>PVKB01000728.1:56698-613049 GCA_004027205.1 Ctenodactylus gundi | reverse complement strand
AGTATTCCATTGTGTATAAATACCACAATTTGTGTATCCACTGGTCTCTTGATGGGCATTTTGGTGACTTCCATATTTTAGCTATTGTTAGTTGTGCTGCTATGAACATGGGTATACATATATCTCTGTTGTGTGTTGTTTTGACCTCTTTTGGATATATTCCCAGGAGGGGTGTCGCTGGATCCAAGCAGACAATTATTTCTAGTCTTTTGAGAGCTCTCCGTACTGCTTTCAAAAGGGGTTGTACAAATTTACATTCCCACCAGCCGTAGGGTTCCTTTCTCCCCGCAACCACGCCAGCACTGGTTACTATTTGACCATGTCATTTTTAAATGTTCCCAAAATGCATTGTCTCACAGCTCTGACACTTATTCTCTCTACTGCCTGGAATATAATTCCCAGATATCTTGCTGATTCTCTCTTCATGATGTCTGTGATTGAATGTCAACCTGCTTGGCAAGATCTTCCCTGTGACTATTCTATTTCCAATAGCCACATATCACGTTCATGACCATTCATGATGTTCCTCCATGCTGTTTTATTTTTCTTCATAGCATTTATCATCGTATAGCACAATTTTTTGGCCCTGATTGAAAATCCCAAAACTTACTTCTAGATTATAAACTCCTTGACCAAAAGGTTTTGGGCTTTTGGGTTCATCTCAAAGAGCATAGTATCAAAAGGAATAAAATTCTCCACACTCAAATTCCTTTAATGACACATCCTGCCCAGCATATACTGGGTGATGTGAGGCACTGCACTAATACTAACCAGAAACACAAGATAAATAATTGCAAAAAACACCCTTTCCTTCCAGTGACCTGCCCAAAATTTTATCCAAACAGTTGAAGCACGTACGTATTTATTTCTAAATCTGAAGAGACATCTGTGGGGCCTGCTAAGTGTCTTGACAGATTGCAACTTGGGTGTACAACTTTAGAAATTGTACAAATGTCTCTGAAGGGTCAGCAGATACCGAGCAATTTGGAAGCAAGACCCTATTGCCACTTCATGCCCCAAATAAAATCCCCAATCCCTTGCTCTGACTGCAAGATTTCACTCGAGGAAACTCGTCCCCTTCTTTCTTAGCCAGGTACTCTGACCAGAGCAAATTCTTTTCTTTCCTATATCCTTTGTCTGTTAGTAAATTCTTTTTACTCCTGGGACATCAAAGTGTATATGGGAAATTTTAACTCCTCAATGAGTATTTATTAAATGAATGAATGAATTCATTTCTACAGTTATTTCTCCAGCTTTTTGGTAAAAAATAACAATCTGCTCCTTTACAAAATAATATACTGACACATTTTCTCAACCCACACCAACAAATATGCAATAACAATTGTATGACAGTGTAATACAAGCTATATCCCATATCTGGGGAGTTCACCTCCCCTAGAAGGTCAAGGTTGACTCCTTAAATCTTTTCAGGTCACATTTAATTAAATTCAGTATAGTTTGATCATACCTTAAATAATATCTTCAGAAAGCTTCTTCTAAACAACATAGCTATACCATTGACTCTGAACCACAAAGTCTTCTAGATTCTTAAAAATATCTAGTCTCGAGACTCAAAAACTGCTGGCTGGCATGGGTCCCAGTTATTTAATGAATGTTTTTAGATTGCCTTCCAGCTTTCATTTATAAGATGGTGGTGGTGTTGTTTTAAGATTTTATTTCTATATACAGTCTTAGGGTTTTTTTTGGTTTTTTTTGTTTGTTTGTTTGTTTGTTTCTATAGTTGATAAGCTTTGGACCATTTGTTATCTTTCTATGATGTTTTTAGGTCTTATATTCTCATTGAGTTTGTACATTGTAGTATTTATTTATGTTTAGTTCGTTTGTAACTTTTGAGAACATGTTCTTATGCAACACTGAGTTCAAACTCTCGTGTTGTGTCGGCTGTGTAACTTAGGTCTTGATCCTCAGAAGGGAAATGTAAAAATTTAACTTTTGTATACTTATTTTCTATTATAATCATTTTTCAACCACTTGCATTCCTGTGTTCACAATGTCATATAGATGGAAATACTGTCTTGGACACAGGAATAGCACAATGCAAAGGCTTTGAAGTTATTTTTAGGAAACCATTGTTTAATGCCAAACATTTGTTTCTCCTTTTTTTCCCATAGAAAAACACAATTGCATTCATTAACTTCTTACTCTAAACAAGTAATATTGGATAAACTGCCATTTCTTTTTTCCCAAATATTATAGTTTCTACAATTCTATTACTCTTCTTAAAACATAAAGAAAGAAAAAATCTTATCATCAAGGCTATGTACAGATAAAATGTTAATATGAATATATTGATAAATTGCTGAGCAAAATTTATACACCAAATTGTAGCAAATTCCTTGATTTTTGTGCTATGATATTTCTTACATACCCTGCTAATTCTGGCCAAAATAACACAAAATTTATACTAAAGTTTATAAAATGATCTTAAGATTATGCTAAGGTGTCCTGAATTTTGTCTTAAAATTTTTCTGAAGTTTAAACAACTTAGGTAACAATATGATCTTTAATCAAGTCATCACTTTCTATTATTTTACATGATTTTATAGTAACAAGAAGTTTTATTTTGTACTTGCTAATGTTTTTATCATTATGAGGCCCTTACCTTTTAATAAATATTGACTAATTACTGAGTCTACTCCATAACTTATAAAAAATATCCATATTTAAATATTCACATGCACTTCAATATTTTGGAAAGATCTTGACTTTAATGTTTTTCTAACTCTAAACTTTGAAACCAACTGACTTTCTAATTTAACATCTAATCTGGTGAATTTTATCCTAAAGGAATACTCAATCTGAGCATGTATTGTGCCATTTCTAACCAGAATGTCTGAATTAAGAAGTTGATCAATAACAATAAAACTAGAAGATTCTACCAAAATGCTTACCTAATCTTAATTAGGGTTCAATTACTATATTAAAATTTTAATATGAGAAAAATATGGAGTAGTGACTTACCAAAATTAGAAGCATATTCTCCAATGAATCGTTTAGTAAGAAATCTTACTGTAAGGGCTACAAAACAAACAAATTAGTTTTAAGGTTTGTTGTGTTCTACAATACAAATCATACAGTTATCTACATAAAACTTCATCTTTCATTTGAAGAATCACGAAGCATTTTTTAAAGATCTTAAAACTTTACTAAATTCTTGTCTAAATTATTATCAACCATGTTTTTATGGTACAGCTATTATGCCCATGAAAATAGAAAAATATGATCTTAAAGTGCTACACATTTAAATCAAAGTTTTTTCATAAATGCAAACACATAATAAGACAAACTATCTTTTGGATTACGAACAGATTTCTCATTACTGTTGAAATGCAAAACTATTACATCCTTTGTTTTCTATATCAAATTAAATCTGACTCCAATGTACTGTATATATTAGAGTGGCAAAGATTTGCAGTTAAGAATACAGAGGTTTAAGAATCCATCAGGTAGGAAGCGATCTCTGGTATTCATTTCTCTCACTGACATGCTCAATTCTCGCCATTAGGCTAAGGTGGTTCTATTAGCAGTAACCTTATTACTATTGTAATGTGTACAAAACCAAAATAAAACAAATCAAAACTAAACAGAATCCTGGCTCTCAAAATTAGAAGTCATGTTATTGAGTTGCAACATCTCTGCGGAGTGATTTAACCTCTGCAGTGCTGCCTGCAAAACACTAGCCCGATTCTCCAGGCATCTCCCTTCCTCCTTGGTCTCAAGAGCAGAAGCATCCTTCAGAGACGTTATTTTGCCACTGATAGCTGCCAGGGTGGGAGTATTGAAGTGAGATGTAGCCGGGACAGTGATACACAGATTGCCCGTGGTTCCTATGAGCTTTAAACATCAGTAGAACAAGACACAAATCAATATCGCAAACAGACACTTCGGTATACTTACTGACTAGCTTATAAACATAGGGCAATTTGCCTAGAAAACTGAAAACTTCTGACGAAACATAATGTGTGTATCACTCCAGAGGCTAAGTTAGTGTGTACATGTCGTGGGGTATGCTGTTATGATTTAGCACATCAACAGATCCTCACACATTCCACACTCCACCACACCAGAGAGCCCAGCCCCACGCACCTGACTTGCCCGTGCCTTCGCCACCCAGCACAGCCAGTTTCACGCTGGTCATTGTGTTCTCCTCCAGTTCAGTCCAGTTTTCCGGGACGGCGCTGACTTGTGCCAAGCATATTTCTTTCTTCCTTCTTATTACCTCGTTTCTCGGAGACCAACT
Source organism: Ctenodactylus gundi (assembly GCA_004027205.1). Classification (NCBI taxonomy): domain Eukaryota; kingdom Metazoa; phylum Chordata; class Mammalia; order Rodentia; family Ctenodactylidae; genus Ctenodactylus; species Ctenodactylus gundi. The sequence continues at coordinate 608,788 of PVKB01000728.1, read as the reverse complement.
CCAGCCCCGCCCCTTATCCTTATTATCCAACAATAACTTTGAAGATGTTTTCCTGCAGTAAATTTCAAAATCTCTCACTTTTTAAAAAACGGGGAGTTATCATCATATGTAAGTGGTAATTTTTCATTAAATAAATAGATATGTATTTTTAGATCTCAAGTCTCTATTTTTGTAAATCTGGAACCTGTATTTTTTCCCAAGATCCAGAAAAGTGATAAATAGCTCTTTGGAAAGGTTTTTATAAGATAAATAAGTATCCTTATAAATTTACTCATAGAGAAAGAGATAGCAGAGAAAAGGAAAAAGGTTTTAAAAAGAAAGGATGGGAATGCAGCGAAGAAAGAATTAAACTGAAAAGTTATGTAAAGTGTTTGTATGTAGAGCTCTGTAGTGTCTACAATAGCTTATAAAATAAGCTTTTAATACAGAATACATATAATGACTCAGTGTTATAACTGATACTAGATTAATCAGTAAGTTTTTTAAAGATGGTTTTTACTCAAGGTGAATATCCTATTACAGAAATAAAAATACACAACGGTTGAGAAATTTGTAAGAAAACAAATGGGTGTAGTAACAAAATAAAACACTTGCTAGCAACCAAATTATGCTAAAACAATTCACTATTCATTAAAATTCACAGGATAATTTTTGAATATAGAAGGCATAGAGAAATCTATTCACTCTAGTTATAAGTATGTGCTACTTTTAAACGGTGCCAGTGGCATGAGAACAAGTACACAGAAAAATTATGTTACAGCTAGATCTTAAACAGTACCGAAAAATGAATTAGAAATATTAAAACTCTTGACATTAAAATTGGGAACAGCTCCAACTGATGCATACATAAGTATCTTCTAGATAGTCTTGGGGAGGTGGAGGTCTTCCTAGATGAGTAAGAATGCTAACGGCATAAGGAAAAATATAAACAGAGAGAGAGACGATCCAAAGGACCTCCTGACTGAACTTGGAGTGCTTGTTTTGATTGTTCATAGACGTATTTATCAAATGTATGTGTTTGTAGGTTTACTTGTAACTGCGCTAAAAAGTAGACATAAATGACTCAACCGTCCCTTGAGTTGATATATTTGTTTCACCTTCAATTAGAATCCACATTACTTTTCTCTTAAAGCTCTAATAGAAAAAAAAGTATTTTTGAGATGTAATTATATCTCATGCTTTTAGAAAACAATGGAAAATTTATCATTGAATGGCAATATGACTTTTCCAAGGAGCGAGAAATTTTGTAATTTTGTGAACTCAGTTTACAAGGTTCTAACAAATTCAGACTGCGTGGTGGGTGTGTAGCCATGTGTACATTATGTCGGAGCCCTGTGAGGGATCTGGGGACAAAATTTTAGAGGGAAGAAGGACAGTGATGGCTAGCTTCAAATTTTTTTATACTCTTAGGCATTTTATGCAGTGCATTAGGGCACATATATCACAGAAAAACATCCTCAGCTTAGAAAAGAAGCAATTTCTCCAAAACCAAAAATTCTCTAGAATGTTTTCCAATGATATTGCTGAAACCCAGACTTTTCCTAAATGAAGGATGGAAATATTGCAAGAGTGGCTGCTAAATCACAAACATTCCTACTAGCTTGCAAGCCAATACATTTTTGGCTCAAGTATCTGTATCATAGAACTAATCGTGACTTTATCTGTTTCATTCTAACATTTCGTTTATCTCCTACAACATCAGTTTCCCCATATGCACTTTTTTGTTATGTTTGTGGTGAGTTATTTTTATCTGGTATGTGAAACAGATTGCTACCTAATAAAAGTGTTTCCCACATTATTTGGTCTGGGAAGACTATTTTTAGAGTCCAGAACTATCCATGGTAACATTTTTTGGCATATGGCTTGTGGAGGTCTGCCTAAAATTAAACACATCATTCCTGAATACTGAAAAACAACCTACTACACAAAATCACAACTGACCTTTATCTTTTCATTTATTTCTTTTGTCCTTCAGGATTCTGCGGTGTTGCTTCTCCCCTGACTCTGCTTCTCTCCCCTTCCTTTCACTTTGTTATTATTCATTTTCCCTTCCTCTTTCCCTCATTCTTTTCTCCATCTTTCCTTCTTTCTCTTTGTCTTTCTGTCTTTCCTGCACGCTTTCGAAGATCCTTTGTGCTGGTGTCACTCTAAGCCTCACACTATCATCCCCAACACAGGGCGTCTTTATCCACGTGTTGTGTCATTGCTCACTCTGTCTCCTACACCTGGAAATCTCAGTTTTGAGGTTATTTGTTTTGTTTTGTTCCAGAAAAATTTACTGTATTGTCCCTTTTCATTTTTATTCTAATGTTTTCTGTGTTCTATCCGAAGCTGTCATTAAGCTCTCATTAGTTGGACTTGGAACTATCAAGATGAGTACTTCCCAAGGAAATAGTTGACTCTCCTAGTAAGCCTTCCCTGTCTAAATTCACTCCTATGGGGCATAAATATGTTTACATGCAATAGTTACATACATATACACATAAAATATACTTAATTTTAGAATTTTTTTCTTTTTTATCATCTTGCACTAAAATCCTAGACACATTGCTTTCAGTTCAGAGAAAGAGACAAAAGTATAATTCCTCCTGCAGTAGAAACTTCAAAGTGCACACAACTTCTATCATAACTGACTTCAGGTGTACAAGCCAGTATGGGTCTGTGTCATGATGTAATATACCCAATTTTTATTTTATGAGAGGTATTTGCATGTGTAAATTACTACTGCGCAGATGTTCCTCCCATTTCAGAGTAATTTTAAAACTCAGTTGACATCATTAATAAAACTGACCTATGAAAGTTATGTCTTCACAGTCCTAATTACTTTTAGAATATGCTTTGAGAGATAATTTTTCATTTGGGTATTATATTCTACCAAAGTATTTTATTCAATACATAATACTAGTAATTAACCAAATTATATGGGCCTTTTTTGCAAAAGAACCGTAATGAATAACTCACCATTTTTAAAGTTTTTCAAAGCATACCAAACACAAGACTAAGTCGTTGAATAGCTGTGTTGATTTTTCTCAGTGTGTATTCTTATAATTGCAATTAACTTTTCAAGGTAATGATCCTGTATTTATTTTCTTCTTTTAAATTACTTTTGAGGCTTTCATTGTTTCATAAGGCCTTCCTTTTCCACCACCTTTATAGTAGGCGGAACATGCTAGCAGCTGGTCATAATTACAACTCAGCTAGATTAGATAGGTTTTTCTGCCTTCTCTGAAAGTGTCTGTACGTAAGTATTTCAGTGGACACTTGGTGATTTAATTGTAGCAAATTCAGGTCTTCTCAAATATATGCAAAATTTTTGTTAGATCCTTCTTAACCACTCTTAACTGGTTAATAGTATGGAAGTGATATGGTGTTACAAAAGTCCTTCTCTGCCTCAGTTGCTGTAACAGGAGACTGTGTGGTGACCTCAGTTAGAACAAGGCCTACAGGACTATGGTAGGAAGACGGCACAATGTAAATGGGAGAAGGACATTTTACTAGTAATACTTGGCTCCTATATTGCATGTTAGAAATAGCTCAAAAATTCAGTGTCCCATATGAAAGTCACTGTAATTTGCATCTCAAGTGCTCCCCAAAGTCCCACGTGTGGAAGGCTTTTTCTTGAGGGTAGTACAATTGAGAGATGGTAGAATCTTTAAAAGATGGGGCTTAGTGAGAAGAAGTTAGGTCACCGAGGGCATACCCTTGAAGGGAATTGTGGGACCATGGCCTTCTCTTATTTCTTCTCATTTCCTGACTCATGATATGAGCAGATCGCTCCAACATGTACACTTCATCACTGGTACTCACCCCAGAGTCCCAAGGCAATGGGGCTGCCTGGCCTTGGACTATAACGCTAGAATCATGAACTAAATGCCTTTCTTCTCTTACAAACTGAGTATCTCAATTATTTCATTCTAGTGATAAGAAGTTAATAAGAAAATTGCATCCTACAATTATATAAGATGGAATAACTAAAAAAGAATGATTTGTTTGGCAGCCTGTAATAAATCAGCCTTATCTTGATTTAATATGTGTAATAGTTCAAGCGGAAGAATAGTGGACTTCTTGGTCGCATAAAATTCCAAATGTGTGCTCCGTGTTGATAAATTGAAGGCTGCTCCAACATGTTTGTGCCTGGCTTCTCAATACCCTGCTTCAGGGTAGTGGTACCCTTCTTGCCTGCTATCAGCCAAAGGCTCCTCTTGGCTGCTTGAGGCTGCCTTTAACTTCTTACTGCTTCCTCTCTGTCTGTGTTTTTAGTAGATGAAAGCTTACACATCAAAACCTGCTATCACCTTTGCATAGTCTAGTCACTTGAAGCAAGTCTTAGTTCCTGCCAACACTCAAGAGGAAGAAATTATACTATGATTTGATATATTTCATTCTATGCATTGAACATTTGTTGCCTTCAAAACTTGTGTTGAGATTTTATTCCAATATAAAGGTATTGATGGTGAGAATTTAGATATCTTGGAACTTTAAATACACTCAATTAAATATGTCTGCAAGTGATATTTACAGTCCTGTTATTGGGCATGCTAGATGATGATTTCCAGTCTGGTGCATGTATACTGAAGGTCAGAGGGGATTGTAAATATGCATCCCAAAATAGTCTTTGTAAGTCAAAGCTCAAATTCCAGCTACAGTTTATTTAATATGTGATCCCAGTGTTTGTTTGTTCTACTTTACTAGGCTGTCTCTTGGCTTTAAGATATCTCTGCTTCAAGCAAAATAATTCTTGTTCTAAGCATTTGTTCAAGTTGACTTTTATCAGCTCGAAATGTTCTGTAACAAAACTGAAAATGTTGCAGAAATCAAATTTTAAAACAACACGTTGTAGCACCCATAGCTCTTAGCAGAACTCACACAGTAAGCATGCCAACTGTCATTTGATGATTGTTGGATAACTATATTTTAGTATACAAAATCAGCCCATGTTTAATTTCTGGATTTTCGTTTAAAGAGTCAATGAGATACACAGAGTTAAGTTTTTATTATAACTTCTACTGCAGAAAAATCCTACAGCACTGATACAACTCAGATACTTATTTATCTAAGCAAAGACTTATTTCTGTCATGCTAATGCTGAAACTCTTCCCAAAGGAGCTCCAGCTGAGAAAAAAAACAGTTTCATGAGAATCTAAAGCTGAATTTCCTTTTAAAAACCTGTGTAATTTCACAGAAGTGCTCCCTGGTTCAGTGATGTAAGAATTTGGCTATCTTCTTCCATATAGGTTACAAATACAACCATATGTCATTATAGTAATCTTCAAAAATACAGTCATAGAAAGTACATTCGGTCAAGGAGTAAAGTTGGCAATAGTTTTCCCTGAGAATGAATTTTTTTTTTACATTACTAGTGCATTGATGTCTTTTCTTCCTTATATGGAAGAAATTTTTAAATCCTTTTTTTTTTCTAACTATCCTAGTTCCTAGGACATGAATCTGTTCCCATTATTGCTTGTCTACTGACTGAAAAACCAAGTAGTGGCCTTTTTGGGAATTAGATTTGAACAATAGTTCACCATCGGGTCTTGTCTGGATAATCCAATGGCCCTCTAGAGATTCACATCTATCTTTCTGGGTTCCATATACCATCTCCACTCTAATCCAGCACATCTTGTCTGGAATGTTCTGTTCTTTCTTGTCAATGCCTAGAAAGCTTAATAATGCAATCAAATCTTGCTGAGCTAGAACAAATTAATACATAGACATACGGAATGTGCAAAGAATTTCAGGGGAACTACAGATGGCAGGAAGTCAGTGAATGATCCATAGGAACAGTGACTCAGCAAGTTTGCAAAACATTTATGAAAATCTATCTATACAAATAGAATTGGCTCAAGATGATGAGAGTTTCCAGTACTAAAATGCTAAGGCATGAATATGAGCAGGAATGGGGAAATTAGGCGAGGCTCATCACTGTGGTCTCATCAGCATTATATATGAGAGTAAGGTAGTGATGAGATACTGAGAGAGGTCAATCGTAACACATAAATATTTGATTGTTTAATTCATGGAAGTGAAGTAAGCATCTGGAATAGAAATAGATTGAATCTTTCTGGGTTGGGAACATTAAATGAGATAATTATTAAAGAAAATATTGACCTTTTGGGTAAATAATCTACTTCATACATATACAGCTGTAAAAATTTTTTAGATTCTACCTTTTAAGTGTTCTTTTGACCACTAGGTACCAGTGGACAAGTGGGGAAAGTTGTTCATTTTCCACCTTCACCTCTGCAGCATAAGTTTTTCCCAGAATACCTTTCATCCATAGGGACAGAAAAAAGACAGCAATGGAGAGTAACTCAGGGTTCCTAGGGCTCCAACTAGTTGGTCTCCGGCCAATAGAGAAAAAAATTACATAAAGAACATTTGAACCATGATCCCTGTCTGAATAGCTGTATTGAAAAGTATATGTGAACTGCTTTATGTTAAGGAAAAAATGCAGAATATGCAGTTAAAATTTATCTATATGTTGAAAGACCCTTTGATATGAATCTTATTGATAATGCTCTTGGTTTTACAAAAACAAAAACAAGATTGTCCGGGTATAAATAAGAACTAGTCTCTCGTAGACAGTCCCAACAGAGTGATAGACTATGTTTCATCTTTTTTTGGGAGGTAGTAGTATCTGTAACAGATAGCTATACTGTAAGCTTATAAAATGGACAAGATAATTATATAATATTTTGCAGCTGAAAAGTAGGTTCTAAGGAATTAAATAACAACCCCAAGATTATAAATCACCATTTCACAATTTGCACTATAAACAAGTCTTGGAATTAATATAATGCTCTCTTTTTCTATTAAAGATGATCTTATTTGTGGAATTTCTAGCATTTTAAAATCTAGAGTCCTTAAATTTCTATTACATGGCTGGAAGTCATGGATCTCTAAGTCACTAATCAAGCTTTCAAGTTCATTCAGGTCTGAGGAAGGGGATATCAAAATGTGAAATGTGAAGAAATATGGATAAACAAAAAGGAACTTAGAACAGGGTGGTCCCCAAAGTAGAATGACCAGCCACTTGAAGGAATTTAAACACAAAGCCAGAAAAATTCCGCCACCAACAACATAAATCTAAAATTTGATGACCAAACCTAAGCCCCAAGTCAACAGCCTTCAGAGTCCTCCCTTGTACCTGATTACAGCTACACTTATTTTTCATTTTCATTTTAACTTTATCTAGGACATAATCTATTATTTTAAATTTTTTTAAGACACCGAACATAAAAAATCAAGATTTATTTTATCAAAATATTCATTGGTTTAAATCCAAGACTGAAATACCTCACAAAGAAAAAACAACAAAAAAAGAAAGTGAATACATTACCAAAAATAACATTGAAAATAAATTATTTAGCAAACTAAAAATAAAACAAACACAAACAAAACAAATATACTTGTCCTGAAAAGAATCTGATTATAATGCTATAGGCTTTTATATTTCTTTGTGAGAAATGTATACATAAGCTAAATTTTGCAATCTTATATCACTTAAGGGTCACAATAATGTCATTAGCAATCTTTTTTTCTTAATCTCTTAAATTACTTGTTTTCATTATCAGTATTCACAACCCAAGTGATTTTTTTTTTCTTTTGAGGTAAAGTTTCACTATGTACTCTAGTCAGGCCTTGAACTTGCTACATTACCCAAGTGACCTTAATCTCACAATCCTCTTGCTTCAGGCTCCCAAATGCTGAGATTACAAGAATATACCCACTATGCCAGGATCCTAGTGATTTGTTTTAAATTAGACCTCCTAATACAAATGTCTCCATTCCCTCTTGCCTAGTTGTTCAAAATAATTCCATTTTTAAAAATTTTATTTCTTAAAATTTAAGTGCCAATCTGCTGAGAGTAAACTCAGTACTTACTTTGTTTGAAATTATCTCTGCTTACGTAGTGTTCGTGAGATAATTTAGTTGGCTATGTGTCCTGGCTGACGCATAGTTAATCTTTGCCCTTCTGAATGATGAGCCAGTCCTACTCTGTCTCACATTGCTGCTACCCAGAAGCCCATTGCCAGTCATGGGAAGTAGTTGTATTTTCCCTGTGCTTATTTTTCCTCTGAGATCTTCATTTTTCATTTATGTTCAAGTATCAGGAATGCTCTACTTTTTTGAATCGTGTTTTGTCAATGATAAAGATATTTTCCTGGTTCATTTATTTTTTTTTCATTATGCTGATAAGTATATATGTGGTATACACTGTTTAAATTAAACTTGAGTATTTTGTGCACGTATATACTGTGTCAAAATTACATATCCTTCCCCTCTCCCTTTGACCCTCTATATCCTCCCACTTCCCACTAGTATCTACTAATCACTCATTTAATTCGTTGATTTGACTGTAATCTGGGTTTCTCATATTAGAGAAACCATTTGATACTTAACCTTCTACATCCAACTCATGTCACTGAGCATGATGGTCTCAAGTTGCATTATTTACCTACAAAATTTTCAAATCTGTCTGTCTTTATAGATAATTATCACTTCATATGTACATATGCCATAATTTATGTATTCATTGGCTTGTTAACGGGTATGTCAGTGTCTTCCACATTTTAGCTATTACTAATTGTGCTGCTATAAACATGGGTATACATGTATCTCTGTTATATGATGTTTTTAACTATTTTGGAAAATTCCCAGAAGAGGTATCACTGGAGAGAAGGGGATATTTATTTTCAGCCTTTTGCTGAAATTCCATACTACATTCCATAGTGGTTGTACCGGTTCACAATCACACCAGGAGTCTAAGAGGGTTCCTTTTCCTCCACAGCCTCATCAGTACTGATAGCTGTTCGAGTTCTTGATGTACACCATTCTCTATGGGGTTAGATGGTATCTCAATGATGCTTTAACTTGCATTTCTCTAATGGCTAAGGATGTTGAACATATTTTCATGCATTTATTGGCCATTTGAACTTCTTCATCTGAGAATTGTCTATTCGTCTCCACTGAACATTTTTTAATCAAATCATTTAATTTAAAGAGTCTGTATTTCTTCAGTTTCTTGTATATTTTAGTTATTGGCCTCCTATCTGAGACATAGGGGGTGAATATTTTTTCCCATTCTGTCGGTTCTCTATTCTGTTGATAATTTCCTTTGCTATGTAGAATCTTTTTAAATTTGAAATAGTCCCATTTGTTAATTCTGGGGACTATTTCTTTTGCTTTGGGTGTCTTATTTAAAAAGTCCTTGTCTACACCTATATTTTTAAGATGTTTTTTTTCTAATTCATATTCCAGAAAGTTCAGGGTTTCAGTTTTAATACCTAGGTGCTTGATCTACTTTGATTTGATTTTGGTGCATGATGACAGGTGTGTGTCTAGATTCATTCTTCTGTGTGTAGATATCCAATTTCCCCAACGCCGTTTGTTAAAGAAGCTGTATTTTTCCATTATACGCTATTAGCTCTTTTATCAAATATCGAGTAGCTGAGGGAAAGTTGAGTTTGTCTCTGTGTTCTCGGTTCTGCTGCCCTTTCACCACTCCTATTCAATATAATCCTCAAAAGCCTTGCCAGAGCCATCAGACAAGAGTGAAATAAAGGGAATAGGTGCGATAAAAAAATTCAAACTATCCTTATTTGCAAATGGTATGATTATCTACATAGAAGACCAGAAAAGCCCTACTGTGAAACTCTTAGAAATAATAAATTTGGAGAAGTTGCAGGATATAAAATCAATAATAAAAATCAATAGTATTCTTCTACACTAACAACAAACTTACTGGAAAAGGGCCCAGAAGAATAATTTCATTCTCAATATCCCATCTAAAAATTAAATACCTGAGAGTAAACCTAACCAAGGAAGTGAAGGACCCTTACAGAGAAAACTATATTACACTGAAGAAATAAATTGAAGAAGTCAGCAGAACATGGAAAGACATCCCCTGTTCTTGAATAGGCAGAATTAATACACTCAAAATGACTATATCACCTACATACATCAACGCAATTCTTAACCAATAACCTTTTTTCTCAGAATTTGAGAAAACAATCCTCACATCCATATGGAATCAAAGAAGGCTTAGAAAAGCCGAAGCAATTCTGAGTAACAAGGCAAGGCAGATGGCATTACAATTCCAGACATCAAGTTCTACTACAAAGCAAGTTATAAGAATTATAGGTACTTGCCCAAAGCCAGACAGAGCATTTATCCTTGTGCTTTTACATTTCACAATAATGTGTCTACGTGTGGACTTTTTTTCACTCATTTTTAAAAATTTACTTTGTCTTCTATTTCTGTGTTTTTATCAATCATGTAAGCTTCTCAGCTAAAATCTACTAACGTCCAGGTTCTCAACATTCTATTTGCATTCTCCTGGGATCAACTAGCTGTTTATTAATGTTTTTCTCAGAACGGATCATGGCAGTTTCATCTCCAGTTGGCAGATTCTCTGTTAATCTTTGCAAAACATACAGCACTCTTTGTTATCTCTTCATATTCATTTCCAGTTCACTCATTTTCTTTTCAGCTGCCATTTTGCCAGCCTATTACAGCAAACATAATTTCAAAACTTGATGATTCATGAAATGCTGGGGAAAATTCTTATTATAGAGGCTGGGGCATGAACAGGGCATCGGGGGACAGGGGAAATGGCAGGATAGGGAGGAAAAAACTGCAATATGCAATATGCAGGATGCGATATGCATGTATGCCAGTTTCCCTAAATGAATGTCAATATCATGTGTTACAAACATGTACAAATAAAACACAATAATTACAAGGAAAAATCAAGCAACTTGGAAGAGTGTAGTTTGGGGAGGACATAGCAGATAGAAGTTACTACACCTAACCCACTCTGCATAGAAAGAGAAGATTATGAGAAGCCAAAGAGAAGGTTATGTAGAGTGCACCAACCTGCAAGATTTCCGTTCTGTTGTTCTGAGATTCGACCAACCCAAAGTGACCCAGTAAAAAAAGGGACAAAGGAGGGTAACATCTCAGCCTCATTCTGTCAACTCCCCATCTTTTGCAATGGGTTCGATTACAGTACTCCAACAGGAAGTCAGAAGGCCGGGCGATGGGTCAGGATGCTTCATACCAAACAACAGAAATGTAGGAGAAAGTGAGAAGGTGAAGAAAGTGCCCAGAAGGAAAAGAGGGAGATGAAGAGGAAGAAAATGAAGCACAAGCTGTCACACATCAGGGTGAAGTCTTTTCGCAATATCTTTCAGACACTGAAAACTTTTAAGTATCTTTAATTATGTCCTAAAATATTTAAACAATTAAAATGTATTTAATTTTGTTAAAATATTTTGTTAAAATATTTGTTCAAGTATTTTTCGGAGCTTTGATAGTCCGTGTTGTCACTCATCTCTAAGATGAATAGTTTCTTTAGGGGACTGGAAATAAAGTCAGATCACGGCTACTTACCCAGGCGTTCCATGTTGGAGCGAATCTGGCAAGATTCTCCTTTGCAAGAAAAAAGATGTAATTCTAGCAGCACCTGTTTTATCAGGTTTACTGGCGAGTGCATGCCTGACAGGAGCGTCACTCTCAGAACCTGTTTGTGACTAAATTTGAAGCTAAGCAACGCGTTTCTGCGCTTTGCCATGTAGCATAATACAGAATTATGTCACATAAAAATGGAGGATAACAAATTTTATTGTCCCGCTTGGATTCCAGTTGATGGCCATATCTACATTTAGAAATAGTTTGAAATGGTCTTCGTGCAGCTTCGTAAAGCCTGGTGAAGCACACAGCTTTTCTCTGCTTCCCTTGCAAATTTTTGCTATGATCCAAATAGACAATTTAAAGGAACCTGTGAAGGATCATTCACTTCCATTAGATCCGGTTGGCGGTGTACCTAGAAAATTAGAGCTCAGAAAATGAGGCTGCATACACTACATTTCAAGTCTTTGTCGTTCACATCAATGGTCAAATTTTTCCTTAACATGACCTTTGGAATAAGTCTATGTCATTTGAAAGACCTCTGTGGTTATGGGTGGACCATTAAATGTGTGTGCCAAGGAGGTTTTATGATTTTTTAGACTCTTTACTAGGTTATCTTGAATAGTTTAACCTTATGTTTATAGAAAGATAAGACTAGAAATCTACAGATTTTCACTGGAGATGATTTCATTTCCTCATCCTACTTTGATGGGACAGCCACAGACTGAATATAATTCATGCTGTTCAAAGATTTCTTACAAATAGATCTGAATTTTATCCACACCTTACTCCTGCTGCCTATTTTAGACCTGGATAGTTACTCTTTCCTTCTTCAGCATTTTGCTTCTTTTGTTGTTGTTGTTGTTGTTGTTGTTTTTGTTTTGTTTTAACATACTTTCCTCTCCTATTTGGCATCGGTGTATATCATTTCTGACCCACTTATAGACTACCTCAATCCAAAGTCTGTTTGTGTTTGGATTAGATTGCCTAGTGATTCACCTGTCAGGTATGGCCTTGGACAGATAAACTAAGTCCTCCCAGGTATGATGTTTGTAAATATAAATCACTACATTTAGGACTGTAACATCTCCTAGTTTTATTTGGGAGTCTGAGGCAGAAGAATTTTGAGTTTGAGCCCAGGATGGGCAACTGAGCGAGTTAGAAAGACCCTGTCCTAAGTCAAAAGAGTGAAAAAGGCTGGGGATGTAGTGAGGGTTCAATTTTTACTACCAAAAGAAGAAGAAGAAGAAGAAGAAGAAGAAGAAGAAGAAGAAGAAGAAGAAGAAGAAGAAGAAGAAGAAGAAGAAGAGGAAGAAGAAGAAGAAGAAGAAGAAGAAGAAGAAGAAGAAGAAGAAGAAGAAGAAGAAGAAGAAGAAGAAAAATGCTCTCGGTTTTAATTCTAATTAATTTAGATATTTAACATTATCTGAAGGCCTGTATTTTGTAAGCTGACACCACATAAAACAAATTTTAAAATGTTGATGTTAATTCAGATTAGCAACTTACCTTTTTTACAGGAAGCATCTGGTCCGTGGATGGGAAATGTCCTTTAAAATGTGTTGACAGAGAATTTCCTGGCACAGTTGACCTTCTTGTAACAGGACGTTCTCCACAGTTTTCTACAGGTGGTAGGTTAGTTCCTGGAATAATAAAGATCCCACAATGAATTGTAGTGTTTAACAGATTGACACCTGAATTCTCAGCATCTGCTAACTATATAAATCTGGGGAAAAAAATTTCTTCACATTCTTTACGTTTTATTTTTTTCTTATATTGATCTAAACTGTGCAAAAATAGTGACTCATTGTTTTTGGTTTATGGAGGAATTAATAAGTTAATGAAAACAATAACAAGCTCCTACTACACTTAAATAATAGTACTTCATTATAATTTTAGAGTTCTTTTTGAAATTCAGGGCTTTATGGTCTTCCAGCTGGGAGAGCTGAGGGACAACTTTTGGTCCCCTCTTCTTCTAGCAGAGGGCCAAATACTTTATATTAAAACATACAATTACATACAAACAAGCAAATATTCATTCAGGGTTCTGAAATCCACAGAGTCTACTCAGATCTACTAAAAGTCCCAGATGACACAGGATGTCATGAATACAAATTTTGCTGATTGGGTTGGAATAAAGGCCCCGCCAGCTTCTTGAGCTACAGCCACCTGATCTTGAACCAAGATTACACCTGGGACAGCAGCTTGGGGTTCCAGTGGTCTAGCTAGTCTAACACCTGGAGAACTTCCGACAGTAGAGCTTTCGTGGTCACACTTAAACAAAAGAAATAAAGAATCCCTGTGGAAGTCTGTTTTAAGAAAGTGCATTTCACTAAGTGCTCTAGGTTATCTTAAAGCAGATGGTGGAGAGCTATGACATAATTGGAAGAGAAGCCCCCAGCTTCTGAAATTGAAGTCCCAAGTAAGTGAGCTTCTCCAAAGGCCTAATAGGAGTCTTCTAACTAATTCAGCGCAATCAGAGTCAGTCTACACACACACACACACACACACACACACACACACACACACATACAGTATGTTTGATGGTCACTGCCCCAGGTGACAATGTATTGTATTGGTGGAGTTGTGTTCTCTCTCTCTCTCTCTCTCTCTCTCTCTCTCTCTCTCTCTCTCTCTCTCTCTCTCTCTGTGTGTGTGTGTGTGTGTGTGTGTGTGTGTGTGTGTGTGTGTGTATTACTGGAAATTGAGCCAGGATTGCTTTCACACCGAGCTACATTACATTACCAGCCTTTCTGCCTTTTTTGGAAGCAGGGTTTCAGTAAGCAACTAAGTTGCCTAAGCCAAGCTCTTGAACCTGCGGTCTTTTCTGCCTCAGCCTCAGTTGTTCTTTGCATAGCAAGCATGCCAGAAGGAAATATGGACAATGGACTGCAGAATAGGGGACTATGAAGTATAGTTAGCATGTTTGGGGAACTGAAAATTTATATGATGTGTGGAGAGTGGGCTCAGGACTCTCAGCTTGATGTCACAAAAACACTCCACATCACCCAAGAAGATTGGCAAGGCAGACATTTTGCTTCTGAGCAAGAGAGCACGTAGCCTCAGAAAGGCAGAGGGCAAGCACAGCAGTCTCAGCGTGACTGAGCCTTTCAGCTCTCGTGCAGGCGGTCAGGGAGCTACACTGACACCCATTGGCTGAGGTCAGGACCCTAATCTTTTCTGATTGGCTAATGTGCAAACAATTTAAGACCTGGGGCTAGTTAAGAGGAGAACAAAGGAGACTCAAGGGATGAGAAAATGAGTGCAGGTCATGAGATGGCGACGGTCACAAAATGGAGTCTTTAGTGTTACACAGGACAGCCCAAGGAAGCACGTGTTTCACCGAGGAGACTGGGTTCCCTACAGATGTTATATGCTAAGTCAAGTAGCTGAATTTAAATTACAAAAAGTAATCAAAACATATAGTAAATGTTTAAGTTTAAAAATTCGGTAATGTAGAAGACACGTGCCATTAGTCACCCTCGGAGCACTTACCCTCGCATCCATCACCCTTATCCCATCAATTTTGCTACTTTCTGAAACAGCTCTGGAAGTCCTCTTTCGTGAGCCTCTTTGTGGGGTGTGATTTAAAAGAGAGTGAACGTTGCTGAGTGACACCCCATGGAAAGGCAGGCTGACAGAAACACATCAGTGTGACCTCATCCACCCTTCTTCACAGGATCCAGCACTGTACAACGTCCAGCTCCTCTCCAACATAAAAACGACCCTGAATGGTCAACATTTTGAATAAGCCCAGGAAATTGAGGCAGCCTCAACACCACAAAAGGTGCAAAAGGACTTCCAGAACTGCTTCAAAAAGTAGCAGGAACTATGGGGTAAGGGTGTTTGAGGGAGGGTATTTTGAGGGAGATTTTCTATATTTTATTTAAGTATTCATTCTAGTTTTGGATCAAAAATTACTGATCAACTGTTTGTAGTAGCTTCTTTCTTTGTCCATAGCAGGTTTGAACCTAGTGCCTTCACAACTGGCTACATCTATAGCATGTTTTTTTTTTTTTAATTTTGAAGCAGGATCTTACTAAGTCGCTCTTATGGTTTGGATCTGGAACATCCACCAAAAACCTCATGTATTGGAATATAGTAGGATACCTGTGGAACAGTGTGTTGTTGGGAGGTCATGCCTGGCTGGAAGGGGTGGATGTTTGGAGCTTGACCTGGAGAGATTGTGCCAGTTTGTTGAGATTGGGGGGCACCAAAGGCAGAGATTTCAGTTATGTGTTATTGACTTGTAGGCCAGGAAGTGAGGGAAGGGCACACATCCTGGGTGAAGATACCAACCTACAGCCATCTGATAGCTTGAAATAGTAAAGGAAGGAATAAGAAACATTGTCATGGCTTCTTCCTGGAAAAACTCGGGACTTTGCTTTAGTCTCCAGATGTGAATTTGTCCCTCATTCCTTTGGTTTTCTATTTGCAATGCCCAGAGCAGTCCCACAGTCTGTGTCATGTACTTCCACCACTGCTGGCTGCCCACGAATACACTGGTAGAGCTAAAATAAATCTTTCCTCCATTAAATTGTGGGTGTTGGGTATTTGGTCCCAGCAATAAATAAGTAACTAAGAGATTTACTAAGTTGCCCAGGCTGGACTTGTGTTCTTTCTGTTTCATCTTCCCAGTGTGCTGGAAATATAAGACTGCACCATTTATCAAATAAAAATATGGACACTGTGTCATCTTCTAGCTTATCCACCAGATTTGGCACTGTGCTTGTCCCCAAGGCAAAATGAGTACAACAGTTCAGTCTTTTGAAGGAATTCAGGACACTGAGGGAGTTCCAGAAACCTTCTTTCCTGAGGTACCTGTCTTTAGTCATGCTACTGTGGCTGTCTCAGTGTCCTGAATCAATTTAAAACTTTTGACAATGTGTCTTTTGTTGTAATTTTATTACAATATTTTATCAGCCTTTGTATATTGCTCAGAGGAAGAAAATGGAGTGAATGAAAGCAAGTGGCTATATTTTTCATATGAGAATTAACAAGATTAACTTGAGGAATAGGAGATTGTTCAATTCAGCCCTTTTAGTTAGCTAGCTATCTTTTTTTTTATTTTTATTTTTTTTTTAAGACAGAGTCTCACTCTGTAGTCCAGGTTGGTCCAGAGTTCACTATGTAGCCCAGGCTGGGTTAGAACTCATCACGGTCCTCCTGCCTCAGCCTTCCAAATGCTGATAGTACAGGCATGCATCAATGCATCCAGCTACTATGTGTCATGTGGTGCTGGAGGATCAAATATCAGCCCCACACTTCCTAGGGAAGTTTTCTAATCACAGCACTACGCCCCCCACCCCATTTAGCCAGTATCTTAAGGAATGCCTCATTGCAAACTTCTCAGAAGAAGTACTAATGATCAACAAGCATATGAAATAGTGTTCATCATTGGCCATCAGCGAAATGCAAATAAAAACAACAATGAGGTTTCACCTCACTCTAATGAGAACTCAAAAAAAAAAAAAAAAACAATTGTTGGTGAGGTTGTGGGAAAAAAGAATTCTACTCCACTGCTGGTGGGAATGCAACCTGACATACCATTATGGAAACCAGTTTGGAGGTTCCTTAGAAAGTTGAGTACGGATCATTTGATCCAGCTACTGCCCTACTGGGCATGTTCCCAAAAGAAATAAAGTCAACATACCAAAAAGGCACATGCATATCCATGTTTATAGCAGCACAATTCATAATAGCCAAATCCTGGAAACAACCTACCTGCCTATTCATACAGGAATGGTTAAAGAAGATGTAGTACCTATACACAATGGAATACTGTCCAGCCGTAAAGAAAGACAGCTATGAAGCATTTAAATGAAAATGGGCCACCTAGAGTCAATAATGCTCGGCAAAATGGACGAGGCACAAAAAGACTGACTATAGACCGGTATATTTCTGAGGAGATTCGCAGTGTGCAATGATGAAAGATACCTCTTCGCAGAGCTTTTTTTCAGTTTATTTATATTTTCCTGCATTTACAAAACTTTAATCCAGACAATTTTTCTTTCATTATATTTTGGAGATTTCATGATATGTTTCACAGTTATAAGCCTCAAAATGCAAACATTACAACATTCTTTGCTTGTAACTAATTTTCTTAGTTATAATTTTACCATTTATAGTAAAGTGAAAGGTTATATTCTAAAAATCATGAGGCTTCATCCTAATTAAGAAATATGTGACTTGAGGCCCTAAATTGACTCTTACCGTCTGACCTAGAGAAACCTTGACTGTATTAGCAGAAGTTTCTCCTGAGACCTCAGCCATTTCCACACAGTGAGTGGATGGGAAGTTCTGAACTTCCTCGTGACTGCTCAATCTACTTTTAGAACAGGACTGACCTTTCTCAGGGGCAGGTTTCGAAGGGAACATTCGCATGACTTTTAGGGACTTAAAAAAATTTGGAAACTTCACTCTTGAGTTTCTATGATTGATGACCATACATTTCTTATTTTATAGCCATGGTGTAATGAAAACCAATGTTATTTTGACAACTTAATGATTAAATACTCCAAAGAATTTCCTTTTCTTAAAATAGCACTAAAAATTCTATTTTAGAATATGGGACAGATTAATTAATTAAGTCCCAGTTAGCTTAAAAATATTGTTTCTATTATATAACAACTTCTTTGTGTGCATGTGTTTGTAACCTCTTCTACAAGGACTGTTGAAATTTAAAAATATAAGTGAAGAAACATCAATGTATAAACATAAGCAGTTGAGTTATAAATGGTATTTGTTTAAAGAATGCTAGGAAGGTGGAGTTGGCCTTTTCTCAGAAAAAGAATGACTGTATTTTTACCCTCAGGATAATTGTACTTATTAGGCCCAGCTCAAATTCTACTCTGTTCTTCCATTTTACCTTCATACATCCAAACCAATCTGTAGGCAGTGAGCTGAACACACCTGCACTCAGGTAAGATTCAGTTACCTTTGATTGACTGAATCCAACTTGATGATGCTCGTTCTGAATGACAAGAGCTGCTCTGTCTGAACCCACCTTCTCCACCAGGAGTGTCCATCCAAACAACCTGACAAGGTCTTCCTTTTCTTCCCGGCATCTTTCTTTATTCCTCTCTCAGTGCTTTCTCACCTGTCTTTCCTGCTTCAACTTCCCTAGCAAAAAAAAAAAAAAAAAAAAAAAATGACTTTCCATAACAATACAAATGCTTCTTTTAGGACACAATATATACATGGAATATTCCCAGAGTGGCTCATTTGCACTTGCTGGTTTCACTGAATGATACAGAAAGTCTTCTGACTGAAAGCACTACAGGTGATCTGTCCGTGGTGATCCACTGCCGGCATCGTGCGTTCTCTTTTCTCCTCCCTCTGCACACCCAGATTCCCCGGAAACATGCCCTTTCCCTTGTCAATTCTGGTCGTCTTTTAGGTGGCTCACTGAACTCTTCCATTTTCTACCCAATATTGTTCACACTCTACAAGGTTTTCATCACTGGAAAAAGCAATCTACTTGACGCACAGCTGGTTCTCGGGATGATCTAATTGCTTTTGTGATGTGACTGAGACACCTAATGCCCCGTAGACCACAGCTGAGCTCTTTCACTTATGTAAATTAAATTACTTGGAGAGGAACCTGTTTTATAACATGTGTCTGGAAAGAGTTTTAGCTCATTTAGTGAGACATCCAACATCAAATCCAACCGAGAATGCGCAAGTGATAACTAGATAATTTCCATTGTGTATTTCATATCCATAATTTTTTTGTACTTTTTAAATTATATATCTCCCAACATGTATGTTTATGAATGCGGATGTTTTAGAGTTTATGCCTTTATCTTAACAGTTCATTTTTGCTTTCAGTTCCAATGCACAAATTTCTACAAGATTTACATTGAAACAAAGTTTAACTAAGGTTCATTTCTTGAATATTTTATTGTATTTAAGATATGACACATCATTTGAAGGCCATGAATATTTATCTTTGAAAGTTAGCTGTTTGATTTTAATTTCACAGTTTTGCACTATTTCTAAGAAATCAAATGTCATCTTGCTTTAATAGTGTCTATTTTCACTTTAACATTTTTCTAATTTCGTGTATCCCTATTGAGTGTCTATGTAGTTATATATATGTATAAGTAAAAAATTTTCAGCTTACTCTTGAAATAATTTGGAGTAAAAAAAGACAGCATAGACAAAGAAAAGTAATAAAATAAAGTGATGGCTCTATTATATTAAATTTTATTGTAAATTTTTATCTTTCATTTCATAAATAAATAGTGAAAAGAGTGAAAAGTAATACCACTTTGTATTGTCATTATCCAACAAAACATTTGATCAATGGATGAGTTGGATGGGACTACCCAGGAGAAAGCAACTTTTCAGGTAAAATTAAATAAGACTGTTAACAATGTACTTATTCCCAACTATTTAACCTCCACATCCTAACAATATTAATAAATAAAAAGTATTCATAGAAATTTTAAAATCTTTTACATAAAAATAATATTGTCCACCTAAATTTAAGTGAGAACATATTTTATTTGACAATGTTGTTCATGCACTCTTACGATTTGCAAAATAATCACCATTTGTAAGGTCTTCATAATTTCAAATTTTCCACTTAAAACTGAAATCTAAGTATTAAAAGTGTAAAGATGTGCAAAATTGCCCAAACTATGTGTAACAATAGAAGAAATTAGATACTCATGAGTAGTTGAAAAAAATCAGAGTCTAGGAAACTAAAACGGAGCAGTCGTGACAAAGAGGAATCAAGCACATTGATGAGAAGAAGAACAATTAGAAATTAGATAAGAAAGGCGCACCACCAAGGAGTAATCAAGGAAAAGTGTCAGAGCATTAAGGTTCAATGGGGTATAATCACCCTGACGAAGCATGAGATATATGAGTTACACTGATGCAATCTGAATTTAAAGCTATTGGAGCAAAGTTGAAACACTTTGAATAATTATGCAAAGTGAGTCATGATTGAAAGAATTCAATCAACTCATATTCTAAAGCATTTTATCTATTTTAAGAATTGCTTATGAGAGATACATGTGAAGCAAAAGTTATTGAAAGCATGCAGGAGAAGAATAAACTTTTAAATAATTTCTATAAATACATATGAAGATTTAACAACTACATCCTGAAAACAACCCTATATGTAATGTGACTGCAAATACATCCAAAGACACTGTATAATGCCTTATTAGAAGCACAGAATCTGATAATTCCTAGCAAACTAGAAGTGAAAAATTTCCTACAATTTTAAGATGTATGATATTTCAGTGACAAATGTGTACTCATGTTTATGGAAACACATCTCACAATACTCACAATAGCTAACTCTTGGTAGAGGCCTGGATCCCCGTGGACAGATGAATGAATTATAATAGGCAGTCTACACACCCAGTAAATTACCACTCAGCCACAAAGAATAATACCTTCGAATCATTTGCACGAAAATGGATGCACCTTAGAATCATAATGCCAAGTGAAACACATCAGACATAGAGGAAAATATCATATGGTTTCCTCTTCTATGAGAAACCCAAATTACAAATAATTTTAAAAGCAAATTTTAAAAAAATAGATGAAGCAGTGAAATAGAGTTTATGGAGATGGAAGGAGGATCTGGAGATGGGTTGAGACAGGGGTGGGGGGATAAGTACAGGAAGGGGAAATAAAAATGATTAAGATGCAACATATCTGTGCACCAACTCCTCAAGTTCAATGTAATTATTATGTACTGGAAACATATGAGAATAAAAAATTTAAATACAGTTGAATAAAGAGCGTATGTCTGCAAAGAGATGAGAAACAGAATCCAGAAGTGAGTGCAATGAGAGAGGTTTATGCCTCTCTCTGCATGCGCGGGACTCGCGTGCCTGTGTGTGTGTGTGTGTGTGTGTGTGTGTGTGTGCGCGCGCGCGCGCGCGCGTGTGTTTTAGAAAATTGTTAAGAAAGTCTTCCTGGACTTGGCATTTGAAATGAGTAACTTTATTCATCTGAGGGAGACAGTGAAAATTGAAAAATTCTAGAAAATGAACAGCAAAAGTGAAGAGCCGGTCTATGAAGCAGGATGGGAAGTCTAAATGGCAAGCAATTTTGTGTTGTCTAGAAGAAAGTAAAGAAAACGAGTCATCCAGAATGAGGTTACAAATGCTGACGACTCTGACTCTTTAGTGTGCGGCAATGTTTATCCTTTGAGGAACTTGAAATTTAGAAGAGGAGGAGGAGGTACCACTGAAGTCTATGCATTGGAGTAATAACTTGAATTTCTTCTTTAGAGTCCCAATTCCGGCATGCATGTGGAACATGGATTTAGGACTTCTTTTTCCAGTTATCTGGCAGACTGGGAATTACACAAACAACTTTCTCCATTGGTGCAGCTGTAACGCCAAATAAAACCTACTGAAAACAATCATTCTAACACCTTGCCAACTGAATGAGAACAATAATTTAAAGGGGCAAAGGAAGGCATTCCAGAGCTTCAGCCATGAATGAAGTTACAGAACCTTTGGAACCTTGGGCTGCTACCTCTGTAACACCAAACCACAGAGCACCAGCCAGCCCTCAGTTCTGTGCACAAGGGAGTAGTTTGAATCTGCTTAACTACTCATTTAAATAATTATCCAAGAAAAGACAGAAAGAAACTGATGGCTTTAGAGAATAATCAAGAATCTGAGTCAGGAATCTGAGAGACCATGATTCCTGAAAAAAAGGGGAGATTTAAGGGTAGGTCCGTGTTTATTTTACCTGAGACCACTTCCGAAAGTCTCATGTGCTTAGAAAGTGACTAAATCCTGAGTTATTACACTCCTCGTTGGATTCACCCATTGAAGAGTTCATGTGCTGTTGGGAGGTGGGGCCTGGATGGAGAAACGGGTCCCTGGGGCTATGACCTGAAAGGGTATAATCATGTCCCTGATCCTCTCTTGTCTCTCAGCTTTACACCCTGAACCGCTTTCCTTCACCAGACCCTTCACCATGCCCCTACACTATACTGCCTCTGCCTTGGAACCAACCATCTATGCAGGAACTAAGACCTCTAAAACCATAAGCTAAAATACATTTCTTCTCCTGTAAATTGTGGGTGTTGAGTATGATGTCTCAGCAATGAGACTGTGGCTAAGCCAGCATTTATAGAAGACAACGAGATTTCTAGGACAAAAATCAATGAGTGCACATGATCACAGCAAAGTATTACTACATATTTTTAAGCTCACCAGATAAAGATTTCAAAAATTACGGAATGTAAAATAAATTGTGGATGACAGCAAGCAAACTCAATCTACACACCACAAGAATTTGTTTCCTAGCTAACTCTTCTCAGAACAAGGTGCACTGTAGTTGTGACTCACAGACATGCAGCTTGATGTACCCCCTTCTATCTTAACTGAGCTACCAAGAACACGAAGAAACTCAACTCTCTCCCCTAATGTATAAAGCCAGGTTGTAGATGGTCTACATATATTCTGTGACAAGTTATCAGACATGTTTGTGTAACAATTATCCAATACTGGTTGAGTATCAAGCAATCATGTTTCTATAAAGTGCCTGCAGTAACATTAATAGATTGTAATTTTGTGGTGGTGCATGCCTGTAATTTCAGCAATCGGGAGTCTGAGGCAGGAGGATTGCCATGAGTCCAAAGCCAACCTGGGCTACATAGTAAGTTCAGGACCAGCCTGAGACCTTGTATCAAAAAAAAAAAAAAATTGTAATTCTGTTCTTTAGAAAAGCAACATGGTCTTAAGAATAGTGGCTCTAAAAGAACTAATTTTTCCCTTCTAAAACACATCCTGGTATTTTCCTATGCTTAAAAAAATGCTGAATCGTCTCTGAAATGAAAAAGATGATTTAGAGGACGCATTTATCCACGTTAGTGTTCAACAATAGAATACTTCCACTTGCAGAAGCTCCAGGAGAGCTGCTCAGAGACTAATCAGGCCTCACGACTTGAATTAGCACAGAATTTGCTGATGGTTGTACTCTCGTTCTCTATTTTAGTTTTCATAGTAACAACAGATACAATACGCTTGAATTTTAGGGCTCTAAAACAGAGGCAAGTGGGTGGATTTTTTAAACGAACAGATCTTCAACAGCATGAGTTACTCCAGTACAAAATTTCCTATTACATTGTTTCCTTCCAACGTCATTTAGGAGCCTAATTATTAGGATATAAATATATATAACATACACATATATAATATATTACACATGTTAGATTTAGTAGAGTCTAACCTCATTTGGTCTTATCACTGAGCTGTTTTAAATTAAATTTGGATCAATGTAGATAAGTCACAGGGAAAACAGAAAGAGATGTCTTTATGATGACAGTAAAGATGCTTTCCATGCATGTTAATATTTATTATTTTGAAAACTTGGGATCATTTAATTAAGTTGCCTTATCTTTTGCCTTAAATTCTTAAAAAGACAACCATATTAATCCAAATAATCTCTTCAGAATTTTAAAAGCCTATTGATTTTTTTTTTCATCTAAAATCTCCCCCAATAAGATCTATCCCTGGAGAATTCTATAAAGGGCAAAAGATGTCGTTGCAGGCTAGCTTTTTCAATCATTTGGCAGTTTAATGACTCATCGTACTTATAAATGTTCCCGATTAAACCCTTTTATTTTCATTCTGTAATTTAATTTATATCACTACATTTCACATAGAGTTTTCTCATTTTGGTTGCCTGGTTCACACACCATTAAGTATTCATTTATGCAGTTGATAGTCTTATAAACATCAAATATGTTTTTCCCACATTGTCTTTGGTAATCTTCTGTAATAAATTTCTTTTCTCAAATGAACAGAGGTCGTGTGACATTCAACATTAAATATGCCTGTAATGGGGTATGTGAAACTAGTTAACTCAAACCCAACTTCCGGTTGTAAATATGGGGATTGAGAAAGAGATACCACTAAAAACTGGTGTTAAATATCGAGTATAACTTTTTGATTCAGTTTTACTTAGGTTTTCCAGGATGCTATAACACTGTAGTAACTCTCTGTTTAGTGGGATGAAAGCCAGTGTTTCCCTGAGCATAGTTGGCAATTCAAATCAGAAGACGTACATTTGAGCATTAACATACCATCTCACACTAAAGCAAAGGTTGCAGTAGGTAAGAAATTCCGATGTTAAGTTGCCATATCAAAATAGAAACTTTCAAAAGATGGATATGAGACTGGTTCTAAGATCAATGGGTTCATCAACGGGTAAAGTCACTCACCCTACTTTGAGAAAATAAATTTCACAAAGAGATTTTAGGGCTACTTCATGGAAAAAATCCAGAACAAGGAAAACACCAATGAACATTTTTGATGGCAGAACAAAGGCTTACTATTGCCCCAAGATAGGTTTGTCCTCTGAGAGTATTACTACATAAGCTAAACAACTGTTTCTCAAAGACGAGTCTCACATAATCCAGAACTAGAAAAAAAGTTAGGAATGGGCTTTCTGATGCCCAAAGGATTGAGGGAGGTCATAAAAATCATCCACATCAAGGAATTTCATAGGATGAAAAAGAGGTAAAAATCACCCCGAGTCCTAGAGAGATGTAGCATTATTTGCCCAGCAGGCACAGGAAACTAGAAAGGATTCATAATTTCCATTTGTACAATTATCTTGTCCTTTTCCCTTCCTCTTATTTGAATCTTAAGATGAAAATTTGAAGCTACATCAAGAAAGTCTAGCACAACTTGTATCACAAGGTCCTTACATGTTTTATACAAGCTTAATGAATTAAAAACTCACACTTAACAGAAGCCTCAAACCAAATATGTAATGTTGGCTATGTTATACATATTTTGAGCCAATAAGCATTAGTCATTAACTTTTGAGAAGAGAGCTAGGGCTTAGGTGTTTATACTTCCCCTGTTTATACCTAGCATGGGCCCTGCTGAAATTCATCTCACTTAAGTGTTTGGTAATGGGTTCACAGGTAGCAAATCCCTGTTGGTTTTGAACAATCAAACATTCAAAGGAATAAAAGGGAATAAAAGTTCACATGTTTAGTTCACTTAGATAATATGATAGTGGTTATTACTATCACTGAGAGAAGAAGAGGAAAGAGGGGAACAGAATCTTTCAATGGTTACCTCAAGTCTCATTGTAGTCAGAGCTGGAGGCAGACATTGGTCTGGGTGACAACAGGAGATCACAATATCGAATTTCTTGGAGTGACGCAAATCAATTCAGGAACAAACACATCTATGTTCAAGATGTGATGCACTTAAGTGACCTGTTGACTAGATCACCATCTTAGTCATTTTTTCATCACTGTGATTCACCTGACAAGCACAACTTTAGGGAGGAAAGATATATTTTGGCTCACAGTTTCCATAGGTCTCAGTCAATTCACAGGTGGGTGACTGAAAAAATGGAGGAACCGTGTGGTGGAGCCATAGCTAGAGTAAGAGTTGGAGTCCATGCTCCAGAGACAGAGATCCTCCCAGCAAAGTGGCAGAAAAAAGACCAGACTGGAAGAAAGGGCACGCCCCTCCATGTCAAGCCCCAAGCCTCCACCCCATCCAGTCAGGTCCCACCTCACCTACCAACAGTACATAGTATCCATAGGTACATGAGGCTTTTGGGGGCACTCCAGATCCAAACCAAAACAGTCACCTTATAATACCCTTACCAAAAAAAAAAATCTAATAGCCCCCAGAGCCAACAAATTTGATTTTTCTAAACAAAAATGTTACATTTTGACTTGCATGAGTTTGTTACAAAAACGGGAAAGTTCTGGAACTGATTGATAGGAAAACGTGAATAGCACACATCCACATGTGTACCTGCCTTGTGGAGCTGGTTGTTTCCAAAGTCTCTGTTCTCATGTAATTGATATTTTAGGGAGAGAACGAGGCAGCAATCACAAATACTTTGAAGTAGAATTAAATGTATTAAATAAAAATTTTCTATATAATAGATATTGTCTAAAGCGGAAAACCATTTTTAAAATCTACGTTAAAATAGCTAGCTATACACATAGTTGGAACAAAAGTGGTCATTCGATGGCTGACTAAGAAACAGTTTTCACTTTGTGAGCGACATAATCGCACCCTTTAATAGCCTTAGCAGCAGTTCCTGGAAACACCACAAGATGGTGAAATTACTCTGTGAAAACACAAACCTTTCACTTAAACGGTAGAAACATTTTCAGTTTTCCAAAGCAAAACTGAGCATTGCTTTCTTATTATTCTGAAAATAAATATATGCAAGAATATTTAAAGGAATAATTTGGTGGAAAGAAGTATTTAAGTGCTGAAATTACATTTTTGTTTTTTCATTCTTTCAAAGTAAAAACATAGAAATATTGCATAGCAATATCTGTGGATGCAGTTAAATTGCATTCAGGGGAAATTTTATAATCATAATGCATTTATTAATAGAACAAGTAGAACTGAAATTATTAGTCATGTCAAGAAGCTTGGAAAAATACAACATGGTAAACCTAGCATTTAGAAAATGGATTAAAAGCATCGAAAATAGAATAAATTAATTCAAAACAATGAGAAGGTAAAATAAAAAATTTGGTGCCAATTATTACAAACAGTAAAAGAGATTTTTAAAAAGAGAGATAATACTGATAAATTACATTGCAAAATGAAGAGGGAAAGAATTACACATAGTAAGAGACAGAGAAAGAAAAAAAGCTTTCAACAAGAATTAAAATTCCATCGACTCTCTTTTTTTTCTTATTGGACTTAATTTAGCACCAAATAGCCAAAAAAAATAAAAGAATGATAAAATTATAACAGTTGTACTGTGAGAAGTATGTCTTGGTATGTACAACAAATATTTTTCTGCTTGTTAAATGTGGACAGATATTCTCCCAGACACCAGCCTGTGAAACTGTATGCTTCACGCACAGGCTACTTTAGTATATTATATATGAAGATTTCTTTGTGATTACTTATTTATGTACTTAATAATATCATTTAACTTTGTAACACATAAAATTAGCTCAAACAGGATTATAAAAAGAATTTATGTTGAAAAAATGTGTAAGCCACCTCCTACATCTCACAGTATCTAAACTAGGACCAGACACCAAATATTTGCTTTCATACTACCAGATACCAAAGAATACTTTCATAAATAAAAGCAAGGTGATTTGTTTTATTTGTAAGAGGTATTATAATTACATTATGAATTAAGATTTAAGACATATGGTCAATCTCTTGTTTAAAAAAATTGATCACTTTAATATCGATTTGTATATAAGATAGGTTAGGGAAAAAATGGAGTCTAAAATTTGAGCTAGGTACTTTCCAGAAGCTAAGTCAGCTCTAAATTCAAAATAGTTTAGTAAATCACAAAAGTTCCCCGCTAATATCTGGGAAGATATGCTACTCCGTATGAAGGTTGTGTACTGCGATTGTCGACAAGAAATTTATAGTGTATTAAAAACTCCAGAAATCGGCCTTTCCCCAGAAGAGGATTCCTATACCTTCCTATCACACTATAAAGTAAATTCACGGCACAAATTTTGTGTTGTTTTAGTGGATAGGCGAGAGACTCAAAGCACAACACGATGAGATGAGAATTTCTTGCTTTCAATATCAGTCTTCAGCGGCAGTGATAATAAGATGGCTTATTAATTTCAACCAGACGAAGGACAGAGCAAAGGGAAATTGGAAAGAAAGCTTGTCAGGTTATCAGATGCAAACTCTTATGAATGAACTCTAACACGCATCCCCAAGCATGTAATCCAGAGGAAAATAGGACTGCTGTCGTAAAGAAGGGGACTCACTATTTACCCTAAAGACAAAGATGTGCACCATCTTTTAACCAATAAATAAAGTGCTATAGATACAAATGTCATTGTTATGTTCGATTCAATTCAGAAAACACTTATAAGAAACCATAAAGAAAGAGAAACTTGAGTCATTTGAAGGAAATGGTTGCACCTTAAGTAGATCATACTTAGTGACATAAATCAGACGTAGAAGACTAAATACCGCATGACTTCTCTCAAAGCTCAAATAAGTAGAAAAGCAAAATGGAAGAGAGGTGGTAGGAAACCAGAATTTGTCAAGAGGAGAAGCAGATGCAGACTGGAAGGTAAGAAGGGGGAGGAATGACTAAGTTGCACCAGTTAGTTGCCCAAGTTGAATGCAAATAGTACGCATTGCAAATACATGCCAAAAAAAGAATCGGGGAAGGGGGATGCTATTATCTGCCAGGTATTGTGACAGGTGCTGGGGCCCACAGGTATAGAGTTAAACTGTGGGTTGTTAAAAATGCTCCTGGCCAAATAAAGAAGACAGGTAGGTAAGCTAATACAATCTGTGGGCATGATGACAGTGCAAATGATATCAGTGCATGAAATAGCTCTCGCATGAAGAGAAAGTCAGAAAGTCTTCCTGGGTGCAAAGACTTTGCATCTTGGCTCAGAAGACAGAGGAGACCACCAGTGCAAAACATAGGTCAAGGATAGGGCGCAGCTCAGTCAGTCAGACAGAGAAGTGTCATGACTGGTTGAGACCTCACAAGGATATGTTAACAATATTTCTGTATGCCATGAATATTTCCCTGCTAAAACATGGAAAAGTACAGTAATCTGGGACTCTCGAGTACTATTTTGATCATGACCCAGGTAAGACATAAACTTGTCAGAGCTTTGGTCACTTTATCTGTAAAGAGTAAGAGTAGATGCTTGTATTGCTTCTAGAATCAACATGAAGTTTAGAATAATATATGTATAGTCACAATAAAGTGCTAAGTATAATAAAAATAAAGTACTACTACTAATAAAATAAGAATAACCATAATTCGTTCTGCACTAGAAAGTTTACAAAAATGAAAAGGAGCACTTTCCAAGTACATTTTATTCCAAATACAGTTAAGTAATATTATCACGCCCGAGTTATAGAGGTACAAACTGAGTTAAATTAGAATGATAGTTACAACTCGGAAATGCCTTAGCTCTTAAGAGAAAGACCCAAAACCATGACCCAGCCTGCCTAGCCCTCACGCGCTGCTCTGCATATCCTCCCAGCCTCTCTGGCTCCACTCTCAGACCGCTGACCTTGCAGCTTCTCAAGTTATGCAGAGGGGTCCCTGGAGCCTGCTCTCTTCAAGTTGTCCCTGGTCCCTGATTCACTTCAAGGTCAATCATCTCCTCCCATTGCTCAGGACCAAACTGCTGCCCCAAGTTAGTTAGTGAGTGAGTCGTTGCGCAGTACTGACGATCAATCCCAACCAAAGGCCTTCACACAAAATTACATCATATATACATATTTTTTTCCTTTGAGGCAGAGTCTCCCCACCCTAAGCAAGCTTGAAATTCCCATCTTCCTGCCTCATTAGGCTTCCTACAGAGGGGGTGCCCAGCTTCCAGTGGTGGACCTGCATCTATCCAATGGCCTTAGGAAAACCAAGCAGTTGGGATAAGAGAACAGCCAGCAGGAGGTGAACAGCAATCAGCAATCTTATCTCCACCCCATATCCTATAAGGATCTAATGTTGATAATGATTGACAGGAGGTGGAGTGTTGTGCCCAACACCCCCCCCCCCCCCCCCACACACACACCCCCTCGACATTTCAAAACTACCCTCCTACACCTGACTGCGTAACATCTCTTAACAGCCTTAGGAGAAGGTCTCCAGCTAAGCCCGTCCCTGGTGTCAGATGGGTGAGGACTATAGTCCCAGAGGATTTTTGACTCCCCTGTCCCTTACACTCTACAACACGTGATCATCTCTCTGCTGCTTCCGGAGGCCTGCAGTGATCCCGTCGTCCTCTTCCCTTGTTTTAGGATGTCTCTTGATGTTACACCTTTATGACCCAGACTAATCATATCCGAACTCAGACTGTTTATCTTTTTCATAACAATTCGGGAAATTTGTATGGTTCATTGAATAGTCTTGTTAGAAATTCTACTTCTCCCAACAAGCGGTTACGTGACAGACATGCTCTTAGGAGAAAAAAAAATGGGGAAAAATGGATAATTTACTATTTGTTTGCTTCTTTTGCTCTATATTTTGATGTTTTTGCACAACTGGCCTATTTTCATTTTTCAACATTTAAGGCATTTAAGTTCTTGGGCAGTTACTTTTTGCTGGAACTAAAAAAAATTTTTTTCCTGGTCTTTCTTTTGTCTTTTCTTTTTTCTTTTTCTTTCTTTCTTTTCTTTTCTTTTCTTTTTTTTTTTTTTTTTTTTTTTTTTTTTTTTTTTTTTTTTTTTTTTTTTTTTTTTTTTTTTTTTTTTTTTTTTTTTTTTTTTTTTTTTTTTTTTTTTTTTTTTTTTTTTTTTTGAGGCAGGGTCTCACCTTGTCATCCAGGCTGGTCCTGAGTTGACTATGTAGCCCAAGCTGGCCTTAAACTTACTGAAATCCTCCTGCCCTAGCCTCCCAGGTGCTGAGATTATAGGACTGCATCTCCACACCTGCTTTATGTGGTGCTGGGGAATTGAACCCCAGGCCTTGCTAGGCAAGCGCTTTAAAAATTGCTATTCCTCCACCCCATCATGCTTTTTTCTAAACCAGGAAAAAATCTTCCTATGAAAGATCATAGAAGAAGTTAGACATTATTTTCTAAATACCAGCCATGAGTCAAACCCTTATGCAAATTACTTCATTTATTCTAAATAAAAATGTTTACTTATTTAATATTAATATTAATTCCCACTTTTCAAGTAATGAGTTGAAAACAACTAAGTTGACTTCACTTCACTTAAAAGTAAAACTTCACATTGGAGGTCATGTCGCTGGACACCAGAGTCTGTGTTCTTGCCAACATTCACAGCTTTTAGAAAAAGTGACATAATTTCTTGTTGAAAGCTTTCAGTGTCATCAGAATATAATATTTAAAAAGCAGAAATATCTGAAGACTGTTTTCAAAATAATATTTGAAAATAATTTGAAACTTCATACTTTGGTGTCTACTTTTTTAAGCAATTATTAGCACATGCCAAGTCAAAGCTAATGTAATCATAAGAATTGGAGGACCTCATCCTTTTTTTTTTTCCATTTTATTGATATGTTCAAGCACAAAATTTAAGTTTAACAATGAAGTTGAGCATTTTATGCACATACGTATCTTGTCAAGGTGACAAGGACTTTCCCACTCTCTTTTTGTCTCTAACCCTCCCCACCCCTCCCACCCTCCTCCACCCTACTCCCCTGTTTCACTTTGTTTTTTAAGTTCCATAAGACCACATCTTTTCTTAAAAGCAACTCATGAACTTCTTCAGTCATTAACTGTGGAAAATCGTAAGCGACAACAAAAAGTATCATTTTAACCAGACAGTTGTTCACGTGAGCATATTTTGTCTCTGAAAGGCTGATGTAAATGTTCAATATAGAAATATAAATCATTATCATAGCTTAAATATTCTGAAAACATAATTTTACAATGATGTTTCCTATTCCATGAAATACACATGCCACATCACAATTTGAGTTCCTTCTTTTTTATACAGTTATGTTATCCTTATGTCTAAAATAATAGCACACATTTATGTTTATTCTAAAGGTCCAATATTTTCCTACCGAAAATAATAAATGTCTCTAATTATATCTTCACTTATTTTTAGGCCTTCAGTTAGTAATACTTTCAAAAAATGTCATTTCTCTATGATAAACAGTTCAGTGCCTCGATCAAGGAAAAGCAACTACAACTTTTAACTTTTTATGCATTTTCTTTTTTGTCTGTTTGTTTTGTTTTATTTTTTGAGACAGGGTCTCCTGCTGTATTCCAGGCTGGTCTAGAAATCACTATGTAGCCCAGGGTGGCCTCAAAGACTCAGCAATCCTCCTGCCTCAGGCTCCTCAGTGCAGGGATTCCAGGCAGTTTATGTGGTGATGGGGAATCGAACCCAGGGCCTTAATGCTCAAACCGCTGAGCTGTTCCTCCAGCCCCTGAATTTAACTTTGATGTTTGAATCACCCTAATTTGAATCATCTTCAAGTTTGATTTACAGTTTCAATCATCCTAAAGCCATTTGAAAATTTATTTCAAGGAAGACATTCTCATTTTGATTGTACTCAGGTTACCAAAAATATGTAGCATAATTTAGACTCTGAATCCTAAGGGTAGCACACTGGGAAGTCACAGCTAGCATCTGCTTGTTGTGAAGCTCTGCGTGCCCTCAAGACACACCTTTCATAAACATTGAACACAAGAAACACGGTTCTTATTAAATTGGGCTGCATGAATAATACAGAAGTCATGAATTTAAATTATTGCTGGCATTCAGAAAAAATGGGAGTATTTCAGCTTTTAAAAAAATAACTCCACTTTATTTCCAGAAAATGAAGTTATTAAGTTGTAAATCAGAACCATGCCAGAGTTTCAAGCTATTCAAAGTGCTCAAACCACTCTAAGGTATTTCAGAAGTTCTGCTCTATATTATAACTCCTCTCGGAAGAATGGTAAGCTTACTTTTGAAAGACGTTGGACGGTTTTCAAATGGTTTGTTTGGCATTTTCTTGGTTTGATAAACAGGCAGAATGAAATATGCAGCATGTGCAAAAATGAGCCCCTGACATGGAACATTAGGTGATGGGTTCCTAAACTACCATTAAGCCCTGTAATTTAACACAGCTTCAGGACAAATGATGCTCTTTCAATGAAGTTACCTGATTTAAACATGTTTTTTTTTTCTCAATTTCCAACTGTCCCCACTGTGCTTTTCGGCTTTTAGGGTTTTCAGTACTGTAAGAAGAGAATGCTGCAGGATTCCATGAGCTAAATGCATGTGGAGCCCCAGAGATCTGGAATATACAAATGTCAGAACCATTGTAGGGTGAACTAGGCCTGAAATTCTCTCTTTGTTCTTCTATGTATGTAAATTGTACAGATAGCTCAACAGCTCAGTGTGGGAATCTGGAAAATTAAGTGGGGTGAGGGAGTGTCTTAGTTTTAAGTGCTTCCTCTCCATACACTCACACTGGGCTGATGTGACTTTTAGCACATTGCTTTGCCTTGTAAAGCTTAAGTTTTCTGAGTTTGAGAGACCAACCAAGACTCACTGTCATTAATTTTGTATTCGAGGTCCTCAAAACTTCAAATGTGGTTTTCTCAGAATCGCAAAGCCTCCCAAAATCCAAATCCATTGCTTCTTTGTATTTTAGGTGCGCACAGGTCAGACACAGAGAACAGGGTCAAGAAGGACGAATGTGTGATGACTCTCAAGTGTTCTGCCCAAACACTTCCTGCTTCTCGTACTGAAGCTGACTCTGTGAGATGGAGAAAGATTTTTTAGGAGATTCCTAGTTCTAGGGTCAAGACACCCTATTCCTCCACCACATTGCAAAATACAAGTGTCCTTCTCAGTGCAAATGCTATTTTTTGCCTCTCAAAACATGCTCAGTTTATACCCGAGAAGCAGCAACCCTTTATGCCCATCGTACCAGCGTCTCAACCAGATCAATGCACTGCTTCTGACATTCCTTCACTTTCCAGATCTGCTACTTGATCACCCACAGACGACCCTCCCCTGCTGGTGGCTGTCGTCTCTTTACTCAGACGTGGCCTCTCATTTGCTGAAGACATTGCCCCTGAACTACAGTTTTCCTTTTTATATCTTTTCTGGCGTTTTCCATTCCTCTTTCACAGAGATGACACAACCCTTCCTGCCCAATTCCAGTAGTATTTGTCTATAGTTTATCTGAGAAACTAATTATCCTACAGCTTTTTGGATACATTTTGATATTATAAAACATATATACTGTACATAATAAAGGGTAATTTTAAACACCCTACTCCAAGATTGCTACTTACCGACTTGTAGTTCACCAGTCCCTTCAGGGCCAACCCTGCCATAGAACAAATGCCACCAGTGAAGTAGGCAAGAAATGCCTGAGTGACCTCTTTGTCCTATGATAGCCAGAGAAGCACATATTTTGGTTGACAACTATCATACCCTTCCCTTTCTCTTCCCTTTCTCTTCCCTTTGTTTTCCACAGCCCCTGAGGAGGGACTGGTGCAGCTGGCCTTGGTGCCCTCCCACCACACCCGAGGCCACCCCTCTGGGCACACTGACATGAGGTACAGCTGATCTTAGATATGGTGTCCTTCCCCAACTGTCATACTCTCAGGTAGAGTCATATAAACAAACCAAGTTTTCAGTAGTACATTTCTATGTTAAAACAGTTAAAAACAAGGGAGAGATATTTGTGGATCACAGTTCCAGAGGTTTCAGTTCATGGCCAGCTGCTCTGTGACTCCACAGTAGGAAGCACACGCTGAGGCAATGATGCTTGCCTCATGCTGCGGGAAAACTAAAAAAGAAGGGGTCAGGGTCTGCAGATCCTGCCCAAGGACATGACCCAAGTCACCCAACTTCCTTCCACTAGACTGCACTTCTAACAGTTCCACCACCTCTTGATGGCTCTGAAGGCTGGCGACCAAGTCTTTAGGATGTGGTCCTTGGGGAACCATAAGATCTAAATGACAAGTTAGAATCAGTGTTTTTTTTTTATAAATCTCTTTACTTCAAATTCATAAAATTCATAATGTAATTGGAATGAACTTAAACTTTATTTTGGTAATACTTCAAAACAGGCTTTCGTGACATAGCTAACACTGACACCACGGGAGTACTTACAACAAACACTACAAGAATCCATTTTTAGTAATATCCACAGTACCTGGAAGTGAAGTAAAAAACATTGGTCATAATTATGTAAATATAAGAATCAATAAGTTGTATTTATGGTCCAGCTGCTACAGAGATATGGATTTGGGTTCGTTTTTTTTTCCTCTACATTCTTTAGTAAACTTTCTTAGGAATAACAAAGTCCTTTTTGTCTCCTTAAAATCTAACCCTTCAAATTATTCATTTGCCTCTCACTCGCTGGTGCCATGGTGCATAATTTCTTTTCACTTTACCTTACAATC
The DNA here is from genome assembly GCA_004027205.1 of Ctenodactylus gundi. Classification (NCBI taxonomy): domain Eukaryota; kingdom Metazoa; phylum Chordata; class Mammalia; order Rodentia; family Ctenodactylidae; genus Ctenodactylus; species Ctenodactylus gundi. Next base: position 573,549 of record PVKB01000728.1, on the reverse strand, counting down.
CTGACAGCTCCGCCAGAGTGCTTGTTCAAGATCAGAAATAAAAGGCTAGAAACACCATTATATTATCAGAGCCCACACAAAAGAATGTAGAAAAGAGTAAGCCTATGAGTGATAGAAGTGCCAGGGGGAGTTTGGTCTATGACCTAGAAGCCACAAGAAGAATCAAATATATATATATGTCCCCTGCAAAACTGTTTGCTATTTGAGAAGAAAACTCAACCACAAAAAAAAATAGATGAGTTGGCTCTTGAGTAGCACATCAAAATGGATAACTCCTGGGGTCAAATATTTTGAATATGGTAACACTAGATATCTGATTAGACAGTAGGCTGTGTTTTAAATATGTATTTCTTTTCTCTCTTTTTTTCTTTACAGTGCTCTCCTTTATGAGCAGAATGTCAAGCACAATGTCAAACTAAAATATGAATGTTGCAGGCAATAGAAAATGTGAAGTTCTCTACAAAGCCCACAAAACCATACAGATTAACAAGATCATAGCGATAAAAGTACATAATGATCTCTTTCAGCTATGACCAAAACTTTCGATTTAAAAAGCGTGTATTTTCAAGTTCACCAGATATCACATTGCTTACCAAGTTGGCTCTCTCATTTTTTGTTATCATGGCTGAAACAAAAAAAAAATATGTTTGTCTCTAGTAATAGGTAAATTAGGGAATATTATGCAAGGGTTACTGTGGACGCGCTTTCAACCCCGCTCAATCCCTAGAAGAATGATTGATGGAGCACATGGTGAAACTATGTCCAGCTTTGTAAGGAACTGTCAAATTGAATTCTGAAGCAGCTACACGATTTTGCATTTCCGCTATAAATGAGAATTTCTTGATTTTCTTTTTATGGTCCTCTGTATTAAGCTCAAAGTTTTCAGACTAAACTATAGCCATAGCCCTTTTCTATTTTTGATTTTGTGACAGTGTCTTGCTAAATTGCCAAGTTACCCAAGCTGTGCTCCTTGAAATTACAATCTTTTTTGCCTCTTCCGCCTACAGTTCAGGCCCGCCATGCCCAGAGATCTTCTGTTGTTTTACATTTTTGTCAGCATCGGGTAATCTCATGATTTGTATTTTTGGATATTTTAACTACTGTGTAATATCATGGTATCTCATTGTTTTAACTTGCGATTCCTTCATGGTGTGTGATATGGAGAATCTTTTCATAAGCTTATGTACTGTCTTAGTTCCTTTTTCATTAGTAGAACGTAATACTTGACACGTATACATTAAAGGAGGACAGGTTTATTTTAGCTCACAGTTTCCGGAGATTTCAGTCCATTCGTGTGTGGCCGGAAGTGGCAGGAAGGGTCTGGCAGAGAACAGCGGCCCAGAGCATGGCTAGAGAAAAGATGAGGCCTGGAGGAGAAGCCGGGGCAAGACTATTTCCCTCCAGGTCACACCCTTGAACACACACTCAATAATCTGTCACATCCTCAGTACCCGCTTCTTCCAACCAGATCCCACCTCCCAAAAGTACAGAAATCCGTAGACAATCCTCAACATCCAAGTACACAAGTCTTGTGGGGGAACATTTCAAATCCAAACCATGACACTGTGGTGGTTAATCATGATAATTTAGGTGCTTTGAGAGATGTCTAGGAGATTATTAAAACACTCTTCTGGTGTGTTTGATGAGGCCTGAGAGTATGGTCTTGGGGTCTGTCACTAGTTTCTGCCTCCTTCTTATCTGACTCTTCCCCCACTCTTTGTTTCTTAAATCCTATGAATTGAGCAGAGGTTTTTCACGATACCCGCCCCTCATGATGTTTCTGCCTTAGAACCAGATAACTGAGGGATGACCTCTCTGAAAGCCTGGACCAAAATAAACGTTTCTGGATCCCTGCTCCGGGGCTCCTCATCACTGCCCTTGTGGTGAGGGGCTTTTGTTGTGCTACCTACTGCTATAAATCCTAATTTACCTTGCAGGCAGCTTCTGTAATAAATTTTGCTTTCGTGTTGTTTAAAAAAATAAACAAAATAAACATTTTTTCCTTTGAGTTGCATATGTTGGGTATTTTGATTCTTATAGATTTTCTGCACACTTGAAATCATTTCTAAAGCTTTCAAAAAATTCAGATAATCTGGTGCATCCCAATTTTAGAAGGAGAGGAAACCATAAGTTCTACTAGGTGCAGATAGGTGAAGAAAAATGTTTTATATAAAATTTAGCAGTTATTCATGATTTTTAAAATGTAGTCATCACACTTGGAGTAGAATGGGCTTTGTTTGATCCAATACCTGCTGTTTTCCACCTCATGTGTGAAAGCATGTGCTTCTTTTAGTTAGTGATATGCTATAAATATCTGCTACTATTACTTCTAATTTCTGATTCAGCTTTTCTGATTCAGTTTTTTAAATGAGAGAATTATGTAAAAACAGGGAGGAAAATATTACAAACCTACTTCTGAGAGCTTGCCTTTTAAGCATCAAAATTATATAGCGGACCAGAGCTTTTTGGAGAAATGACTGATTTTAGATATATGGAAGAGACAGGTGAGCCAGAAACATTTTTTTTGCAGTTCTTGTTAGTTTTTTCTGTTTTAGTTTTGAGGGAGAAGAATTTTGGCCATAAAAGAAAGTGCTTAAAAACGAATGTTTTCATGTTACATGGCAGAAGGAGTTGGCTTGAAAGAACTTCCACTCATGAAATTCTGGTCAATTTTAATATAAAAATGAATAATGAAGTCAATAGGTGATAACACAATGAATCAAAACAAAAATATGCATGTGTGCACAGAATACTAAAGGGAAAGAAAAAATACATCAGAAGAAATGTAGTAAGGAGTGATTGAGTTAGTGTCATAATTTTGTCATAATTTTATTTCTGCTAAAACCATTGATAACATGTTAGATAAAAGGATATTAACAAGATCTCCAAGTATCACTCCACATTAGCATATTATTTGTAAAATATAAAGGAGAAACTGCTTCGTTATAGTAGGGCATATCACTGGAGTTTTCAAAATAAAATATTAATATTTTGTGCCCCAGACATAACATTCAGACTTAATCAACATCACCCACATGGTGGTCTTGCCAAAAATCTGACTGAAATCCAAACATAAACATTTGTTATTACAAAATGTGGATTATTCTAAAAAACAAAAGACCTATACTCTCTGAAAAAAATCAAATGTGAAGAATACAGGAAATTCTAGCTCTTTCACTAAAAGCAACAAGTAGAAGAGACATAACCTGGATAATTCAGGAACATTGTCTGAATCCCTAAAGAGATTTTGAAAAACAGACTGGAATAGATATTTTTGATACAATGATGAGGAAATGTTTAATTTGACACCATGATTTTTAAATAGAGCTGTTTTCTTAAAATGTGCTATTGTGTTAGGGAATGAAGAGGTACTTGTCCCGGAATGTGCACGCTGAATTAGTGAGGAGGGAAGTGTCTCAGTGTCTCCAAACTGACAAGAGAAGATGGAACAGATGGGTGGGATGTTTGTACGAGATGGACATTAGTGAGTAGTGTACAGGATCTCTTTTTTAATTGGTTTTTTTTTCAGCTTTTCTGAGTACCTAAGCTCCTTTTTGAAAAAAAAAAAAAGACAAAGTTGTAAAGAGTTGAAAGCAGACTGCTAAATTGATGCATGTTTTTATCTTTGAAAGCTGATTTCTCACTTAAATGAATTTGACTCTGGTCCAAACTAATTATGAAAGTATGAACTATTTGAAGGGCACCATTAACTGAAATCCAGAGCTGCGGAGCTGTTGGGAATCAAGTGGCCATATGATGAGTGAATTGCTTTTGTTGAAGGGTCCCATTCATGTTATAGAGCGTGTTCTGGGTTTTTGAATGAAAACAACAAGATTTTATTTAATTGTACAAGTTATGTCCAGGCTTTAGAAATTCTAACAAAATAGATACCAGAAAAGTAATTATGGTATTGTGAAAATCAACCACTGAACTGCAGGATATAGACATCTTAAGATTTACCTGTCTGTTGAATCATTCTACTGTCTGAATAATTTAATAGGTTTTATACACAAATACTGTTTTGAAAGCATCTGTATATAAATCTCCACTGCCATATTGAGCTTTGCAGCAACACACTGAATCAGTAACGTTCTAAAGGAGGTGATCTTCACTATTTTAATGACATTGGGACAATAATGGCTTATAAACTGTGACTAAGTTCACCAAGAAGACGAACACTTTTTTATAGCAGATATGATAAGCCAAACTCCATGTGACTGGGAACACCTCAAAGAAAGATCCAACTGTTTGGGGTGGAGTTGCTCAAAAGTACTCATTTAAGTGAAATCTTTTTAGAATATATTTCTTTTTCCCTTCAATACATCTCTATAAGAATGACATAGAATGTTTTAATTAAAGATCATGATTCTAAGAAACAGAAAGCATTCTGAGAAAACTGCAATAGTAATGGTTGAATTTTCATTAAAGTTTCCCAAATACACTTTCCCCCGTTAGGTAGCTTACCAAAAAAAAAAAAAAAAAAAAAAAGAGATTTGACACATTTTTGTATTTTAGCTTCTTAATAAGCATGAGCCACTTAAACCAATTCTATACATAAAATACTTTTTCTGTTAGGTTGCATCCACTTTCTGTGACCTTAGGAACAGAATTTCTCTCTCATTCGCTCATGATTCTTTCCACATCTCATTCAACAGTTACATACTGAAAATCTACTGCGTGTCAGATTCTGTGCTAGCTTCTGGATTTATAAAAATAATTAAGGTGTATTCTTTGCTTTTTAGAAGATGGCAAATCTAAGGGGAAGAGACACATAACAGCAGATAACTGAAGACATGATTTATGAGAGGACTAAAAAAAATACTGCAAAAAGCACAGAGCCAAAATAGTTGGCAAAATTACTTTTGTCCTTATTTCAAATGTTAGATTCCTTTTCTTTTGTATGAGAATTCATTATTAAGCCAGGAGATGCAGAGCTCTTCATTTGTGATAAAGCAATATTTGTTAATCAGGATAAGCAATCAATGGGAAAGATTAGGAGCAGTTTATGAGAAAATGAAAATCTAGAAGAAAGGGATATGGCAACTAACTCATTGTTTAAAAGTATACACAACTGAAATTTTTCCCATTTTATCAAGGAAAATTTAATCATGGAAATGGATCTAGTCCTAGGAATTTCTGTTGGAAAGTGCTTGGTATTTTTGAGTTTCTTTAATTTGCTTGAAACTAGATACTTCTATTTGGTATGCTCCAACAACTATAATTATATTAACTAGGTCAGGTGTAAGGCAGAGAAGAGATTTCTGATCTCTCTCATTTCAGTGCAGAAATGCCTGAAGGACCTTAAGGGCCTGAGAAAATATCAAGTATTCTACTCATTATAAATCTCTGTGTTTAGTAAAACTTAAAGTGTGAATTTAACTAGATACTCAGAAGAAAATATTTAAGACCCATTTTAACAGGAAATTCTTCACGCTAAAATCCTGGGTTGTAGGATAAAGTTTAGTTCACATCACTAAGCTTAAAAAATTTAGACGAATCAAAGGTATTGGGTAGAATGCATGTGCTCCAATTCTACCATTGCTTCTGACTTTGTTTTGAGTTTTCTTTCTTTTCTTGTCCTAGAGAATGAGGAGTCCATACTTTGTCGGAGGCTAATTGTTCACCTGTGCCTGGAATTCGCAAACTGCCACCTCAGAGAATAATTCTTGTAGTTTCACCCACCCAAATACTAACCACTGCCAAATCTGCTTCTCTAGCTCAGAATTTTTCTCTAGAAACAAGACTCCTGAGTTCACACTTCCTACGTGACACTCTTATGTTCTGTTTACATCACAGATTTAATTTGTTAGTTTGGACTAGAATTATTAACTGCAAGGCACTTTAGATCATCTATATACTGTATAACATGTTTGGTTTGGGACTAAATCACTTAGAATAATTTTGAAAACTGTATCTAGTGTGATTTCAGTGCAGAAATGTCTGCCAACAAAATTAATTGAACTGAACTCCAGGCAATACTGGGAAAGTGACATTGCACTTGGCACATCTGCTGCTACGGCGGCTTCCATTGCTATAATACCACTACTGCTGTTATTACTGGTAGTGGTAATAGAAATGTCAGTATTTCTTGAGAAGAAAGAGACACTTCCTCCAAACGAGCCCCACTTCCTCATAGCTACTTGACTGTGGACTCATCAATGGGCCAACTCATTGACAAGGTTTGTACACTCACAACCCAAACATCTCCTCAGGAGTCTCCTAAGCAGATCAAGTCTACAACTAACATTAACCCAACACACCAAGCATTTCATGAGATATGAATATCATTAGTTTGGAAAGGATGGCTTTCAGGAATAATGTTTGAGTTGCGCCACTGTTCTTGGTAAAAAGGGGCACAGGTCAAACTCTTAATAAGTTAATTAGCTCATAGCACAGCTAGAGAAATGGATGTGAAATTATTATAATAGGGAAAATGAAAATAAATGTGTATCATTCTGGAAATATGCAAAGGATGTGTAATGCAGCTTTGTGATCGGAGAGTTGCATGAATGTGGTGTGTGTACACGATAGAGTACTACTTTTCCATAAAAACAGATAGATTTGAACCATTTGTAGATAAATGGTCACACCTTGACACCATCATGCTCAGTGAAGTGAGCCAAACACAAAAGGCTTAAAATCTCCCATGATTTTTCTCATATGAGAAACTCAGAATACAGGCATTTTGTAGAACCAGGTGGGTGTGATAGTGGAAGTTAGGGGAGGATGGGGAGGGTGAGGGCGGGCCAAAGATGGGAAGGGGAGGGGACTGTAATGTTGATGAAGTATATAGGTGTGCAAAATGCCCAAGATCATTGTAACCGTTAGGTATATAAAAAGAGAAAAAAGAGACAGCTTCTGGAAAAAGTGACTTCTAAGATGGATCTTGAAAGATGACAAGAAAATTCCCCAGAAGCAATGGAAGAGTACATGCATAAGCATGTAGCGATGGGACTGTTTGCGTTTAATATATTTTGAACTAACATAGATTTCAGTGGAAATGGTGATGTTTACAGTAGTGACGGTGGCTTGGAAGACCTAAGCTAGTGACAGAGCTTCTCAGTTAGTAGGAGCGGAGAATAACAGCTTTAAGGGACACAGCTAATTTTATTCTCTGGATGATTAGGAAAGATGCTCAAAATTACAGCATCTGTGAGATTCAAGAAGATTCTTATTTTGAAAGGGCGTTCTGATAACTTCAGAGGGTTAAATGAATTAATAAGTTGTTTAAATAGCCCAAATGAGAACCCACAGGACCTGAGTTAAATTGGTAGTATTAGTTATGTAAAGAAGATAAATTTAAATTACTAAAAAGGAAAAATAAATCAGATCTGATGGCGGAGGCCTGTAATCCTCACTCTCTTGGTGGCCCGGCCAGGAGCACGGCAAGTCTGGTCCATCTGGTCCCGGCTTTCTCCTCTATGGTTCTTTGCAATTTGCTCTGCATTCTGGCTGCAGAGATCTCATAGGTCTCATCCCGCTTCTCCCCCAGTATGTCTCCGCCTCGGAACCAGCCAACTACCGACTGAAAGGTCCAAAGCCACAAATCAAAATAAACCTCGCCTCCCTTAATTTGTGGGTGACCCCCTCCCCCCCACACACACATATGTGCACACACACTATGGTTTCATAGTACAAGTGCTATGGTTTGGATCTGTCTGTCCCCCAAAGCTTTGTGTATGTGGAACTGTGTGTTGTTGGGAAGTTGGGCCTGGCTAGAAGGGGAAGGTGTTTAAGGTTTGTCCTGGAAAAAAAAATTGTGTCAATTTATTGAGATTGGGGATTGGCCTAGGGCAGAGATTTCGGGTGTTTGTAATTGACTTGGGACTAGGAAATGAGGGAAGGGCAGGCCTGGAGGCAGGAACCCACTGGCAGCTTGAAGTGATGAAAGAAAGGAAGGAGAAACATTATTGCAGCTTCTTCCTGGGAAAGCACCTCAGCTTGCTCGTGCTTCTGGAAGCTTCTGTCTGGCATGGAGTGAGCAGCTCTCCAGCCTCTGTCTCTGCCATGAGCCTTCACTGCTGCCGGCTGCCCCATGAGTGGACTGTGTGTGTGAGAGACCTTCTGAAACTATGAAATGTAAGACTAGCAAGATTCTGAGATTCTCTAGAATGTAATAGCAAAGAGTGAAAAACTTCAAGATTGTTGCTAAATGAAAACCTTTGCATCCTGTAGCTCCTTCAGAACTCCCAGTTGTCCAAATCCATCACCCAAGCAAGCAATAATAGAGCAACCTAGAGACCCACTGTTTGCACACTGACCTAGGATTCAGGCAGGACCGATACTATAAATTGCTGATAATGTAAGAGAAACCAATGTTGGATTTAGCGGCAAGTTTTTCAAAGAAAAATTAAACGAGTAAATGAGTATCAGTGATAACCACATTCTGAATTGTAGTAGAATTAAGCAAAGTCTCTTGGGTTGTTCAAATCCTAAATGGTGTGGAAGTTATGTCATAAACTTTTCCTGACTGATTAGATAGGTAATGATATTAACAAATCAGCAATCTATTTCATGGTCTTTGGAGTTCCACCTCCCTTTTTCTGATACTGAGGATTGAACCCAGAAGAACTGTACCACTAAGCTACATCCTCAACAATTCTTTTTTTTTTTTTTTTTTGAGACAGAATCTTATCCAATTGCCCAGGTTAGCCTTGAATTTGTAATCCTCCCCCCTCAGCCTCCTGAGTAGCTAGGATTACAGATATGTGTTGCTAAAGCCCTTTCTTTTTACTTTATTGTTACAAATGCATTCTGATCTTAATTTGACCTACTGGACACTTCGTAAGATTGCTCTTACTTTTAACTACTTTTAAAACTTCAGAAAATATTTCAAAAATATTTGTATTTCAGATATTCAACCAAAATGTTTAAACTTCAAACAACACAAGAAAATAATCCTGAATCAAGACTCAGAAACAGGGTCTGTCCTTCATATGTAGCTAGAATGAGAATATCACCTTTGTACAACATAGCTAACACCTTACAACAGAGTTAACGGGATCTGTGATTTCCTGTCTGGCACAACTTAATTAATAGTCTCTATTAATAGTTAATAGCCACTGACTCCATTTATCCCTAGCTTAATTTTCTGCACACCTATCCCTAAATTCTCCAGCTGTCTCAATAGACCCAGCATTCTGTCGAATTAATTTCCCCTGAATGTTCAAACTTATCAGACAGTCATTATTTTGCCTTTTCTCCTACCTCAAACCCAACAAATCACTCTCAACATCTGCTACATATTTATAATCCCGAGATTTCCCTTTGTGTGCTGCCTCTGTGCAGCTTCTGATTTTTCGTTTCCTTGCTTCCACACTTCTCTACTTGCTTGTAGCACCTCTCCGTGTAGCTACCTGAGTGGAGGAAGAATCCTTAGATCTAAGGCCTTGAATACCCATGTCCTTATTATTTCGACCTCACAAGACTAATTCTTTGTCTGGGTCTAGTACTCACAGATGATAATATAAATTTTGAAATTCTTTTCCATTATCTTTTAGCATGTAAATTTTATTTTTAAAAACACTTTCTTTGTATTTGAATTGCCTTTATGCTTCTGTAAGCTGTTACAGTGTTTGACACAATCCCTACCATTCAATAAAATCATGCTGTCCTGTGTTTGCACCAGCCTTTCTCCATCCAGTTCTTTGTTAACTTACACAGTGCTTTCGAGCCAGCTTTGGAGAGTGGTGACAGCAAGACAGCGGAGAAGGAGTTTTCTATTGTCATTCTCCGCAGTGCAATGACTTGACAACCACTCGGCTAAGAGAACACATTTGATATTACCCAGGAGTCCCATGGAAAAACCTGAAAATCTGGAGCAAAAAAATTATGAAAATGTATACATAAAAGAGAGCCAACAGTGTTTTACTTTACCCATGACCCTTATCCCCAAACTGCCATTGGTCGGTGCCAAGAGGAACCCCGCTCCTTCAGGGTCATAACGCTTCCAATAGGGTACGATGACAGCACAGTGCCTAAGCCTAAGTGACTACCTTCCTCAGCTGGGCGGGGTGCTGGCCTCCAGACCCACTCAACCCTCACCGCATCCGAGAGCATAGGGAATGAATACAGCTGAAAGCCTGGCAGAGGGAAGGAGTGGGGAAGAAAGGCAGAGACCCGAGTCTGCGGGGGCTGGAAGGTCAGCAAGGCGCTGTTGTAGTTTTCTAAAGGCTTCGAGGACTTTGGTAGAAGACCTACCCAGGAAGTGCCTGTGGACGTCCCCAAACTCCTCACAGGTACCCCGACACTCTACGTGCCTCCTTCTTTCCTCCCTGCCATAGCCAGCTTCCCATGCCCATCCCCAGAACCCGAATGAGCTTGTGTAGTCAATCGTGTCAGCAGTGCAAATGTGGGAGAAGGCACAAGGCTTGAGCACTTCAGGGCGTCACTCAGAGGAAACGAATGGAAGGCTCTCGGCACCTAACCTGCCTTGTGAAGAGAAAGGGCAATAACTAAGAACCTCGCCGTCTCGGAGTGAAAGGGGCGACGTGGGCATAGCCATAGAATAGGTCTGAGCAACTCAGAACCTTCAGCCCTGCGGGCTGCTAAGGGCAGATGCCTGCTAAGGAAAAAGTTCACAAGATGGAGAAAGGCATTTGGGAAAAAATTTCGACAACATTTCATGAGCAGATCTCTTAACACATTAGGAATAAAAGTCATGTGCCTAACACAATAAAGGTCTTATATGACAAGCTCTAGCCAATGTCATACTCAAAAGTGACCGTATGGACACTTTTCCCTAAGACTTTGAAGAAGAGGAGGTTTACTGTCTTACGCTTCTACTCAGTACAGTTCTAGACAGGGCAATTAAGCAAGCAATAGAAATAAGTCGTCCACTCAAATACAGAAAAATGTTGAATTGCCTCTATTGTCCGATGACGTGACTTTATACATAGAAAGCCTTTAATACTCCACCAAAACACTCCCAGAAATACTATGTGAATTCAGGTAAGTTAGAGAATGCAAGATCAACATATCAAAATCAGTTTTTTCTACATACCAACAGTAAGCGATATGAAAATGGAAATAAGAAACTACCATTTGCCAACAACACTTAAGAGAAGAATGAGAACTTAGGAATACATTGCGAGGACATGAAAGCCTTGTACACTGAAAACGCATGGACCTAGTCCACAGATCATTTGTGGAAATTAAATGAGATAAATGTAAAAAAAAAGCACCATATGATTTCTAAAATTACTTATCATACTTTTGGATTTCCAGGACCAACGCTTGGACTTTGAGCTTTTGCACTGAGCTTATTTATTTTCATTTGTTTGTTTGCTTATTTGTTTTTAAGACAGAGTCTCGCTAAGTTTTTGTGTTGCCCAAGCTGGGCTGTAACTTGCAGTCCTTCTGCCTCCGCCTTCCAAAGTGCCAGGAATATAGGCGTGCCCCACCATACACAGCATAGTTGTACTTTCTAAAGATCATTTACATATATATGAAGAGACATATACATTTATATACACAGATTTGCATACATAAACACACACATACACACACACACACACACACACACACACACACACATATATATATATATATATATATATATATATATTACTTATCTATTATGTAAAATTTATCTTTGCTTCTCACAAAGCAGTATCAAGGACAAAAGCTTTGCATTCGGTAAGTAAATGTCTGTTGAAATGAATTGCTTTTATTTGCTTGGTCTATGGAATGTTCCTTGATACTCTGAACTGGGAATTGTGTGTGTGTGTGTGTGTGTGTGTGTGTGTGTGTGTGTGTGTGTGTGTGTGTCAAAAGAGTGATATGACTTTATTAGGCCTTTCATCAACAAGTTATCATTTTGAAGAGTCACACAGGTAGACGATAGGTTCAGAATTCCTCCTGCAACAGAGCCCTGTCTGTGGAAAGACATTGTACCTCTCCCTGTCTGCCAAATCACACAATCAAATGTGCTACACAGTGGTCATATGACAAATAATAATCACGTTAATAAGTTAATCTGCTGAGACATTCCCTAAGTAGCATCCCATAAGACTATGAAATATGATTTGCCTGACGTCAAAAATAAAGCTTGACAGTTCATTAATCCTCCTCCTTTTTTTCACACTGGGTCAAAACAGTTTTCAGGACCATTAACCTACTTGGCAAGAATCCATTTTGTCACTTGTCAACTTACATACCTGGATGTTTCTTTAGCCAGTCTACCAAATTTGTAACATTTACACAACAGTGTTCATACTAATATTAAGAATAATAAAAATAACATTCCAATCAGCATCTCCTCCCAATATTTCAATTGAATATGACTCTATTTCCCAATTGGCACCATGTCAGTTCTACTTTCTGCAGTTTTGAATCATCCATAATGAAGGACTGTGAAGACACCTTTTGTGGAGCTCTGTGATGTGCTTCTTAATCTTTTGTTGCAGAATTAAGTTAATGTCCCAACCTGGAGGCTTCATCCTCAAAGGGACAAAGCCCATGCCAGCAGGGTTACCATGTGGTGCAAAGAGCCAGTGGCACCAACATCTCCAAAATCTCCAAACCCACAGGGCACTGAGCTAATAACTTACTGCTGGTCTCTTTGCAGAAGACAGCGAGAAAGAACAGGACGGACAAAGGTGTGTCATTTGAGATTTTCCTCGTGGAAGCAGAATGGAAACTCTCTTCTCTTCAGTGTATATGTAAGTAGTGGGGGAAGTGTTTGCTCCTAATAATCTGTATGGTACCATTTAGACATCTCTTGGTGCAAAAAAGGATTTAACTGATCCCAATATCATATGAGTGGAAGAATTTGGTAACCACGTAGACTAGAAATCTGACCAATGACTTGCATAAAATGTTATAAAAGCCTAGTTATGAAATAAACTAGAAAAAGAGAAAAATTGAAGACAGGATGTGAGGCTTCTAGAGTACAAACACTCTATTAAAAAAAATCCACCCACCTTCTGAGACTGGGCAAAAACACAATCACGTTTGCTAGTGCATTAACACGACACTCAGAGACAAATATGTAAGCCCAAAGCATGTTGTTTGGGGAATTTAGAGAAGGAATCTGGACTGACTCTGGAGATGCAGGCCTGTAATTCCAGTACTCCAGGATACTGAGGTAGGAGAATCACAAGTTCAAACTTAGCATGAGGAATTTAGCAATTTTTTTCAAAATAAAATGTTCTTTTTTAAATGGGCAGGGATATAGCTCAGTATGAAGATATGGCTTCTAGCCCCAATACCAGAAAGAAAGAAAGAGAAAAAAAGAAAAGAAAAAGGCATGTCTGAAAACTACTGACTTGTTGAGGGACAGGAGGTGGAGTGCGGCTGTGCAGGGCAGGAAGGGGCTTAGGGGGGGCGGGTTTTCCTCAAAGACAGATGAGTACCGCTCACCTGTGTGTAGCACATGCTTCTCCTAAGTGCTGACACAAGCAGACACCCCAGGGATAAGGGGAAACTGACGACCTACTAAAATATGGTCTTTAGCTAAAGGTCAAATGAAATTGCACAGCAAACCTTGGGGATACTTTAACGTGGGAACTAAAGACAGAGGGCTTCTCATTAGAGCTCGTGCTTAACTACCAGTTTCCCTTCATCAGGGAAACTGTTCACTTGTGGGAAAACGTAACCTCTGACACTGTGCCAGGCAGCTGGGCTCACGTGAGCTCGCAGAAGCTATGGCTACCTGGGGACTCCTTCCAAAGGACACAGCAAGGTTAGCAGACCGAAAATCTGACCTTCCTCTTCTGCCTTTCCATTTTTATCTGTTTGTAAAGTTCAAATACGTCTCTTTTTTTTCCACCCTTCTCCTCCCCACCCCCCGCAAAAAAGAAAGCGCTTCAAATGCAATAAAATGGTCAAAGATTCCAAAGCGATGGAGCTATAAAAAAAGAAGGTGAAATAAAAAGGTTTCACCTGGGAAGGCTGGTTATTTAGGGAAATGGATTCAGACAGTTAGCTTATAAGTACTGCACTTCTTAACCTAGATTGCCTTTAGCCCTAAGCTGTGATACTGTGCTGTTTTAACCAGGAAAAAAAAAAGTTATTGCCAGTGAATGAATGAAGGAAGACAGAGGAGAGGCTGTTTTTACAGGTTATTTATTATTCAGAAAAGCTAAGAATTAAGAGTTCTTTAAATTGTCTCAAAATTTTGAACTTTTCAAGTATTTTAAATTAGCCTCAAAGGAAAAAAATGAATGGCATGGATACATAGTGGAAGAGGAAAAAGTCAGTTTTATTTCTTATTCTAATTTAAAAAGTTTTAAAAGATTTGTAAAACTCAAAAATTATATGTAAATAGGTTATCAGGTGACATTTTAATACAAGTCTTTATTGTGTACATCAAGTCTTTGAGGGTTTCTTTTTTACTACTGTGTTTACATAATTTTTCTATATATTCTGAGTATTAACTTTATGTTTATAAACAATAAACTTAAGATTTGAACCAGTATTTAATTCCCTGTACCATACACCTCCCCTGGCTTTTCCTAAGTGGCTTTGGTAGTGAGATATTGGGATTGAATTGGGCTCAGGGAAAAAAACAACACAGTATTTTGCATATTCTCTTTCATTTAGAACAAACATGTGTTTACATGGAGTCAGTGTTAAGTGAAGTAATTTCTCAAAATGGCAGATTCATTCCACAGTCTGTGGGCATTTCGTCCAGAGGAACATTTGACACGAGACCCACCAGAGGCAGAGCACCCTCACCCTGGGGCTCCCTGTTCCCTCGGCATCTGGAAATAAACACACATGTGTTAACCATTCATCAATATGTTTATGTGATATACTGGAAACAATCAAATGGTTCTTCTCTTCTAAGGAAAGAAATCTATTTGCTACATCATTGATAGCAATAACTGGCTTCAAATACTATAGTCAATGTTAAAATAAATATTCACATATTTGCTAATAGTTAAAAAATAAATATAGCATATATTTAAGTAAAAAAGGTGGTGGGCCTGGTGGCACAAGCCTGTAATCCCAGAACTCAGAGAGGCCAAGGCAGGAAGACTGTAAATTCAAGCCAGCTTGGGCAATTTAGCAAGTTAGAGAGATTCTGTCTCAAAATCAAACAAAAGATAGAACAGTGATATAGCTCACTGTAAAGTCCCTGGGCTTCATCCAATGTTCCACAAAGAAATCATTTCCGGGGAAATTAAGAAAAACATTTACATGGTATTTCAATCATTTTCTATATGCATTACTTTTTCCCCTTTCAAATTGTCCTTAAGTGTGAAAATATAAGCATACACTTTCTTCATTCCTATTGTGCCACACATCATTTAAATGACAATATTTCTTTTAAAAAGTAGTATTTCTTAAACATTTTTATTTACCTAAAAAGCAGCATTTAATTTTGTGGCAATAACTTAAAAACTTATGAAATCTCTAAACAGTATTTCACTTTTCATTTGAACAATAAGTGAAAAAAATCAAAATATAAAATATTCATAGATACAAAGATGACGCTGCTACTAATAAACAAGACAGTGACCCCAGAGTTATTTGTTAATATTTAAGCAAGTGTTGCAATTGACTTTCAATGAAAAACATTTCTTTCCATTCTAATTCTTAATAGCATCGTATCAATTATTTAACAAATTAATGATCAAGCTTAAAGTCATCATATAGTGATACACCTTTCTGAAAAGTTTCACTCCCTAAAATAATATGTATTCCCTAAAGACATATCAAAACATAAAGCCATCTAACTCTTTGATCTGGGGGCATTATATTTTCTTTGCTGTTGCCTTCCTTTTGCTGGGCAAAGGATCATGTTGAAGAAAATTAAATCTGGTTGTGATTTTATTTTATGCTGATTTCTATACTGCTACTCAAATTTTTTCCTCTAATGAAAGCAATTAAAAAATATGATTATGCACAAGTGACATTTTTAACACCAGCACCCCATTCACTTTCCGGGAAGCTTTATCAAGAAGTATTCAAAATACAGCAGAAAAATACTAGTTTTCAAGCTGTGTTTAATCTGACTGGGAATCATTTCAATAGTCCTCAAAATGAATAGGCAACAGGGCCTGTGACTTTTGGATTTCTCCACCTTAAGGAGACAGAAAGTTAGTCACTGCCCCACTGAGCAGTAAGAGACAAACAGCACCCACGGAGGCTGGGTCCCTGTCCCAGCCTCAGCCAGCTGGAGCTAATTGCATTGGTTATG
Source organism: Ctenodactylus gundi (assembly GCA_004027205.1). Lineage (NCBI taxonomy): Eukaryota > Metazoa > Chordata > Mammalia > Rodentia > Ctenodactylidae > Ctenodactylus > Ctenodactylus gundi. The sequence goes on along the minus strand of PVKB01000728.1, from coordinate 557,402 downwards.
GTAATGGTGCCCTCCAGAGGCAATTTACAGGAAGTTGAAAAGGCTAAGGGGAAAATCAGGGTTGGGAGAAATTAATTGAAATGTAAGCTTTCAAAAAGGGAAATTAACATTTGAATCTTACCTACAAAATTAACATATCCCTCAGTTTAGGTTAGGTGTTGGTAGCTAACATTATATCTATGGCAATAAATATTTCAAAACAAACACATTTTAATATTTTAGGCCATCTGTAAATCTCTATTTATAAGGTATACTTAGTATAACCTAAATTTGTCACTCACTCAAAGACATATTTAACTCAGGAAACAATAAAGGACTGAGATTAAAGAATTTGGAATCATGACCAGTAGAGTGACACAGGCCTGTAAATCCCAGCCCTGTGGGAGGCTGAGGCAAGAGGATCACAAATTTGAGCCCATGATGAGCAATCTAGCTGTTTAGCAAGACTCTTGTCTCAAAAGAAAAAGTGGGCTGGGGAAGTAGCTTGAGTGGAGGCCCTTGATTCAACGTTTAGTATTGGAAAAAAAATTACAGGAAGGAAGGAAAGAAGGAAGGAAAGAAGGAAGGAAGGAAGGAAGGAAGGAAGGAAGGAAGGAAGGAAGGAAGGAAGGAAGGAAGAAAGGAAGAGAGGAAAGAATAATTTGAAATCAATATCTTGTTATTTTTCTTCTGTTCTGGCAAATACTTTAGAATTTAGTATGAATAATGTAAATTAATATGAATGCAGCAAATTACTTGTACTAGAATCTGTGCCATGACTGTAAACTCCCAAATCAATCAGAAGTGCCTTGCCCTGGGTGCTCTCAGCCCTGGCCTGGGGAGGGCGCCCAGCGAGCCCAGGAGGCACCAACAAGTCCCAGACAGACGGGGAGAGTGAAGAAGGAAGCCCACGGCTGCTTTATCCTGGCCCATTGAAATACACAATTTAAACTGTATTCTTAACTTTGGAAAATGTGTAATGACTATTTTGCATGATCATTTATTGTAATTATCTTCAAAATTATGGTTGCTGTTTTATCATGCCAGGCATGCAGGAGAAGGCTAGGGAAAGCAAATCCGTATTTAATGATTTGATGGCTTTTTACCACCTCTGCCAGAGAGATTTTTCTGCATGTGGATTCAGGGAAGAACAACAGAATATCAGAAAACAGTTTCCTCTCAATAGTTTATCAAAATAATGACAAGGATCTGAGCCTTTTAGTTTAAAATATGATACCTGAGTCATTTTAGGGAAAAAAGAGAACTGTTGGGTTTATGGATAATGGCAGGCATGAAAATTAACAATTCTTAAGATGTTCTCAGTCAGAAAATAGATGGAGGTTTTTGCTCCTGGGAGTAGAAAGAAAATAGAAATTATTGGGGAAAAGAGAGAAACAGAGAAGGAAGTTGGTGCTATAAAGTTGGTGTTATAAAAATTAGCAGAACCTGTGAGATGGAGCAACAACCAAAAGGCTCCAAGGACATTGGAACATGAATGTTTCTTTGTGTACTAATGTAGTGTTAATTAAAGAAATCAGTTAGTATCCACGCCAAGAAAGTAATAGAAAATTTAGTAGTGTGTGCCAGTGTACATACTACTCAAGAAAAGTAAACAAACATCATCTTTAGCCATCAGATATGTCAAAAAACAAAATATTAATGAGTTGGAATGAACCATGTTTTCCTATCTTTCCCACCTCCTGCTTCCGAGAGGAAACTGGAAACCAAGGCAGTGGGTTTTCCACGTGGTGTTTTCCTAGCAGGCATTTTTATTAGGACTAGACCATTCCCACACCATCCCAAGTTTGCTGAGAATTTTCATCTTGAATTAGTGTACAATTTCAACTTCAGCACTTCTCCATGTACTAAGACAATAGTTTGACTGTCTTCTATTTCATTGTTAATATGTAAATAAATGCTAACAAATTTCAAGAAGGGAGGGCTGAAAGGGGAAAGAAGTATGAACGGTTAAAATGAGATGAGTATACGCACCAAGCCCCCAAGTTTAATGGAACTGGTACGTAGCACAAACACGTGTCAACAAAGAGAAAAGAATGAAAATGTCAATGGCAAAACATGGTTGGGGTAAAATCAACTCGGTTATGAGTCTGACCTGTTTTCTCTGTAAAGTATTATATATAGGATTTAGGTCCCTGTATTCAAAAATCAATTTAGATGATGATTTTCCATATACTCCGTGTGGTTTTATTGCTTAGGTTATTTGACTAATCTAGTTATATTGCCCTCTTACTAGACTTGGTAAGTTTTCATCTATCCCCATTCTCTGAAGTATCTGTCCATTCAAAGTTTTGTGTATATTGTAGACTTCATAAAAACAAAACAAAAACCCGAGCTTGTACACCATGCTGGAGTCCTGTTTGTTCGATCACAATTGTCTCCAATATTATGTGGTTCAAAAATTTTATTTCTTAAAGTCTTTGTTTGCTCTAGTAGTTTATTATTATTATTATTATTATTATTATTATTATTGGAGAAAGGTCTCAAAATTACAAAACATTATTGTGGAGTTTTAAATATCTTATTCTGATTATTTTAACTTTAGCTAGCCCTATAAGTTTTTGTTTTTCCAGCTACATTCAATTTTAGGATATTTTTACACTTTTCTGTTGAATTTTTATTGTACTAATACAATATATGTATTCCCTAATAAGCCTTTGCCTCCTTTCCTTCTCTTATTAATATAAACACCCAATTTTTTCTTGTATGTATGTGCTTCATATTTTATGCTTCTTACATATCCTACACATAGGATCTAGCGGCTTATGGTGATTAACTGTATATTTTCTATTTCTTGTATGAAGTTTATTGTCATTAGGACAGATAAGTCTGTTTGATGTTGTATTGAAAATAGCCAAAACAATCGTTGCCATATGGTACGTACTCAAAGCTTGTCTCTTTCTAAATATATAACCTGAATAAAGTTAGATTCAAAATAATTTATATTTCACAAGAGTAAAATCAGAAGCAGAGACCAAAACACCTACTAAAACAGATGCTAACAAGTTTACAAAACAGGGTGGGTGAGCCATTAAATCTCATTTATTTGTAGGTTTTGGAACATACAAGTTTATTTCTCGTTATAATAGGCTGTTTACTTAGTCATCTCATTTTGAAGTGAATTAAGCAATACAGATTTTAGAGGGGTTTTTTCCCTCCATTTAGATTTCCACTGTGGCAAATCATAGAACTAACCCAGGCAAAGTCTCTTCAGAAGTTTTTATCTTTAAAGGTATAAACGATTCTTGCAACCAGACAGTTAGGAGAGCTGCTGCACCGATTGAATTCCATACATGAGAGAAAAATGAGGCCCTGGATAGAGCTGCAAATGGCAAGCCACCTCTGCCGGGTCAGCAATGGCAGTGGCAGCCGAAGAGAGTAAAAATCCCGAAGAATAATTGGGTTTCTAAATTTCTTTTAGAGTTTGAATCCTGCTTTGTTGTTCTGGGGAGTTGCTAATAATAAGGTTTTAAACAACTAGACTATTCCTTTATTTTTGTGGTTGTGGAGACCAACCCAGGGCCTTGGTACTGAGCTACATCTTCATTCATTTTATCTTTTGAGACAAGGTCTTGCGAAGTCAGCCAGTGAGTTTCCCAGGTGGGGCTGGAATTCACGGTCTTCCTGCATCAGCCTCCCAGCCTACTGAGATTATAGGCTGACGCCGTCAGACCCGGCACAACTAGGTTATGATCGCTAGCAGGTTGGTTGTATAGAACGTGTCGATAAAAAGTGTGAACGGGAATGTTACCTGTCATTTCACTTGTGCAATGGTGGATAAGAAAAAAAAAAAAAAAAACAATGGTGAACAAAATTCCTCTCAGAGGATTAGAGAAATTCATTAAATATGAAACAAGCTTCTGGGCTCGCCCTCGTGGCCTTTTGAATGGTGAAAGAAATTAAATTTCAAATAAAGAAGAAATTGAATTTTCAAATAAGAAGAAAACATACAATATGTTGTGTAATAGTTTTGGTACTGAAATTTTCAACATCAAGGCAGTTTGACATAAGAATTATAAAATGGCTGCATGATATAAAAAATAATTCTTAGTAGGATTAGAATTTCAGAAGCAAAAATTTTCCTCTGTGCACATGTGTATGGATGTATGTGTGTGCATGTGTGTACATGTGCACGTGTTTGCCTGCATGTACATGTATGAGCATGTGTGTATGTATGTACGTGTGGTGTGTGTGTGCGTTTGCATGTGTTTAGATTCTGAATAATAGTTGAGAGGGCATGGTAAGGCAAGAATAGCTAATAGAGTGATTTATTGTTAAGTATCTCAGCTCAAAATTTCTTCTTTTTAGAGATGGCGCTATAGAAACCAGAAATCGTAAGATCGCCATCGATACCTAAGTCTCCCCTCCTTCAAAGTACAGTTTCAATTCAAAGGATGGAGGGAGAGGGTAGTGGAAAAGCTGTAACAATACAAACAACTCTAGGCATTTTCGCCACGATGAGTGTGTGTGATGGGAGGACAGTTATGACTAGGAATGAATCCTTTTCATTTTTACTCCCAAAAAATTGTCACTAAAGAAATATCAATAGTTCCTTTTTTAAAGTCCTTCAGTAGTGTCAGTGTAAATAATGTTTTGCTGAAGGTAGTAAAATTAAGGTCTCTCTGATATGAGAAACCCAGATCACAACTATCTCATGAAACTTAAAACGGAAAAACAAAGTGAACCAGGGGGGTAGGGTGGGTAGGGGGAGGGACAAAAGGAGAGTGGGAAAGTCCTTGTCACCTTGACAAGATACGTAGGTGCATAAAATGCTCAACCTCATTGTAAGCCTTAAATTTTGCACTTATACATATCAATAAAATGGAAAAAATAAAAAATAAAGATAACATCGACTCGACTTTAAATTTTTAACTAATTATAATTTTGACGAACTCATTGTAGTTAGAGTTAATTTAAAAAGGCCTTGCGGTCTCCTGCCATTGGCCAAAGCAATAATTCTGTTATTTATTACGAAGAGAAGGAAATAGTAAAATCGAGAGGTTTTATTCCTAAACGAGCAGTCAATGAAAAACAACTCTTTCATTTGTTCTGAATTTGCCATTCATCAAATACCTCCTCAGCTCTATGACATCTAGAGAGGAAGAGACTAGATTCAAAGGGGGTGGAGAGTTCTTACGAGACATGGTTTTGCTCCCTATGAACGCGGACTTTCGTCCACACCTGCCTTGAGCTGTTTCCGTATGTAGAGGATGTTATTTCCATTATTTCCAGAAGGTGGCGCTCTAGAACAGTGAAACACCCAGATCTGGTTTCCCATGACCTGTAAAACCTGATATGCAGTGTTAATTGTACTGAAACTCTGAAATGGAGTGTGGGTGTTCAAATCACATGAACGCCCCTCTGCCGTCCTCCGAGATAGCACTGAACACTCTAAAATTTTCCTATATATCACTAAAACAATATAGAGGCAATGTGTAATCTCTGTACTCTGGGAGGTTGAGGCAGGAGAGTCAGTCCAAACTCAGCCTGAGGGACTTAGCCACTGAGTGAGACCCTGTCTCAAAGTAAAATGTAAAATGGGCTGGAGATGCAGCTCTGTCTGAGGGCCCTGGGGTTCTATCCTGAAGAAAGAAAAGACAAAGTATAAAGAGACATGTGAGAAAGGCAGGTCAGATTATGTTAAAATACCAACTTTTGCTGTGCTCTCTAATCCAAATGCATTACAGAACTTGGAATAACATTTTATACCAGTCAATTGAATTATATGCTAAATTTATGTAAGACAAATATGAATAAATCAATATTTAATTATAAAATTTGTGAATTCCCAGTGATCACTTTTTTAAATTTCTGGGATTACCAAAACCTCAGCTTCAAAAACCTTTAGAAAAGCTTTTTAAAAAGAGGCAAAAATAGGGAATTTCTTCAGAGAAGTAAATAGGATTCTCTTAATTTTGCAATTTTTTAAAATGTAGACTTGTTAAAACTCCTTGCCTCATGACAAATATTTGGTATGAAGGAGTGATAGAATTTGAATTCAATGAATTATCTGTTTTCTGTGCAAAGACAGATTGAGAACAGTTGTGATATCAGAGATTGTGAATATTTATAGCACACTTACTTATTTATGGCAGCAATAGGAATTTATTCCACAGTCAAATAGAAACCATTGTACTGACAATGAAAATCCCACCTAGTCTGTCAACTAGTCTTTTTTTTCTGGAAGATTTTTGTCATAATCACTTAAATCCTGAGAGATGGTTTGTCTTAGGATGATTGTTTATCAATTGTTTTATGAAAAACCAGGGATGCATCTTTAACTCAACTCTGTACATATGGTATGACAGTGGCTAGAAACATTTTTGAAACTTATCATGGAAAAGGTATGTAGCACAGTGCTTAGGACCCCAGGTGCACCATGAATCCCACTCTCCCTCTGAGGGAGTTTATCCTTTAGGTATTCTGCATGGTAACACTGAAGGCAGAAAACCTTCACCTAAATATTTGAAGATGCAGTCTATTTTTAGGAAAACAGGTACCAACAGGATTTGGATTGCTCAAAATGAACCTTTTTTTTTTTTATTCTTGGCTACCCTGAAACTCTTCTACGGCATTAATATGCACAGCACAGGTAGACCCCTCCCCTTCCACAACACTTAGGATTTAAGAGGATGGCTGCATACTAAACCAATAAATTGCCGTAAAGGAAAGGAAATAAAAGCCCTGAAATTCCATGGGATGGTCTCGTGATATTCATGTCTGTCTGTAATAATAATGTACCTCGGAATGAAATAAACTCCACCCAATTTTGTTGTTGAAATGTCCAAATTATGTTCATCAAATCTTTCTAGAGTTACAGTCAGTTTTAGAAAGGTGATGTTTCAGGATAAAAAACTTTCAACCAAACCTTTATGATTTAGTCTTTCACAGCTCAATGTTTGACACTAAGGAGACCAACTACTCAGAGCCAAATTAATATTCTTTTTATCTCTTAGGTAAAGATAAGCGTGGATCATAACTATTTCCTACGCAGAGTACAACCTACAGAGAGGAAGTAAGTGCAGCTATAGAACTAACATTGTCCGTATTTCTGACTCAATTTTGTTCAAAGACCAGGGCTAGTCCATCCCCTCCCTACAGTCATCAGGCCTAAAATGGTCACAGTGGGACATCCGTATAGTTATTGCCTCACAGAGTAAATTAAAGGCTCTTCACACAAGGCAGCATGACCTAGAAGATCCACAGAAGTGGAAGTAATACATTATGATAATGAAGGGGAGAGAAAGTAATACCTTTATATCAAAGTTCATGGTTTAAGGACCTATAATAAAAGGCAGATTAACAAGAGAAAAGCACAGAAATGTACTTAATAAAATGTTATGACACCGAAGCTTTCATAAATGAAGACCTAAGAAACAGGGATTCTTAGAGATTGTTTTGTTTTGTTTTGTGGCACTGGGGGATGAGCCCAGGGACTTTACACCGAGTTATATTCCCCATCCATTTTAATTTTACTTTTCCGACAGGTTCTAAGTTACTAAGTCACCAAGGCCAGGCTCGAAGTCACAATCCTCTTGCCTCAGCCTCCCAGAACGCTGGGCTTGCAGGCCTGCACCACCAGGTCTGGCTCTTCTATGAAGATTTCAAACCTCATCAAGCTGTGCCCCTCAGTCACTCACTATGTATAAACCACATCTCAAGGGGAAAACCAAGTGCATTCAAACAGTGTATTTTTAAAAGGGAAAATTTTTTAAAATGATGCTAAAAATTTTCATTCCAGAAGTTGAATTTCTTTCATTGTTGTAAAATTTTGCCTTCAGTGAGAAGCAAACTAAATAAAGGAACAAAGAAATCAGTAAGGAGAAAAGAAAACAAACTTTTTTCTTTTCTATGAATATGTGTGGTGAAAGGTGGGGCCAGATGTAAAGAGACCCTGACCTGAGACCAAGAGCTACGAAAAGTCAGTTGCTAAAAATAAATAAATAAAATTACGATGCTTACTCAAAAAGACAGATGTGACTAAAAAACAGACTCTACATTATAAGAGATTTAGTATATATGTATACATATGCATTACAATAAGTCAGAAAGTTGTAGATTTGAGCAATACAACTTCGGAACAACAACAACAAAAAGATATTACACTGGGTTTCAGCTTGGTATCCTAAACCTTAAAAGATGAAAATAGTTTTACAGAAGAGTCCATCTCTCCTGAGGTCTGGGGCCGCTTCCGCTGGCACCTGTGGCACAATGATATTGCCAAAAGGCTAGACACGTACGCACACTTCCCAAGTCCACGCCATAACTCCAATTTAATCATCCCTCTATCCCTTATGCTCCATATTCTCAGTTACCTGGCTGATGTGGTAACACAGCAGTTGGTCATAAAATTATCAAAAACCCAATCTGGTGGCTCCAACGAGTTTTCTTTCCTTTTCAGAAGAGTAAATAGCCAATGTTCAACTTCTGCCCCTCCTCACACTGCTTGCTTCAGCCAACTTGAGGACAGAGGACGACGTGCATCTTTGAGCTTGCTTTTATGTTAAAAGAATTCAAAAATTCTCACACTGAGGGAAAAAAAGTCTGGATTTCTTTTAAATTTAATTCTATTTTTCTTTTGGTTTAAGTATTGTCATGGTTTGGGTCTGGAGTGTCCCCCAAAAGCCTCATGTACCTACGGATACTATGTACTGTTGGGAGGTGGGCCGTGGCTGGAAGGGACAGATGCTTGGGGCTCGACCTGGAGTTCTGTGTGTTGGTTCCATCCTTCCTCCAGACTTGGCTCTATTCTGCCATGCTGTGAGGATGTCTGTCTCCCAGAGCACCAGCTCCGGCCTGGCTCCAGCTGCGGCCCTGCCAAGGGGTGCCGCCATTTCCTAGCCACCCACTCGTGAATGGACTGAGACTTTTTAAAACTGTGAGCTAAAATAAACCTTTCCTCCCCTAAATTTGTGGATGTCGAGTTTTGAGTTACAGCAATGAAAAATCAACTAAGACAAGTATGCATTAATTTTACATGTACTATATGATGTAAAGTACATTCTTTTCAAGTTTTTAATATTTTGGTTTTCAGTATGGAATCTCAAACTTTATCTGATCACATTTCAAGTAAACCATTTCATAATGACCATGTTTACATCGAATTGTGTGGCAAGTCCCAACAGTCTAAGTGTTGACTGTTGGTAGATCTTTTAAAAAAAATAAAATTCGTGTAATGATTAGTGTCATAAGTATTCAATAGATTATTTTAAAATTCTCTGGAAATTATGAATTACATGTGAACAGATTTTAGTATAAACTTTTGAATTACTGATATTCTGTTATATTTTTATTCTGGACACACACCTGGAAATAGTCCAGATGTGGAAGCAGGAGAGCAGACGGGAGGGCACAAGTGTAAATTTTTAAGGGCACAACTAAAAGATTTATTCATCAATTCAGACTGATTCACCAGTACTAGCAACTTGTCCACATCTCGTTGTCAGGGAGGATGGACACAAGCCCTGATGGGTCAGCCAGAACTAGAAGGGGACAGGGGAGCAAATTGCAGTCTGCTCCCCAAATCCCCAGGTGCACACACCTCTACTTACTTTCTTTCCTTACAGATACATACACCCAGCAGTAAAACTCTCATTCGAGAAATTTTAAAAAAGAGGAATAAATGGAAAAGTAGGCAATTGGATCATTGGATCAAGGCAATAATCAAATTTTAGTTGTAAGATTTTCAACTATTCCTAGCCCTGGCAATGAGCACAGTACGTGACCTCAGAAATTCCCTTATCTCTTAGGCCCTATTGTCTTCTTGGAGATTCCTTGTCCGTGACTTCAAGAGTGACTCTAAGCACTGGTTTGCCAGTGACCAACTTGGTATTATATCAGCATTCAATGAGTGAATCCTCTATTGCAATTCTTCACTCTAAAGACTTGATTATGCCACAATCATCTTCTTAAGAGAGAATTGGAAAACATTCACCCCTTGGAGCTGGCCACATTTTGTGTTCTATATTCTGTGAAGCAAGCTAGGGAGGTCTTGGCTGTTGCATTGAAAATCAAACACATATGGGTCTTTCCACTCAATATAATTCCCCCAAAGAAGTATGCGTATTTTAGGTCTAGTTGCTTAAAGTCAGATCCATTGGCAAAGAACCAGAACCCAAGGTCCAGCCTAGGCAATGTTGCTATGCTTCCAGGTGATCTTCTTTTACTAGTTTCTGCGCTTGGCACATTTCTCTCTCTCGCAGTGTAAAACTTGATGCTTGAAATCACCTGAAAATATCCTTGTAGGTGGGAAGGAAAGAATCACCCTCGATCTGACCTTGAAAGTAGAATGGGCCTAGAGTAGCTGAGGAGCCCCAGTGTGGACACTTGAGAAAACCAGAGAACCGTTCTGCTGAGGCTGCTGCTCTAAAGCTCATCTCCAATAACTAGTGTGAGCGCATCACACCACAGAACTCTGCTTAAAAAAACAACAAATGTACATCGACAGTTTGTATTTTTTTTCAGTGTTCCAAATGTTCCCAGACAGTTCCCAGAGGTTATGCATCCTTTCCAGTAAATATTTTACCTTCATAAGGATTGCAAAAGCTGAGTGTGATGGTGCAAGCCTATAATCCCAGCCCTTGGGCATCTGAAACAGGAGGATTGCAGTGAATCCAAGGCCAATTTGGGCTTCATAGTGAATTCAGGATCAGCCTGGCCTGCAGAGCAAGAACCTGTCTCAAAACAAAACAAACAAACAAAGACATTTCTTCCATGTTTTATCATAGCATATTAAGGATCGCTAACTTTCCAGCCTGCTGTCTCAACTTTGACTAGCATTTTGTTCTTTTTTGTTGTTGTTACTTTTTGTTAGAACCCACTTCCAGTAATTAGGTTAGGCTTTTTAAAAAAATAGTATGCTACTTAAAGACAGGAGACATAGCTCTCTATCTAGCATTTGAAATAAGATGAAAATTTGAACCTCCTTCAATTCCAAGTGGAAGGCGATTGCCTGCTGCACAGGTATCTGCTATTCTGTGTCACTTGTGCGCCTGAATCCAGAGAAGCTACTCAATTTTTGCCAAGATGTAGTCATCAAAAAGAGGGGCAGATGCCAGAACACTGTGCACTTACTTTAACCTCCAAAAGACAAAATTCAGAGCACCAAACAGAACAGCTGTAGGAATCCTGTTGTCTAGAACTTAGACACATGACCCTGCTGGACACCTGGCAGGGAAGCTGGGAAAGGCAGCCTTTACCTGAATTGGCGTGAGACCAGTTGAAGCTCTACTAAGGAAAGAGGTGAAAAGCAGATGTTGCATGACAATTCACAGCCGCTGGGTCACGCACACGCAAACCTAAGTATTTAAAGCAAGAAGATGGATTTTCGCAGAGAACAAAATGCTTTCAACAGTAATGAAAGACAAGATGGGAAACGAGAGGAAGTGGAGAACTACTGAAGACCAGTGTTCACTTTAGAAGCCAACAAGACTAGAAAGGTAGGGATTGGCCATCACCATTGTCTTTGTGACCGTTTTGCCTCGCAACGCAAAGGAAAGGGACGTGTCCTCGCCGGGGTCTTGCTTTAGATGCAAAGATGTTACTTGGAAGTCAGTGGGGGGAAGAGAGAGGTAAAACCAACACAACACTTCTTGCTCTGACCTGCCAAAATTTGAGCAAACTCATCTTATAGGAGCAGACCTTGATTCTCCTTTTGAAATGGCACATGGACTGGATTTTTCACTCTAATAAAGGTTTTTTGTTTGTTTGGTTGGTTGGTTGGTTGGTTGGTGTTTGTTTGTTTGGTTGGTTGGTTGGTCGGTTGGTTGGTTGGTTTTACCTTCTGGCAGCTCAATATTTGCAGTAAGGGTGTTGGAGGCTAGATCAGTGATTAGTGTACTTGCAGAGCAAGTACAAGCTCCCATCTCAGGTTCATCCCCCAAGCACCACATAAGCAGGGCATGGTGGCCCACACCTATAATTCCAGCACTCAGGAGGCTGAGGCTGGAGGATTGCCATGAGTCCCAGGCCCACCTGGGCTACATAGTGAAGACCAGCCTGGACTAGAAAAGGTCTTATCTCACAAATAAATAAATTGCAGGGAGGCACATGGCCTAGGCAGAGATCTGGAATGAGGCTTAGGGAGCCAGTTACAACCTACAACAGCATCCACCCCTACTCCTATGACTGCTGGCTTTGCAGCAGGGCACAGGGTATTATAGTTCTGTTTCATTAACTGAAGGTTAAAATACTATTGCATTGTGCAAATTCACCCTGTCTATGCTTTCATGAACTTCCATGTTGTTTACCCTGGATACACTTTAAGATGATATGACTGTGCTAACATCACCAATAAACAAAATTCCTTTTATGCTCAGTTTGTGTAGAACTTGGAAATATCATTATCAGTTTCTCGCTCCTTGTGACTTTTCATCCTTACATGTCAACACTCTTGGGTTAAGAAACACCGAGCAGATTAGTAGAACACGCTCCTGGGTGTGTCTGGGGAAGTCATGGGGGCGTGGCCTTGGGTGCTATATTTGCTCCCTGGTCTGTTCCTTCAGCACTGCTTCCTCGCTTTGCCCTCCAGCCTCCACTGAAGCAGTTTTGCTTGGTCACACCCGTCTACCAAGAAGTCCTGCCTTGGAGCCGGCAGACCGTGAACTGAATCCCCAAACCGTGAGTCAAATTATACCTCTCCTCCTTTAGGTTGTGTCAGGTATCGTGTCTCAGGGAGGGAAAAATTGGAGAATACACTCTATCGCAGTAGATCTTAAATAAATAGTATTTAACAATCCGAAAGTTCTATTTTTATAGAGACTGCATATTATACTGATTCATTTTTCCTTTATCTCAAGCTAATGTGAAGGAAAGGGCACAATTTACTTTTAACGCAGTAGCACTGCAGCAAGCACTTTAGTTCCAAATACCTTGATCAAAGCGCTTCCCTTTCTTTTTCAGCCTCATATACCTGAGATAGAAATATGCAGAGAGCTGCATCATGTCTACAACCATCTTCCTTTGTTCTTGAACAAGATACTAAATAGTTCAGATCGCTAGTTGCCATTAAGCTTGTGGGTAGATAGTTGTTCTTGTAAGCTTCAAGAGAGAAGGAAGCTGGTCAGCCTTGTTCAACATAATACTTTCAGTCCTAGGCAGCTGCTGAATGTTCAGAAGATGCTGTATCAGAATTTTTGACTTACTGTGGTCTTTCTTTAAAAGGAATTTGTACAATTAACATTAGGTAAGAGTGATGGAGAAAGTGCTAATAGGCTATGTGAAAACTATGTGTAGCCAGTGTCAAGGTCTGCATCGTAATTCTTCATATTAAATTTTAAATATGATTTATTTTTCATCAAATTCTCTTCTCCTGCCAAGGTCAGTGTTGAGGATGCCTTTCCAGGTGTGGAGCAAGGCTGATTAGCAGAGACATTTGCAGACCTTATCTTGGAATATTTGCTCTTTAACAGCCATTTTGAACAAAGCGATTTTCTTTGTTATAGACTGGGGAAAATAACCATATTTTTCAAAAAACCAAAGGCCGTTTGTACTTGGATATTGATTTCCTATTGCAAAGAGTAAGGAAATTTTGGGAGGTTACCCACTGAGACTCTTAAAATTCTAGTTTCTAACATTTTTAACTGTGAATATTAAAGTGAAATGTGAAAAACCGTAACCTAACATAGTACTATCACAACTCTGCAACACCTGGAAGTGGATTACACTGGCAGCGGAAAGGTTTTATTTGGGGGGGGGGGGGGGGGGTTGTTTGGTATATCCTGTTTTTGTTGGTGATGGTTTTGACTTGTAATTTTGATGTTGACGATTGCCCATTTTGTCCTAAATGATTTGCCTGAAAACAAAGTAAATTGCTGCCAAACAGTAGAGAACACAAGGTCGGTTACACTTAGACACAGGGCAAAGCCAGAAAGTCGTGACAAAGTCAATTAGAGAGATAATATAATTATCTACTTGATTTTTCTTTCCTCCAGTGCTGAAGATGGAACCAGGGCCTTCGCAATGCGCTTTATTTTTAGTTAAAAATTCTTTCAGAATAGGTACACATGCAGGTTACACAGGAACTCTGACCCTGAAGGACATATTTTCAAAGGAAATACTGTGCACGGCACCTGCTGGTACACTTTCTTGACGATGAATAACTGCCATCATGCTGTTCTAACTCTAATATTTGAATTTTACCAAGATTAGATTGCTCCTTCTCGCTCGGTTCTGCTTTCCGAGGTACTCCTCCAAAATGTACATAAGTCTATCTTAGTGTATGATAAGAGATTTGTAGGTACAATAATTTCCAGTTTTTCAAAGGCTGTTGTCTCAAAATGTGGGTCATTTTAGGCATTAACTCTAGGAGTTATGTGTTAGACATCACAGTGTTGAGGGGAAAAATCATTACAAATAAAATTATCTTAAAGCCCTTGACTTCCCCAGAGTTCCAAATTCAAGAACTGAAATCCAGATTATGAAAAAAAAAAAATACACCGTGCTGTCATTTTCCTACATGTCTGCCTCTTTAGGTTGAGATGATACTCCTTAACAACTTCTCACACTGTTGTAGTTAGGATCTCAAGTATTCCGCCAAAGGCCCTCTTGTTAATGATTTGGTCCCTAGTCCCTGGGGCTTTAAGAGGTGAGGAACCACTAAAAGATAAGGCCTAGTGGAAGGAAGTTAAGGCACAAAGGGCCTAAGATCCTGAAGGGCCTGTTGGGACTCTGCTTCCTTCCTTCTGTCTCCCTTTGAGTCCTGGACACTGTGATATAAGCATCTCTCTTTCACTATTTTGCTTTCTGCTGTGCCATTCAGCCTCGACACAGGCCCGGAAACAACAGGACCAATACACCTCTCCATGACAGTGATACATCTCAGGCATTTTGTTGCAGTAACAGCAAGTCGACTCACATATACACCTTCATAACTCCCCTTCATAAGAGGGGATGTACAATTATAAACCTTCACCTTGGTAAATTTTCTTCCTAAGCAGCACTAAAAGTAAAGATAATTCTCAATCTTCTATTGTGTACATCCCATCTAAGAAATCAGCATTAGAAAGTTATAAAATTAAAACTAAGGCAGAAAAAAAACACCAAGATGATCCTTTGACATGTTTTCATAACAAAAATGTGACCCAATTTATCTCCATCAATAAAGCTTGTACCTGAATCTAGTTTACATGGCTCGAACAATACAACTTCTGTAAAGCTCCCACATGTTCAATTTCATAGGCAAGATGCCAAGGTAACAACAGACTAGCAAATTGATTTTTCTCGTTAATCTTGTAAATGGATTTTTTTTTCCTTTCTGAGCTCTTTTGGAATTTACAATGGATTCTAAAGCTGAAAAATGAATTTTTAAAGCTTTCCTATACCAGAAAAGAATGTAATCTTATCAAATTCTAGTTAAATAAAGGAAACAGCTTCATAGTCCACACTTTTGAGCTTACCTTTGCTTTGAGAAATTGAGACCACTGATTTCAATATTCTCGAGCACCCCCACATTCAAGTGTACAACAACAGGAGCAATATCATTTTGAGAAGAAATATGCCCACCTGACACTTTTTTTTCCAAACGTATGTTTTTATTTGTGTATTGCTATTTGTTATCTTTTGGTGTCAATTTTGCTTAAGAGAAAAGCTAATTATCTCATATCCTATAATCACTCTGTCAGAGAAAACCACTTTTTCCCATGTAACCTTCCAGGGTTTGGTGTAAAATAGATTCCTAAGCATACCAAACCTACCAAACAGGAATAATAGTTTCCAGGGGAAGCACTGTGTTCCTTGGAATAGAAATGTCTTATCTTGTAAGAGCACACATGGCTTCAGAGGAGACGTGAGATCACGTGTCGTTGAGGAGGATGCATGATTCAGGCGAGAGACTCACTCAAATCTCTTCCTGAATTTAGCTTCATACAAAGGGGGAAGTTAAATTCAAATGTGTATTGAGGCCAAGTAAGTACCTGAAACTTAAATGGTAGGTGAGTTTCTCTCTCTGTCTCCGTCTCTGTCTCTCCCCTGTTCTTCCTTCTCTTTCCTGTCGATTGACCTGATTACTCTGGGATCATATGGTTTATGCCGTCCCCAGATTACTTGCTTCCACATCCATCAGAGTCTTGGGATCATTTCTTTTCTGTCTGCTAGTAGATTTTTCTTTGTATACCCTCTTTTCAGTCTCCAGGCTAGCTGTACCTATCTATAAATTGATTTACTGCCTTCTCAAGATGACTCCAAACTGGAATGGCTGTTCAACAGAAAAAGGACACGCTTAACATCTGGGCTCCCAAGGGCAACAATTCCTGCTGGAGAGGAGCAACTGTTCTAATTTCTCTGCTGTCCCCGCAGGCTGGGTCCTGCTCTGTCCTGCCACTCTGCCTCTGTATTAGAAACTCACTCAAGAACAGTGTTCCCTTACTTTCTTACCTGGATAACTATTACATTTGTCATACTTGGAATCACAACAGAGAAATAGGGGCTGCAGGAATGGCTCAGTGGTTAAAGCACTTGCCTAGCCACACATTCAGTACCTGAGTTAGATTCCCCAGCATCACATAAACTGGGTATGGTGATGCACGCCTGTAATCCTAGCGCTTGGGAGGCTGCGACAGGAAGACTGTGGAGTCCAAGGCCAGCCTAGGTTGCATAGTGAGTTCACGACCAGCCTGGGCTAGAGAACAAAACCCTGTATCAAATAAATAAATAAATAAATAAATAAATAAATAAATAAAATATCCTACTCTATAAAATGAATCCTAATATGTAAGTTGTGTATAGTGCTAGTGTTTAAAATGTGTTTGCTAATGTGAAATTATTTACCAAGTGAAGAGAGAGAGTGAAGGGTTAAGGAATACTGGTCACTCACGTCATTTCCAATATCATTAAGAGCACTACTAGGGCTTGGATCTTGAGTCCCTCCCCCTCCCTCCCCCCAGAGTCTCGTGATTTGGAACTGGGTGTTATTGGGAGGTAGGGCTTGGCTTGATGGTCTGCAGCCATGGGGTTTGACCTTGAAAAATTATGTCGAACCTGTTGCCATTGGGAGTGCAAGCTTTCAGGAATGTGTTGTTGACTTGTGGGCCAGGTCATGAGGGACTGGATCCAAAAGGCAGCTTGAAGTAATTAAAGGAAAGAAGAACAAACATTGCTATGGCTTCTTCCTGGAAAAGCTCTAGCCTTGCGTGAGTCTCTAGACTCACTTTTCTCCTGCTTGACTGACTTGGTTTCTATTTACAATGGGGTGAGCAGCTCTCCAGCCTCTGCCATGTGTTTCCGCTGTTGCTGGCAGCCTATGGAATGAACTGTGTGAGCCTTTCTGAAATGTGAGTTAAAATAAATCTTTCCTCTCTTAAGCTGCGGATGTTGGGAATTCTGTCTCAGGAATGAAAATAACTAAGAAGAGCACCTATTGGCATCAAGCTTTGCTTGATCCCACACAAGGGTTCTTTCTCAGGCACCATCCTCATATCCCATGTGTGTACAGCTGGCACATGGGCCAAGTGGGAAACGGGTCTGTGAGCAGAGCGTCAGGGAATGGTGTTATGATTGAGCCAGCAGCAAAAGAGACTGTTTCATTCAACTTTTATAGAAAAGGGTCACATTGCGTAGGTGAGTCGTGGCTGATTCACTGGATAAACAAGCTCTTATATTGCTCTTCTGATCCACAGGGCATGATTTCATTACTTCTCACCAGAGCTGGGATTGTTTTGGTTATGAGGGAGCCATCTTCTAGTTAGCAAAAAATATATAATTTTCTTAGAGCTTAGAAAAAGTGACCCAGTAGCTCTTTCATATCTACAAAAACATTGCATTTATTCCACTAAATTATCACCATTTTCCAAGTGTATAATATAATGCATTATATTATAAAACATAATATAGATAATCATAGAAAAAATCATTGCAATATTTGGGCATAAATGTACTTTAATGATCAGTCCTTAACAATAGAGATTTTATGACACAGTTTGTATGATTTTAAGTATGACTTATTTTTCTTTTGGCCAGAATAATTTAAAGAATGATTTTCAGCTGCAGAATAAAGGTTATACGTATCTTTGAACTTAACAAAAATATTTTGTCCTTGGAAAATATTTCTAAGCTTTCCTATTTGTGAGCTTTTCTCTTTGTGAGTTCATCAGAAATGTTTTTAAAGTTTGCGGGCATGAGTTCTTCTACAAATTATATTGTATTCACTCATTTTTATCATCAGAGTCAGAGAGAACAGCCTGTGTACTGGTTGTGAGTTATACTAAAAATGGTCAAGTAAGGGCCAATGTTCATAGATAATTCTTGTCTTGGAAAAGAATGTTCAATCTTCAATGATTTGACATATTACCCTACATATGGTCATAATTTCAAAATTGCTAATTGAATTTTCCAAAATTCCCTATGTACTTATGTGGTATTTCCATTTAATCCACCTATATTTATCATTTTCTCTTTGTAACACTATCAAGTACTGCTGTGTAAATTCAGAAGGAACTATTTTTAAGTACATATCTAAAATATTTACCTGTTAAATTGCATCTTTACCTCTATAAACATCTGCTTCTTAAAACTTTTGCTGTTCTTTGGCTGTAGAACTCTTTTGTCTTTTTTTAATACAATTTTACCAGCTAATTGCTTTTGCTATTGTTATTAATTGCCTAGAGGATTTTTTCTGTCTTCTGAATTTTAATCAGTCCTTCTTTGATTTCTAATAAGTCAGTAATAAACCCCTCTTAACTTTTTTTTAACACAGTAGTATAAATGTGGCATGGCACATCCAGACCTTTTTTATTTAAGTTTTTCAGATACACCTGTTTTTATTCCTTCCTCTTAAGAGAATGTTTATGTCTAGACTTCAGTTAGCTACAGACACAGTGGAACTTGTTTGTGTCCAGCTGCCTGAGGTCAGCCATACTCTCTGTGCATCCCTTGCCTTGAATTTTGAAACTTCTTCCAATCTGATTAATGTCTTAGTTACTTTTTCCTTGCTGTGACAAAATACCCGACACCCACAACTCAAGGGAGGAAAAATTTATTTATCCCAGAGTTCCAGAAAGTTTTACATAGTGTACTTATGGGGAACCAGCTATGACGGAGGCACATGGCAGTGGCTGGAGAGCTGTTCATGCCACTGGAGACAGAAACCAAACAGAGGAAGAGCCAAACATACGTCTGCAGACTCAGCCAACGCTAGAGCTTTCCCAGAAAGATGCTGTAACACTGTTTCTTCTTTCCTTTACTTAGTTCAACCTGCTAGTTGGGCTCCCCAAAGCCAAGGTGGGTGCCCCCTCTTCCCGGTGGCCCACACGTCAATAACAAACTGAGAGTTCTGCTGTGGACATCCCCCGAATCTCAACAAGTTAACAGTCTTCCCGAGTCAAACCCCAAGCAGCTGCCTCTTTCATCCAGGCCCTACCTCCCAGTAAAACATAGCTCCACAGTTATACCGCTGCATCCAAGTGCATGAAACTTTGGGGGATATTCCAGATCCAAACCATAGCTACTGAATTTTCCTCCTTTTCTGCTACGACAGGAGAAAGGAACACCCTCTGTTAATAATTATATCCAACACATCAGCAAACATGCATACTTCAGAAATCTGAGGCCACCTATACTTCTACTTCTCAAAAAAGAAAAATAGGAATATTCCAACCCCAACATATAGTTTTGTGTTCTCACATTTAATTACATCTAATTTATTTTGTTGTCCATATTAGAAATTGTTACTTTCTCCAGCTGATGTCAGCTTAGAATTACTCAAGTATTTAATTTTTCACTGCACCTTCGATCTGTTATGCTCAGCCCTCCCTCTGGGGTCAAGATTCCATCCTTGCAAGTAGTCTTAAAAAATTTCCCCGGGTGACCATGACCTTCTAGAAATAAATGTTCGATTTTGTTAATAAGAGTATGCTTTTGGTTTGTTCTTTTTTTTTTTTTTTTTTTTTTTTTTTTTTTTTTTTTTTTTTTTTTTTTTTTTTTTTTTTTTTTTTTTTTTTTTTTTTTTTTTTTTTGAGAGACCACTTGGCTGAGTATTAGCTCGTCTTCTTCGATTGGCTCTTCCCCGACACATGACGTTTTTCTTTTGCTGTATTTTCTGACTTTTGGCTTCATTCTGATTGCTCTCTCACTGTTGTGTATCTTTACAGAAGTGTAATTTATTTTTTGAGCCAGCTAGGTTTTGGGAAATTACATATGTGTGAAACCAGGAAGCTAGCTGTGTGAGCACATTTCCTGGATTCGGATCTGTGGTGGCTCAATGCTTTTCTTCTACATTCAACCCGTTGAGAAAACTTCTCTGGAAAAAAGAGTCATCCCCCTGGCTCATGGTTGAGGCCACAGTATCATGGTCATGTGGGCCAGAACGAGGTGTTTGTCCTCAGCTGGTTGAGACTGATGTCACCACTTCGTTCTCCTCTTTTTTTTTCTAGCTTGTGCTTCAAAGCACATACGAAGCGTCCAAACACTTGCTCACCCAGCTACCCCTGTCACCAGTTATTTTGGGAACCTTCTGTCATGAGTCATGATGGTACTCTCCTCCCATGGAACTGAAGTCATTGTATAATCATTAGCTTGATTCATTGCGTATGTTCCCATGTGCACTTCTTTCTGCTTCTGTGTCTGCATATATGACTGCATATTCCACTCCCAAGGAGAAAAATCTTCCCCAAGAGAGTTAGTGGATATTTCTTTTCCCCTTGGCTGTATTCTGACAGCTGAATCTCTGGTTTAAATTTCCCCTGTGAGATGCCCTACCTCGATTGTGGTTGCTCATAAGCCTTCAACTTTTCCAAGTCTGCAGAACTGAAATACAATTTCATATGCCCTCACTTAACTTATCTGAATTTGTTAACACACACACACACCACACACACATCCTTAGTTAGCAACATTTTTTTCAGTCATTGTGTCTAACTTCCAGCGATTTAGTACAAGAATACTGAAACTTAGACTTTTCCAAGTCTGCAGAACTAAAACTTAGTAATTTCCTATGTCCTTACCTAGCTCATCTGAATTTATTAACACACATCATAAACACACACACACACACACACACACACATACACACACACACACTGTTAGAAAAACATAGCAAGTGTTTTTCAATCTTTGTCTCTAACTTTCAGCGATTTAATATAATAATACTGAAACTTCACGGAATAATTCAAGACCATTAGCCACACCCCCTGATACCACTTTCCATCTCATTTTCACTTGTGAAAGTCTCAGAATTGATAAAGGAAGAAGCTTCTCTGCCCAATACATATAGAACACTCTAAATGACAAGCTTAAGGCCTTTGTCATTTTCAAGACTTTCCGCCTCAAAAGAAAAGGACCAGGACTGTGACATTTACTGTCACACCTCTAGTGATGAGCACAGGGTCTAACACAGAATGATGCTCAATAAATGTTTCCACTAGTGAGAAAGCATAGGCCTTATTGTCTTAAATACTAGAACACACACACACGTTTTCTTCCAATATTTGAGACAAAGAAGAGAATAGAGTATAGGAAATACTTTTTGCTTCTGTAATGTGATTTAACCTTAATTTCCTTTTTAGTTAGGCATTCACTTGTCTTTTTGATAAGACAAGCCCACTATGAAAAATCATGCTTTTCATTTATAGCAATTTTCATTAATTTAATTTACCAATACATCACCAATAATATTACTAACTAATGATCTTTCTCATTTCAAATTGTTTTTAAACCTTTACCAGAGAGTCATCAAAGAGTTCTCCATGGCCAAAAGTAACAACTTAGCCATACCATACTGTTTCATACGATTATAAGACTGTACGTGACGTGCACAACAAGCATCGGTACTTAGGCAACTGATGTGTGGAAGTGTAACGGTTGGTTTACTAATCTATTGGACAGAAGAACACAATATAATTGATTTCATTCATCCTATGCTTTGGGCCTCACTATTGATCCAAAATTTCATATGACATTAGTTTTCTAAACGATTAAATCAAAAACTCGGATATCAAGGATGGATTATGGAGTTGATCTCTTACATTTTTACAATGATAAATTAATTTCAACTCTTCCACATATGAGCTATAAAAACTCAGTAAGATGCATACATTTGCTGTACCTCACTTTCCTCTAAAATGATGATATTAATAATGCCTTCTTATAAACTTACTGAGAGGTGTGTTTGTTGCATGAAGATTGAGTTAAAAATCTAAGAATCTAAAAATCTAGAATAATGCCTAGCACATTCTGAGTTAGCATTCAATAGATGTTAGCAATTGTTATTATTAAAAGGCATGATTTTTCCTAGTCAACTGTTTTCCAGAATCTATTCTGATTCTCAGGTGTGGTGGTTTGGATCTGGGGTGCTCCCTAAAAGCCTCATGTTTCTATGGATACTGTATAGTGTTGGGAGGTGGAGCCTGGATGGAAGGGGCAGGTGCTTAGGGCTTGACCCGGTGAGACTTGTCCTAGTTCTGCCCTCCCTCCCAGCCTCTCTCTGTTCCATCATGCTATGAAGGTCTCTGCCTCCCAGCTAAAGCTGTGGCCCCACCATGTGATTCCACCATCCATGAGTGGACTGTGACCTTCTGAAACTGTCAGATAAAATAAATCTTTCCTCCCTAAGTTGTGGATATCGGGTATTGGGTAATAGCGGTAAGAAAGTAACTAAGACAGAAACTGGTAACGAGAATGGAATCATTGCTGTGTTTTACCTCACCAGGTGATTGGGCAGCCTTTCAAACTGGTTTGCAGGAGGACTTTGAAAAGGTTTGAGGACGCCATGTGGAGGAGTCTTGGAGTGCTCTGAGCCGAGCTTGAGGGGATATTCTGGTCAGAGCTCAGAAGACCAGAATGTTGAAAAAAGTGTGGATTGGAAACATCAGGCTCAAGAAATTTCAGATGGGAGTGAGGACTGTATCAGCAAATGATCTAAAAACCACGTGTGCTATGCTCTGGCAAAAAATTTGTTGGCATTTCGCCCTTGTCCAGAGACTTTGCCTGAAACTGAGATTAAGGGCAGTGGACTGCTTACTCTGGTGGAGGAGATCTCAAAGCAGATTGATGTTCAAACTGTCACGTGGCTGCTGTTTGGGGCTTTTAGCCAGCTCTAAGGCAAAATACAGGATAAAAAGGCAGAGAAAAATCAGAAAAGATTTGCAGTGCCAGGCCGAAATGACCTGCAGTACTGGGGCCCAAGAGCACAGGAAAGTTAAAGTCATGAGCGTTAAAAAGAAGCCAAGTTCTTACACTCAGGATTATAGAAAAGATGACCAAAGGGCATTTCCAGAGTCAGCAGGACCCATCTTCTCACCAGCTCAGGGTGGAGAGGCAAAAGACTTTCCTCTGAGAAGTGTACCACGGGGCTTGGAGTTGAACCATCTAAGAACTGAGAGACTTCGACAGCGTTTGTCCAAGGGGGCCAGGCTACTGCCCAAGATGTGGCAGAGCTTGGCAATGCCCATATGACCCTGGCTTTAGAGGCTTGCAGTGCTGGAGTTGTGGGTTCACGGAGGCTTCCTCCCAGATTTCTGAGGAGGGCCTTGGAGGCCGGGCAGTGTGCTCCGGGGAGGGCAGCATGTGAAGGTGTAAAGACATGGGGGAGCCCAGGAGTTTGGGAGGAGCCAAGAACAAGGATCATCCATGGAGGAAAGCTACCCGCTGTGAGCAGATTTAGCCCAAAACAGACAAGGTGGAGGCTGCAGCCTGATGGAATGGATGAGGGGCGAGGCCACCCAAACCCTTCGGAATGCATGGCTCCCAGCAGTTTACTCCAGGCGCTGAACCTGGGACTGTAGGATGCCATCCTTGCCCTCCTGGGTTTAGGAATTGTTTTGGTCCTATTGCCTTAATCCTCCTGTTTTTCTCTTTAGAAACAGAAATATTTACCTTGTGCCATTTTATGTTGGAAGTGCTTAACTTTTGGTTTTGTAGCTCACAGCTGAAACTCTGTCTTGCGTCTCAGAGGAGATTGCAGACTTAGAGTTTCTTTAACAGTGCTGGAAGTATTAAGACTTTGGTAACTCTTGGAAAAGGACTAAACACATTTTACTTAAGGGAGTAAACATGAGTCTTTCGGGGGTCAGGTGTGGAATGTGGTGGTTTGCATCTAGAGTGTCCCCTAACAGCCTCATGTTCCTATGGGTACTATACAGAGTTGAGAGGTGGGGCCTGGCTGGAAGGGGTGGGGGGCGGTGTAGGGCTTGACATGGAGGAGCTTGTGCTGGTTCACCCCTTTCTGCTAGTCCCTCTCTGTCCTACCTTGCTTTGAGGATCCCTGCCTCCCAGGCAGCTCCAGTTATAGCTGTGGTCCTACCATGTGATTTCACAATTTCCCTGCTGCCCACCCATACATAAATGGACTGACCTTCCAAAACCGTAAGCTACAATAAGTCTTTCCTCCCTAAGTTGTGAATGTCAGGTATTGAATCACAGTGATGAGAAAGTAACTAAGACAACAAGCTTTCAGAAAACAGTTAAGTGTAGCTGGGAGAGGTGTGGCTGTGGCTGTGGCAGGACTTTCTCAGCTTTTCTCCTGTTACCAGATGCAATATTAGTGGGTCAGGGTCTACTGAGGTTGGCACTGAGCTCTCTGCCTATTGCTTAATGCACATGGTTGTCCAAAAATGTACCTGACCCAAGTCACATTGATCTGATGCCTTTCCCTGGTTTTTAAACCAATATGACTTCCTATGTATGAGAACATGCTCCCAGGAGCTTCTCCCTATATGTCCCATCTATGTATAAAAATCTCATATTTGTAAAGAATTTGAATTTAAAAAGAGCTGTAGTTGGGTCTGTATTGGTGTCTCCATTTCACACTTATAAATCGACTTTTGTCACTTATGACTACAAGTTCTGATTGAAACAAAAGCACTTCGGAAAGTATCCTGAGTGAATTCATGTGAAAAGCATTGCGTATCATACCCCGTTCTTTACGTACAAAAGATACTGTGTATTTTCAGAGCACAACCAAACCACTGCCTCCTTCTGTAGTTTGAAAGAGCAGTGTTGTCCTGACAATGTCTTTTAACGTCACTATCTTATGTTCCACACAGCAACAGCTTGTATCTGAAATTGTTTTAGGATCCACCAATGAAGATGATTTTCATGACTTCCTATTTTAGATATGAAACTCCCACAAAATTATTTTGGAGCATTAATCCATTCATAATGGCATTAAGAAAGGATTACTTTTAATTAGAATGATTCACCAAGTACAGTTGCCTCACCTGTTAGGAGACCCAATGTTTCCTCCATGCTAACTTAAATATAGGCTTATGCTAGAATCTCTAAATATGTTTGCTTCTCTGGCTCTTTGATGCATGCATTCACAACTGCTCAATTGGTTCATGGTCTTAATTGATGTGTTTAAAATATGCATTATTTTTCAATACAAATCTCTTTTCTGGGATTATTTCTGAATCATATTCTCATATTCCTTATTAAGGGTATTAAAGGAAATTTAGAAGTTTTTCCAAACATTATTAATAAATTTGTAATTTTTCATGCCAAAATGAGTTTTATATGTATTTCAGTGTTTAACTCTTATGTGCATAATCACATGATTTATAAATTCAATAGTGTCATTTCTAAATGTTATATCCTCAGTGATGTTATTGCATTAGCCATACTTACTAAAACAATTTGATAGGAGGCATAATCATCCCTCTCTTAATTTGGAAGGGAAATCTTATAGTATTTCCTCATTGATTAAAATTTGGCTGTTAATGTGTGAACATTCTTTTTTATGTTTTAAGTATGCGTTTTTCATTGTAGCTTATGATTTGAAAAACTTGAATTTAAAAAACACATTCATTGTCATTATTTGTTCATGAGCAATTTAAGGAGTCACTATAGCAGATAAAAGAAAACAGCATAGATATAAGATTCAATTTTAATAAATAAAAAGTTTCTCTTAATTCGCATTAAAAGATCTACTTTTATTTAATTAAAAATATCCCCATCTGCTAATTTTTAAAAAGGCAGTAAATTGGTCTCAATGCCCTTTGCTTCGGAATATTTTACAGCCTTTCTCATTTTGCAGTGTCTCTCTGTGTATAACTGAGTGAGCATACATATTTAAAACATTTGCTTGGCAATACCTTTCTCTTTAATTTGATATTTTTATGTGCTTCTCTCACAGAACTGCACAACTGAAAATCACACACTTGGATAACGCTTTGATCCAATCACCTACCTGTAGCTATCACCATCACAGATGCTGTTGGCCGCACTTACCTCGTTGCAATTTCGGCTCCTCAGCCCTGCTTTGAATTTCCTATTTCCCAAATGCTCACTAACATCATCAAATTCTGATTCCTGTAGTGAGTTGAAAATGATACTTGATATTTTTCTTCAGCTACTATCTCTGCAAGACTTTACAACTATATATACGCAAACATTGATGCATGAACTTTTTATCTTAATGAGCAGTGAAAAGGAAAACAGCATTTTTTTTATCCCTTTCCTCTTTCAAAAAAAGACAAGAAAACTTAGCAATGCCTTTCTGCTCAGTTGAAATAATGTAGAATTTTTTTTTCATCTAGCTCACTGGTAATACCGGAAATGATGAAATTAAAATTGTATATATAATAATTATTTAGACTAAGACCATGTAAACTGATTTTTAAATAGTTACTCATAGTTCCCTATTGTCGAGTTCTTATTTTGATGAAAATGTTATCAACCAATGTACTTATCCCATTAGGAAGCTTCAAAGAGTTCCGAGTACTTCCACATACTTGAACAGCTTCGACTGCCCTCATTGACCAAAAAGCAAGCCAAGTTCTTGGAACGAATAGTCTTTATTTTACACCCCCCGCCCCCATTTTATTGATATGTATAAGCACAAAATTTAAGGTTTACAAATCGTCTTTACGGTCAGAACTGAGTAAGCGTCACTTAGTGTGTGTGCCTGTAGCTACACCAATCTGTGTCTCCCTCTTCCATTTGCTTCTTCTTCTAAATGGATTATTTATTTTTGAAAGAAAATAACTCTCATATTTTTCTTCCTAATTATGCAGGTCATATTTTTATGCAAATATGATGCCCAGAACTTTTTCTTTCAATTTTAAAAGTTACCTATTTCTATCTTTTAAAAATAATTTTCATAATATAATGATAGAAATCTTTTCTGTAATGCAATTATAATATTATCTATGACTCATTTCTAGCCCATTTTATTTTCCTCTGTGTTAATATTTTCAATATTTTGAAGTATAGATTTTGAAAATATTCTGTTTGTAATTAATATTTTAAATATATGACCTCACCTTCATTATTTTTATATCTTAGTTTCTCATGAAGCTTCATTTTTATCAATAGCTTCTCATCATTTCCTCTTTTTTATTTTTTATTTCATTTTATGTGACTTTTGTATTTTATTCTGTATGTTATTAAAGGAAAAGCATAACTTCTTTTTAAGAAGAAAATACAGCTAATGTTTTTACAACATTTACTGAGGTATAAATAGTACATAATTTTAGTTCTGATTGTTATTAAACTATCATTTTGTGACTTGAAAAATTTTTTACATCTATGTTGTTTGTTTCCATCCACCATCCTTTGGCAGAGAGAGAGTTCCCTTCACTGATTACTTAAAATGTTGTCTACCCTTCGGTGGGTCTTCTGTCAACCCAGTTGCTGTAGGGAAGCACTTCTTTTTAGTAAAAGAAACTCTAGGTGTGAAGAGATTTCCTCTGTTTTATGATCCTAAGTCATCAATATATATAGTATCTGAACACTGTTTGTCTTGCTTTTGTTGTCTGGCTGGCTACTTTGAGATGATAAACATATTGCAGGCAATTCCCAGACATGCGCTCATTTCACTCTAGCCAGAAGTGTTCTATGTCTGCCTTTTCTCATGGTACCTTCTTTTCCTTTGCATCTCAAATCCTTATTTCCATTCCAGCTAACACAAACTGAATGCATGCACAGCCAATGTAGACTGTGCACGAATCGCATGAAGATTCGACTCATAACAAGCGTGCAGGAAGCAAGTAATGATGAAGTGGCCATGGTGGCTTCGAAGACTTGTTGCAGGACATTGGAGCAACGAGTAGTAGAGTGACTTGTTCCAAACTTAGTTCTCCCAACTGGGCGACTGGGTAGGGGCAGAGAAAGGAGCCACTCCTTCCAGTTTCCTAAGCTGGCAGATTGGTGTTCCTTCAGATGGTGAGAGAGGATGATGTGTGTGTCATGTGTGTGTGTTTCCATTTCTGTTTGGTCTACTTTGATGCAACATATGGTGAAAAATGAATTCTTTGAACAGTTGTCAGTCTTTGCAGTTGGTCATGGTAAACTATAAATGAATTGTGCTTTCTCATTTAAAAAATATGAGGCTAATTGAATGACATCAGCCAGATGCCATTCTGAAAAAAGTCAGCTGGGCTGATCTTCAAAGCCTTGGTGGTGGTGGTAATGGTGACAATGACAACCATGATGCTAGCATAAGGAAGTCAGGCTGATTCTCTCATTTCTCAGTCAACTCGTTGTTATTGTCCTAATTAGGGAGGCTTCTCAGGTTGCTTCAGGATTATTCAAATTCACCTTCTTTCTGTCCTTTCATTCGACCACTGCATTCTAATTCCTTGAACTCACCCTGGGTGAATTGTCAAAGGCGAGCCTATGCAGTGAGTCACCTGACATACACCTTCCAGACACTTACAAAGCAAAAATAAACTGCGCCTGTTCAAACAGCACCTAGGGCCATATTTTTAAAATAGAAATTTCCTTGAGTATAGATTGCATATATTAGTAAAATAAAAGTGTTCTCAGATATATTAATATTACCTAAATTTTCTGTTTAAATTTTTTCTTCAGGTCTATTCAAATCAAATTTGTTATTTATCACATCAATAACTGCATCAAAGATAGAGTTGAAATTTTGATTTTTGAGACTCTGTATGCAGACTAGTCATTATGACACTATCAAACACCATGACGAAGGTATTTCTTTGCATTTTGATATTTTGAAGAGTTGCTCCATCTATAAATTCAAAATTTTTTGCTGAATAGTACTGACATGTGCCCAGCTACTAGAGCAGTAATTAACCTTTGTGGTACAGAAACATTTTCATACAAACAAGAGCTTGTTTTCCCCTGAGTTTTGCTCAGCCACACAATTCTTCAACCACTTCCTGGGAAAACATTAACCTGTAAAGAAATTTAACTTATAAGATAAAACAATTTACCACTTGGGTCTTAGATCCAATTTGTGTTCCACAAAGAAGACACTGTTACTGAACTACTTTTTTTCTGATACTTCCATTCCCAGGCAAATATTTACAAAGATAAGAGTAACATTTTTCATGGGTGGAAATTTTTGCTAAGACAGATTAATAATTAACAATGAAGCTTAAACTAGACAGAAATAAAGCTGACAGTATGCATCCTCTTACATCAAGTTAAAACGATATAGAATCGGGTTGGAACAGGAAAACTGATTTAAAATTTTATGTATTGGAAGATATAATAGAACACATAGTTAAGAGTGATGAGAATCTGTTTTTCAGATCCTGACAAGTTGCCATTATAGAGTGCTTATTAACTTTTATGAAAGATGGTTACTAATATCTATTTTTATTAATAATGAATTCGAGATTTAGGATTTTTATTAATTTATCCAAAGTCATACAGCTGTTCATAAAGTGTGACAATGAGATTCTTCTAAGTCTTTTCTCTGTACATTAATCGTTGTTGCCTTAGACTCGATGACATTGAAATTTCGCTTTAGTTTCAGAACATTGTGTAGAACCTAGAAATGAACGTTACATGTGGTCCAAGGACTATCATTATTTTCAAAGAAAAATATTTAAGAATTTGGTGGTCTGGGTCAAGTAAAACTTACCTATGAAATGTGGTCTAGTTATGCAACTGTCTGTGATGTTACCATAATTCTAGACAATTTAAAATGATGGAGAACAATTTATTGTGAGTAATATATAATGAAAGTATGAAATGCTTTATAGATATAAATGCTCCTAAAATGGTCTTATTCTCAGAAAATGTATCTTTGCCCTGCCTGAGGTTGCATACTAAAATACGCTATTATTTAAAAAGTTTTTGCTGGTTATGGGCATGGATATCTGCATTCCTAGCACAGTGGGAGGCTGAGGCGTGAAGATCACAAATTTAAGCCCAGCCTGGGCAACTCAGTGACTTAGTGAGACTCTGTCACCAAATCAAACACACACACACAAAAAGGCTGAAGGGGAAGCTCAGAGTGAAAACATGTGGGCTCCATTCCTAGTACCACAACAATAATAAAAAATTAAAATGTTTAAATTTAAAATATAATTTTTAGAACTCCAGTTGCATTGATGCATATTTTGTATGACATGTCTCCTTCAAACAAAAAGAGTGTTAGAAATCGCAACTTACAATAAGGAGAGAGGCAGCATACTCTCCCAGTTGAGATTTCATCCACTCCACTGTTCGGTGGTATCTCCAGGCCTTCTTCACTCCCCCTCCTAAAGAGAAACCCAGCTCTCCCCTTGGACTCTTCCCTGGTAAAGACCTGACGCACGTGATGACAAATTCTCCCCTTGTCCCACAAAGCAAGGGGTAAGAGACAGCTGCCACTCTCTCAGACTGGCACTGCCTCCTAGGACTTTCTTGTACAATACAACACAAACTATTCCCTAGAGTCCTGGGGCTTTTTCTTGTCCCACTTCGCGTCCTTTACCATTGACGGCATCCATGGTACTCACTCCTCCTCCACCTGTATGAATCACCACTTTGGTCCTCAGTTTTCTCACTTATTTAGAAGTGGTGAAATGGTATTATAGATTTGACAAGTGAAGGAGAGAGAGAACATATGTCGACATGTGCCTGTGTACACAGAGAGCACTGGCACACATTAGGAGCCCCAAAATAGTCCGTGTCGCTGTCATTACCATTATTATTAAGAATACAAGGTGGCCTAGGCTTAAAAATTCTTTAACTTAGGCATTAGATCACTCATTTCCTATTTATGAACTTCTTGTGTGATTCTATTAACATTTTTTAGAAAGTCAATGCCCATAACAATAAAGTTTTGAAGCTATTGAAAATTATAAACATTTTAATATAGCTACATTTGCCATAATAATATAAAAAGGAGCAAGTTGGTATAAGGAAGTTTAGAACAGGATATGAGGTCCCTTTGTCAAGGTTAAAGCGACTAATGCTTAACTTCTGAGTCATATGAAGACAAATGAACAAGTCAAATCGGCCTAAGAAAACAGCTTTCACTATGTAAATTAAAAATAGCAGTTACCGAAAAAGAAATTTTGGCTAAATAATATATTTATGCAGTTCATTAATTATCAGAATATTTTTAAATAATATTTTAAGATTAATTTGTCTGGTTAATACTTCATTCACAAATCTCTGGAAAACTTTTCCTGAATTTATTAGTTCAGTTTCTTGATTAAATTTTTAAAATAGAATAAGTTCAATTTATTTAACTCCTAGATGATTATGAATTTTTAAAAATCTTTGATGCCAATATGATATAAATCAAATTCTGTTACATAAAAAAGGTTGCCAAAGATTTTTTTTGATAGTCGTGATCATAATTATCCTGTAAGGAGCATTAACTTTTTTTTGTTTTGAGACAATGTCTCACTAAGTCACCAAGTTGCTCAGGCTAGGCTCAAAATTTCAATTCTTGTGTCTTGGCCTCCTAGAATTCTGGGATTACAGATGTGTACCACCACATCTGCATAAACATCATAGTCTTTAAGGCACACACACACACATGCATACACACACACACACAGAGAGAGAGAGAGAAAAAAATAATAAATCCTTGAAAACAACATGAGTATTTTTAATTTCACTTTCTCATAACTCAATTGTAGTTTTTTATAATTTCCTTAATCATTTGCTTAACACATACAAGTGAGCATCTGTCTATTCTAAGTGAAGCAAAATATTTGCTGCTGAATTATAAGTAGGTAAAAAAATCATGGTCGGATGATCTGATAGAAAAAGAAAATGTTATTAATGTAGAAAATCTCTCACAGGCAGTTACAGTCTAATCTAGAAATTGAGAGGAAGTTTCTGTGAAGAAGTAATAAATGAAGTTAAAGAAATCTTGAATAATGAAATATGAATTATCTGGGTAAGAAATAAAGTGGGTGTCCTGAATAAAACCCTGGGCAAAGTTTGCCACATACAGCCTTCTGCGGAGCGAGCCAATAGAGACCAGAAGACTTCAGCAGACAGTGAGGCTGGGGGAATCTAAGATGAGCACAGAGTGGGTGGGAAGCTACAGAACAGCCATACCAAGGGACATTCAGAGTTTTAAACACCATAATACAGTGCCAAAAATAATGAGGTGTGTGGCAGAAAACATATTACAAGAAATGTACACTCTGTTTTGGAGATGATCCAATATTTTGGGTAAAAAAAAGATGGAAATTTTAAACTTAGATTGGGAAATGGAAGAAAGAGAGGGAAGTCAGATATCAGACATGTTTCTGAGGTCCACTCTACAGGGGTTGGTGGCTCATTGCACGTGGCCGGCAGGACACAGGTGAGGAAGGAATGAAAGATGAAACCTTGGTTTTCTGGTTTGAGGAACTGAATGAAGCTTGAATCATATTCTGCCATTAAGAACTCTAAATGGGAGTTTACTTTGGGATGAATTGTGAAGCTTTAGACTTTCAATTGAAGATTTTGAAAAAAAATAATTGAATATATTGACAAGGTGATAAAAGCTGGATTAATTGACAAAGAGATAGCAATTGATATCACAGAAGGTATTAAACAACTCACAATGAAAGAATAATTGAGCAGAAAATAAATCCTGACAGGAATAAGGTAGAAAATTATAGGCCAAGAAGAGCTTGAGAGAAAGGAAAACAAGGAGAAATGGATAGCATGCTGTGTCGTAAAGGTCTAAGAAGGCAAGAAATATTTCTATAAGAAGTAAGGTGAAAAGGGTCATGATATATAGAGATAAATGTTTTTAAAGAATGGTTACAGAGTGAGACCCTGTCTCAAAAAAAAAAAGACTAAAAATATTACCTGAATTTAAGGACATGAAGCTTATTGGCAAAATTAATGAAAATAGTTTTTTTAAAGGTGGTAAAAGAGTTTGCAGTTACTTAGATTTTGGGGGAGAAAAAAGTTTAACCAATCATTTTAAGATGACTGGTTATAGAGGAGAGAAGAGAGTTAAGACAACATCTACGAGTGGGGTAGTTACTAGTCCTTTATTGCTCATTTTTTTTCTTTTTACCCTTTTGCCTAGGCAAATTTTTCATCCTTTTGTGATATCATCAAAGAGAGATCTTGAGCCAAGTCAACCCACCTTGTTACATAATATAAAGAATGGCATATAGTTGGCAAACAGATCCAAATCCCAATGCATTGCATGAAGGACACCAAGAATTTCATCCTGGAAATCAACCCCTGTCTTCTCGCCAAGTCCGTCTGGGTTTTGATCAGCTAGTAGATGAGATCAGTACTAAAATTCCCCTCCACCAGCATGAAATCCAAGAAAATCCCTCTTTTGTGCCCAATGCACTCAAGCGGGACTCCAGAGGGCATTCACTGCCTGACAAGCACCAAATACTCTCTAGTGGTTTCCCTTCCAAAAGCCCAGGACTTCCCTGGCAAGGAGTACAGAACACATCCATTGCTGGTTTTAGTCCTTCTGTCCTTCCCAAACCTCAAGTGGTAAATAAAGAAAGCTCTTGGGAAAACTGTACTGGAAAATACCAGGGTGCTGATGCTTCCAGATACAGTATTTTAGACCCATCGTGTAGTTTAGAATCAGAAAGTAAAAATCGTAACTACCAGATAGGATTTGAAAGCAGCGTTTTCCAGGGAAACCCATCCTTCTCAGCTGCCTTCGCCCTAAGAGAAGACTATAAAAGAAGTGCAGACATCAATGCTGAGGATACTTCTCTGATTTTCTCTAGACCTTCTTTTCTACCAGGGACAACGGAAGCTACACAGGCAGAAAACACAGAGGTAAGAGTGTAACTCGGAATATGAACCTGAAACAATCACCTAATAATATAGTAGTCACAGCAACTAGATTGCAAATATATTCATATTACCTTAAAATACATTTTCATTTGTTTTTACAAATTACATGTTTTTGAATTCATGATTATCAAGGTTTGGATCTGGGATGTCTCCCAAAAGTCTCAAGTATTTGGTTATTATGGATTGTGTATGGAATCATATGTTGTTGGGAGATTGGAGTCTAGTCTGGAGAGGTGGATTACAGGCATGTAAATTGGATTAC
Organism: Ctenodactylus gundi; assembly: GCA_004027205.1. NCBI lineage: Eukaryota > Metazoa > Chordata > Mammalia > Rodentia > Ctenodactylidae > Ctenodactylus > Ctenodactylus gundi. Next base: position 523,243 of record PVKB01000728.1, on the reverse strand, counting down.
AGGTGTGTGGTGGGGGCTTACCACACTTTCCACACCTGGATCCAGGAAGGGCTGAGCGCTGGGATGAGACCTGGAAGGATACATAAGCTGCTTCCTGCCTTCCTTAGAAGACTAGACTCAACTTGGCTTGTCTTGACTGTAACGTTGAGGAGCTGCCTCCACCTCTGCCTCTGCCATGAACTTTCCAGTATTGCCAGTCACCCTTGAATGGACCGTGACCTTCTGAAACTGTGAGCTAGAATAAATCTTTCCTCACCTAAATTTGTGGATGTCAGGTATTGAATCAGAACAATGAAAAAGTAACGAAGACAATGATTATCCCTGGAAAAAAATATCATTTCAAAATCCATCATTAAAATTATATAAAATTTCACCAACTGTTAGGTAAAAATGTCATAGTTTAAGATTTAACTGTAAATATCTTCTGTTCTTACTGTGTGATATACATATCAAACATACACATACATTTCTAATTTGAATCACATTGAAATGATCTAAAATGTTATTATCATTATTAGTAGGGTAAAAAATGTCATTTTACCTAGAAGCTTCAAATTATATTGTTGTCAGGCAACTTCCACTGGGATCATTCCACAATGGGAAATTATGTAATACTGTGCAAATTATCACAATGGCTTCATCAGCAGATTCCAAATCATTTTGGCAACCATGGAGTTTTCTGTACAGTAGTTGAAAATGGCTCTGCTTATACTGAGTTTAGACCCCTATAAAGCGAGGAATAAATGATAGAAAAATAAATTTTATTGTAGCTGCAACTTTCTGATGGCACTGAAAGAATTCTTTACTTATTCAACAACTTACCAAATCTGTAAAATATTATTACAGCATACTACACAGGTGGAAAAAAGTAAAGACAGGATAACATGAATCCAGGAATGGTTAACCATCCGAATTAGCTTGCAAGCAAATAATGGCAGCATGGTAAATAGCAGCTGAGGGTGTGTGTGTAGGAGAAAACAGCACCTAATTCTACCTGAACTGTTTGCAAAGGAGATCAACGTACACAGGAAAAGGGATAGTGTCTTCAACAACTGGTGCTAGGAAAATTGAATATCCACATGCAGAAGAATGAATCTAGACACAACTGTCACCGTGAACCAAAATCAGATCAAAGTGGATCAAAGACCTAGATATTAAACCCAAAACCCTGGACCTTTTGGAAGATAATTTAGGCAAAAATCCAAAGATGTAGGTGTAGGCAAGGACTTTCTTAATAAAACACCCAAATGCACAAGAAATAGTCTCCAGAATCAATAAACGGGACTATGTCCACTTGAGAAGTTTCTGCATGGCAAAGGAAGTTATCAACAGAGTGAAGACAGAACCAATAGAATGGGAAAAATTTTTCCCCATCTATACCTCAGGAGGTTAATGAGTTCATGCCCCAAATCATCTAAATTAAGAGTCAAATCTTGGGGACATCTAGTTCTTATATGACAGTGTTTCCAGTAGGAAACTCTTCTGCTGCTAAAAGGAAAATTTGAAAAACATGTGAAACAGCTGGTTTCAGGCATTCAATAGGCAGCAAAGGACATTAATCTTTCAGAAAAGTGAAAGCTATGAGCATCTTGTTTCTCCCTAGGGTGGTTTCATGTGGCTCTGCAAGCTGGTGGAGCCTGACCGGAACAGGGTATCTCTGATCTGAAGACATAGAGCTGACTATTAGCTGAAGGATGCAGAAGCAGCTGTGGCTTGTAAGGCAGAAGCCAGGGCTCTGCACTGGGTGGGGCCAGACATCTTGGCCAAGAATTGAGATGCGCTTGCAAGGCTTAGAAGAAGACAATTTTGCCCTACAATCAAGCAAACAATCCAGACAGTGGGAAGAATCTTGAGATACGCCAGGTATTAGAATTAATATGTAGACTCTAAAGTTATTACTAAAAGTTTATTTAAATATTACAAGTGAATAGGGCTGGGTGCGTAGAGGTTAGAGCATTTGCCTAGTATGCACAAAGCTCTGAGTTCAATTCACCAACACAGCATAAGCCAACCATGGTGGCACGTACCTGTAATCCTAGCCCTTGAGAGGCTGAAACAGGAAGACTGCCCTGAGTTGGAGGCCAGCCTGGGCTACGTAGTGGTATCAGGACAAGCTCAGACTACTGAGCAAGATCCTGTCTAATTAAACGAATAAATAAATAAATAAATAAATAGGCAAAGATGTTCACTATGGAAATACAACAAGATCTCAACAAGAAATTAGAAACCATGAAAAGACAGATATGAATGCCAAATTTGTACTAAAAATAATACTTGCATTGAAAAAAAATCACTAGGGGATAACAGTAGGAAATAAGGAGAGGAAAACAGCTCAGCAAAGCAATGGGCATTATCCACACTGGAGAGAAAACTAAAACAAAAACACAAAGAAGGCACTATACAAAAGTGACCAGAAATTCAGATACTCACGAAGCAAAGAGCATAACAGATGGACAATTAAAATTATAGCAGGAGAGAAAAACTAGAGCAGAAAGGTAATTTTAAGAAATAATTGTCATGACATTCCTCAAATTAAATGGAAGTATCAAAATATCATATTAAGAAACTCGATAAATTTCAGAGAGAATAAATACAATGTTGAGTGCGTGTAGACACAATATATTCAACATTTCAAAAATCAAAGATAAAAAGAGAAATCTTTTTGCCTGCTTTATTAATATATATGTAATACATAATGTTTACATTGAACTTGAGTATTTTGTGCATATATGCACCGCATCAAATTACAGTCCCTTCCCCTCTTCTTTTTTGACCCTCCCACAACTCTTTGCTTTAACTCCCACTCTCCACATTTTTTTTAACATATGACCTCCCTTTCTCCTTCCCACCCTCTCACCCTCCTTTCCCCTTATCTACAAAGCCCGTCTTCTTACTTTGTTCCATGTCTCTTATGTTTTTTATGATTAGGTTTTCTCATATTAGAGAAACCATATAATATTCAACTTTCTGGTTCTGATTCATTTCACTGAGTCTCATGGTCTCAAGGTGCATTGTTTTAATAAAACTAACTCAATTCTGTCATTGTTAATGGCAAAGTAAGAGTCTATTATGAATATGTACAACATCTTCTTTATCCAGTCCTCTGTGATGGGGCATATTGGCCTCTTCCAAGATTTGGCTATTATCAATTGTGCTGCTATATGAAAGACATTCAGGTCATCATTTCATCAATCAGATTTCTTAGGCTAAACTTATATCAAAGGCTGAATAAATGAATTGCTACATTAAATGAACTTAAGTCTATATATCAAAAGTATATCACACATAAAGCAATAGATGCTGACTTCAAAATTAGAAATGATCAAAGAAACTGGATACAACAGATGATGGACGATTCAAAGAAAACCAATCTCAGAATTATGGGTGTTGAAAAAAGCAGAAGACAGTGCCAAAGGTATAAAAAATTTATTCACTGAAATCATGCAAGACATTTTTCCAAATTTAGAAATAGAAATTAATTTTCAGTTATAAGAAGCTTATAGAACACCAAATTACCTCAACCAGCAACAAGACTAGCCACGGCATATCATAATCAAAACCTCAGAAATGCAACATAAGGAGAGAATTTGAAAAGCAACAAGAGAAAAACCAGACATTATTCTACAAAGGCAAATCCTTTTGAATTAGTACAGATTTCTCAATTCAAACTTCAAAGGCCATGAGAGTCTGGAACAAAATCTTTCCAGCCTTAAAAGACAGCAAGTGTCAAACAAGATTGTTGTATCCAACAAAATTATTCCCAAAAATTGAAGACATAGAAATGTTCATAACCAAGAATCCCTAGAAAACTATGCAACCACTAGCTCAGCATTGCAGAAAATACTTGAAGGAATCTTAGAGAGAGACAGAGAGACAAGCAGCACAAAGAACATGCAGAAAAGGAAACATCTAAAGAGAAAGTGCAATTAAAAAAGACAACAAACATGTGATTAGTATCTCACTAAAATGTACCAGCTTTCTCATAAACTTATGAAACTTCCCCCATAATTATTTCTATTACTATATTAGTTTGGAAAGCATAATAATTATATTCAACATGTGAAATTGGTATAAAATATTAATTTGATGTGTATGGCATGTATAGATATTTAGGTGGGGATGGAGTGGCAGGAGGAAGTGGCTTTGATTTATGATATTATTAGCTCTAAAAAACAGTAAGAGTTGGTTAGTAAGTGGTTCTTTGGGGTTTTTTCTAAAGCTTTCATTGAGTGGTGAAGACTAAAGATCATATAGCCTTAGTCCATTGGCTAAGGACTCAGCTGGCTGTTAGTCCACCTGTGACTCTTGACTTTGTGTCTCAATTTCATCCTTTGGAGAGAGAGAGAGAGAGAGAGGGAGAGAGAGAGGGAGGGAGGGAGGGAGAGATCTTAGAAAGGCAGCAGAGGGAGAGAGAAAAAAATATTTCAAGGGCACTACAAGGGCATGAAAGCAATTTCTCATCAGAGACAATGGAACCCAGAGACCATGAAATGACATTTTTAAGTGCTTTTGAAGATAAAATAAACAAAATTCACCTTTTATATATGGTAAGTATAGGTTTCAAAACTAAAAATGAAATAAAGACATTAGCATGCAAATGTTGAAATCAGTCAGTTGATATACCCATGAAGAAATGTCAAAATAAATGTTTTCATTACAAGAAAGGTGGCATTGGGGCTGGAGGAATGGCTCAGTGGTTAAAGCGCTTACCGAGCAAGCGCTAAGTACCCTAGCTCAATTCCCCAGCACCACATAAGGTGGGCGTTGTGGCACATGCCTGTAATCCCAGCACTCGGGAGGCTGAGACAGGAGGATTGCTGTGAGTCCAAGGGCAGCCTGGGCTCCGAAGTGAATTCAGGACCAGCCTTGGCCACAGAGTGAGACCCTGCCTCAAAAACAAAACAAAACAAACAAACAAACCAAGTAAGGTGGCATTGAAGGAAATTCCAAAAGGACTGAAGAGTAACGGGAATACTAAAGACACTGAAAAAATACAGAGCTAACAGGTGGACGGGTGACTAAATTAAAGTCAAAGCATGTCGTTGAGAAATTTATCATATACATGATATAAGATATGTGACAATAGCAGAGGCACGAAAAGGGGCAGGGTTACTTTAATATGGATGGTAAATTCTTACATTTTAAAGTCAACAGTGCAGTATGAACCATAAATGAACTGAAACGTGTTATGGAGGCCTATTAAAATTTCTGGAGCTAGCACGAACACTAAAAAGCAATACAAAGAAGAAAATCTAAAAATCTTATAGAGGAATTAAATAGGAGAAGAAAGTCTTGTAATTTCAGAAGAAAAAGAACAAAATAAAACAGAAGGAACAAGTAGAGGCAAATGTATATATGGCGGTCTGAAACCCACCAACTTCCATAAATATGTTAAATATAAACTATTCTTCCCAAATAAGGAGCAAAAGTTGGCAAACTAAATGTTTTAAAGAGACCCAATTACTATACTTAAGAGATAAACTTAAGAAACAAAAACACAGACTAAATGCAAAAGAAAGAAAAAGATTTCAAATTCAACCAGAGAAAGAAAGCTGGTGTGGTGATGAATATTAGAAAAAGACACATATTATTAGAGAAAAAATATATTACTTTGTAATGATCAAAGGGGCAATAGGGAAGAGAAAATAATTTTAAATGTGCATTACCTAATATTATGATTTGGATCTGAATGTTCCCCAAAAGGGTTGTGTGTTCGGTTATAGCAGGATACCTATGGATCTGTGCGCTGTCAGGAGGAGGGGCCTGGCTAGAAGGACATCCTTGGGGCTCCACCTGGAGGTCTTGTGTTACTTTGTTGAGATTAAGAAACACTCAGAGCACGGCTTTCCGATGTGTGTAATTGATCCGTGGGCCAAAAACTGAGATAAGAACACCCATCCTGAGTGTCGGTGGGCCAACCGAATCAAGAACTAAGTAAAGGAAGGAAGGAGAAACATTGTTACAGCTCCTTCCTGGGAAAACTCTGCCCTCGCTGAGTCTCCAGATATCCACCTCCTCTTTCACTTGGCTTTCTGTGTACCGTGCAATGAAGAGCTTGTCTCTGAATAGACCTTTGCCACTGCTTCCACCATTGCCATCTGCCCATGAACTGACTGTGTGAGACCTTCTGACACTGTGAGCTGAAATATATCTTTCTTCTCTTACCTTGTGGATGCCAGGTATTATGTCCCAGCAATGAGTAAGTAACTAAGCCACCTAAAAATAGAGCTTCCAAATAACAAGGTAAAGATGACTTCTCTTAAAACCAATCTTGTGTTCACCTGACTGAACCAGTTACGCATATCTCCCCGAGATTTCACCCACCTAGTTGCTTAGATCAATGGGTGAAATTTAAGTTTCTTTTATCATATCCAAAGCTAAAAATAATCCATGTCAGTCAACTGGAAGATGACTAAACAAACTGTGGAAGAGTCATGCAGAGACACAACTAAGCACAGTAAAGGCAATGATTGATTTAGATGTGTGACGACAGGAACAAATTTTAGAAATGTCTATCAGCCAAAAGAAAAGAGCATATCTGTTTAATCTATGGTGATAGAAATCTAAATAGGTGGATAGGTTTGCAGATTCTTGGAAAGGAGATGCAAAGGAACTTTCGACAGCGAAAGTGACATTTTTATATTTTCATTGTGGTGTTGATATCACCTTTGTATGTGTTCTCCAAAATTCAAATATATACTTACTTTTTTGTAATATACTAATATTATAATAATAAACAACTTTAAAATGTTAAAAACAAATTTCCAGTGAATCTTTAAAGCAGGATGAAAATATGTAAAATTGTACTCATCTTTTCTCTATATTAAACTATGCTAATTTAGTGATTTTTATTTTAAGCCAATAGGTTGTTCTGTTGAATTAGCTGAAGTACCTCAAGGCAGTAACATGAGCCTGGCCTTCTTTTGTGATGAAGTTAAAAAGTGAGTATTGCTAGTTCATTAATGCTTCTAGTTTCTGTGCCTGAATAATTTGTCTTTTTGTGCCACCAAGCTGAATAATTTTGCATTTAAAATGTCAAGGTCTTGAAACTTGTGAATACAGAAAAAAAAAAACACAGAAAATTTTGACAAGTTATGTCATGAATGAACTTCTGTTATTTTGTTGATGTTTAGAGTCAAGTAGATATTTTTATGTTGAAATTTTGATCAAAGTTGAATGTTACATGTCAGAATTGCTGTTGTTTGTTGGTAGTTTGGTTTACAGGGAATTAATTTCTCATTTAATGACATAAACATTGTACTCCTCTGGCTGTGTCCCAAATTAACACAGATTAATCTTTGTGCTGGGGATGTTCTATTTACAATCATGTAAGAGGCTTACTCTTATTAGCTAAATCTTATCTGGAAGGGATTGCCAAGATATTAAACAAATGCAGGTGTGTCCGTTAAAAAAACACATTTGATCACTAGATTACAAACATCATTGATCTCTTGCTAATCTAGAAAATTGAATCTGTAATCAAAAGGTAAATGCTTTTTTCAGAAATCAATTTCTTATTAGTAATTGCAATTTATATAATGCCGTCTTCTCTATTGGTAAGCTTTGAAAGATTTGAAAATATAATGCATTTACATTTTAGTCTTCTCGGTTTTTCATCCATTTATTGTCATCATTTTAAATACAAGAAGTATGTAGTTTTTGATAAATCTTAGTTTCTTTCTAAATGATCGTGTGGGAATAAAGATAGAGTAACTTATTTAATCAAAGGGCTATTTCAGTATCTACTAACTACTTTATGCATGAGATGTATTCAGCTTTAAAACAAACAAGCAAATAGTAAGGTCCCTGCCTCAGAACACTTATAACTGTTTCAAAGAATTAAAAGACAAGCACACAAAACCACAAAACAAATCATCTCAAATCCATAGACATATTCAATTTGTAATTAATTTCTTGCTTCAGAAGAAAAATGTACTAGCACTTTGAATTCCTAAATTCAAATTTTTGGAGTCATTAATATCAACTTTTTTAGGAAAGAACTACTCAAAGTAATAAAATGACAAGCATTGCTAGAAATTGATCACTTTAAATCCGGGATGGGTATTTTCTATGTGCTGAGCATGAGAAATAGCTCTCACTGTTATACAGAAGTTATCTCTCTGTGGTACAAACTCACCGGCAGAATGCTGGTTATGACAGCCTCTGGCAACTCATTAAGAAAAAGGACAAACATAATTTTATATTAAGTGAAATCTTAGAGCTGCAGTAGCGACATGAATATATTTAGTGTGATGTTTATCAGCAGCTTATAGTGCATCTTCCAAGCTCTTCAGTATACTTTTCCTCAATGGTTTCTTTTTAAGTAACCATGACAGCTAAAACAGAAACAATCCAAACAGTAACTTTAAAGTAGTGGAAAAAATGTAGAGTACACATATTCCTTGATTTTCAGTAATCTTTTATTGAAAATATTTATTTATAAAATGATTAAATGTATTACATAGCCAGGCCTGATATTATAGGCGAGTAACCCCAGGACTCTGAAAGTCTGAGGCATAAGAATTACAAATATATCATCAGCCTGGACAACCCAGTGACTTAGCCAGATTCTTACTGTATCAAAACTAAGACTAAAAATTTAAAAAATTAAAAAATGGGCTGGGGATGTAGCTTGTAGTTCAGTTCAAAGGCACTGGGCTAAATTCCTAAGAAGACATGTGCGCACAGCCATACCTATACACACACACACACACACACACACACACACACACACACACACACACACAATGTATATGTGCAGAATTATTTTACCCAATAAAGCTATTTACTCAATAAATATTTTTGAGAACCCCTTGCATGCAGGGCTTTTTTAATTCAAAAGAAGAGCAAACTGAATTTGGGAGTCAAGTTTCACACTATGTTCTCCAAAACTTCTGGAGATGTATAATGAAATAGATTTATGGATCTAACTGCATGTATTTTCCAAATATTTAAATAAGCATACTTCAGGATGTTATTAACATTCCCTTTAAACCTCTATCAAAGAGATTTTCTAAGTTGTTAGATTTGGTTTCTTGCTGTGACATACTTTAAATCTGCATCTTTCAAGAACTGAGCCGCATTCGGTTAAAAATATAGATATGATGAAATGTCATCAAACGTGAAAGAAGTTGGCCCCAGTGTTAGGGGCTGTAATCCTAGTATTCCAGGAGCATGACACAAGAGGATCTCAAGTTTGAGCTCAGCCTAGGCCACTTAGTGAGTTAATGAGACCCTGTCTCAAAATCAAAATTAATATATAAATTAAATAAATAAATAAATGGGCTAGAATGTCTATCAGTGAAAATCCCTGAGTTTGATTCCCGGTAAAGCAAAACAAAACTAAATAACACAAAACAAAACAAAAGGAAGAAAGAAGAAAAAACTTTTTCTGGTCAATGGCAGATGCTCAGCAAAAGTTTAGAAAACAACAAATCATGAATTTGCCTTATACATTTAATCCCCCAAAACAGCAGAAGCAGACATCCTTTCGTGTAATGAATACTAAAATTTAAAGCTCATCCATCCAGAACTGGTAGGGTCCTGGACTGGGACAAGGCGAGCGGCCCATAGCTTCATCGTGAGCAATGTGGCAGCTTAGTGGAGAAACTGTTACTAGGACAAGTTAGGGGAGCTTTCCACGCACAAATACTCTGAATCAGAAACCGTGAAGAAGGCATCCAAAAGGCAAGACGCACCGAGGCCGGTCCAGCCCACTGGGGGAATGCACGCCTGTGCACGTGTCCGGCTCCTTAGGCAGGTGATCGTCCATGGAATCTGAAGACAGCAGCATTTGAGCGACTTTGAAAACCACCTTAGCGCAGCACAAACAGAATACAGTGGATGTGAAGGAGGCGAAGTACTAGTGCAGAAAAAAAATTATTTTTTCATTTATGAAGACCTTTCAGCATGACTAAATCAAAAAAAAATCACCAACAAGATGTCATGTTCACCGTCAGAATCATTCAAAATGTCTTTTTATAAATATTTGTATGTTGCCACCTACATTTCGCATAAAATGTGAGTCTACAGAGATCCAGCTATAGAATGATGATGTTACTTCACGCTATTTTACACTCTGCAAATCTTTTCTATGCTTTTTTGTCTTTTAATTCTCATTAAATACTTTGAAACAGTTACTCAAACCCTCTTTTGTGCAAACAAAGAAAATGTTTTAAACTCAAGACTTCTGCTCCAAGGAAAAAAACTATTTTTTGCAATTCTTTGACTCATTTAAACAATAATTAATTGTTCAGTGTGTATGAGGGAATTCTGGGCTCAGCTATTTGTGTTAAGTACAAACATTTAAAGAAAATAAAGAACCAAAAGTAGAATTTACAATTTTAACCAAAACAGGAGAATCTATTTATCAATGCCTATAAATCAAAACAAATGATTTGCAGAAAAGTAGGCACGGGGGGGGGGGGGGGGGCGGGGAAGCAAATAATAACACTCACAGTGAATTCTTGTGTCTGATGGTTATGAAAATGCACCCTTAATTATTTCCAACGTGATGCTCCTGGGAAAGCCGAGAGAAGAGTCCTTTGCCCTTGTTCTGGGTGCAATTGTGTTCTCTTCCAATCTGGCCTCTTCCATGCTCTGTACCACAAATTGCAATTGATTGTTTTGGGATCCTAAATCTTCCAAAGGAAAATCTTGCAGAAGTCTCCTGTCACTATAATGAGGGCGCTATTTTTAAATCTAAATCATGTAGATCTTGTCCTTTACGTTTACACTCTTGCATTGACTTTTCAGAATAAGAGAAGCCTACGATGCAGCTGACATTAATTCTAATTCTGGAAAGATCTGGAGCACTGTTACAGCATTTCCATTTCAGCTCTTCTCAAATACCAAATTCAGCATCCTTGTTCTTACTGATAACACAAAACAACAACTTCATCTTACAGTACACGGTAAGCAATCTTTCACGTAAATACAAATTTTTTCTAAAGCTGTATTGAGACATAACACTGAAATAAGATTGAAATTATTAAAGCAAGCAAGAACTGTCAGAGGCTCTTTTCTCTTGATGTAAAATAACAGGGAAGTACCTATGAAAACTGTGCTGACATCGAGGGGAGAAGGGATTGGACTGACTTCAAGACTTTTTTCACATAACTAAGCCCAAAATTCTTTATTTTTCTTTTCTTAATATGTAATAACAAGTATAGCAAGTTTTCCACATTTACAAAAAATTGGATATGAGAAAGATTCCTTACAACGATGTTATATAATTGAACATGATTGTTCCTGACCATTAAGAAAAACTATTTCCTTCAAATATAAATAAATCATGAGACAGAGCATGATCAAAACACAAAATCTCTATTGTCAGTGTTTTCCTGCTACAAGCATTTGATAAATAGTTTTATTCATTAGTTATTATGTTTATGATGATTTCTTCCTTGTCTCTTGCTCTGGTCAAGGTTTTAAGTACACATGATGACAAACATAACCAGGTCATATTGGGAAATTAAGAGGGACCATCTGGTTTGACACTAACAGAAACCAACTCCCAGTGGTGTAAGCAGAAAGAAAACACTTTTCAAACAACATAGAGGTTTCTAATAGAACTTAAGAGTGCTGGGGCTGGAGGAATGGCACAGCAGTTAAAACACTTGCCTAGCAAGCACAAGGTCCTGGGTTTGATTCCCCAGCACCACATAAGGCCAGGTGTGGTGTTGCATGCCTGTTATCCCAGCACTAAGGAGGATAAGGCAAGAGGACTGCCTTGAGTACAAAGCCAGCCTGAGTTCCATAGTAAGTTAAGTACCAGCCAGGGCCACAAGGCGAGACCCTGTCTCCACGAAGAAAGAGAAAATTAAGAAATGGAAAGAGAGAAAAAGAGAGAGAGAAATTAAGAGTGGGAATCTTTCAAAGAATTAGGAACACCCCAAAGACACAGATGATTAATCAGCCCAAAATTTCTTTATGCTCCTGACTTTATCTCTCTGTCAAATAATTGTCCCTCATATCCTTTTTCCTCTCTGCTGATTCATTTTGTTGGTTTTCCAAAACAAAGAGCAGAGCTCACAAGGGTGAGTGCTAACAGGCCAGCCACTAGAAGACAGATATCGCTACATCCAACTCCCAATTTCTAAAAGCAGGGTCTGACTGCCCAGCCAAAATCAATGGTAGTGTTCCCTGATCCAACCATAATGGCCACAGATCTGCATCACGTTGGCTATCTCTGCTGGAGAGGAAGCAATTATGAACTAGGGAGATCGCTTCTGCTCTTTAAAATTTTGTGTAATTTCCAATTTCTCTTTCTCTCTTTCTCTCTCTTTCTCGCTCTTTTTCTCTCCCCACCTTGAACCTGGCCAGCCATTTTTTTTACTTTCATGACATGTTTCATTAAAATAAAAAGGTCATTGTGGTTTGTTGTACAAAAGATGCAAAATAGTAAAGATGTCCATGCCCGCAAGAGTATTAGATCCAAGGGAAAGGAAGGAGAGAGGACATGGAGGCAGGTGACAGAGTAAGGGAGAAAAGATTCATGACACCTATGGAGCAGCACAGGCCAAGGTCCTGAGAAAGACTTCCCGGCTGCTCACTTTAGAATTGACAATAGATCAAGAGGAGAAAAAAACATATGTACACTTGTACATGAAGAACACTCAGTAATGAGCAACTGTGAATAACAAGATGGACATGTTTATACACCAATTAACAAAAAAGGAAGAGTTTTAGGGCTTCCGTGGGAAAGCATAGGTGGTTCTGTTGGATGTTTCAATGCCAATGGAATATGCAGTCTGCCCCTTTCCTGGAAATGGCAGGAAATCCCATCAGAGGAGAATCAATGGCAGCTAGATATTTGGAATAGTTTGCTTAGTCAGAGATGGACGGTACAGAAAAAATTCAAGTGTTTTTGCTTTAGTCCTTACACCATATTTATACCAAAATTGGTTTAACAAAACACCTATATTTTTAAATTGAGCTTGGTAGTCTTCTTTTTTTTATCTCTGTGGTGGCAATATCACTTATTCTACCTTTCGTTAGCCATTTTAAGTCAAAACTCATTCCTTCTAAGTGAAAGGAATGTCATTAAAAGAAACCACAGCAAAACAAACACACAATTATAGACAGAATTCAACTCAAAGGCAAGTGACTATTTGGGGTCTACTATACAAACTCTTGTTGGCTGAAAATCACTGGTCCAGTTTATTGCATTTGCTTTCATTGACCGAACTCTTGAGTCCACACTCAAAGATGAGTATCAACACTTTTAAGTATATTGACCACATGTTTTTATTTTTTACATTATTCTTGCATCAAATTCCTAAAGGAAATTAACCATGCTTTTACAAACCCTTCTTTACCATGTAAAATAATTTGTTCCTGTACATCAACTAAAAGGTGATAAAGTCTACAATATTTTCTGGTCTTGGAGAACATTGACAATCGCAAGATAATTGTTATATAATTGTCATGGTCTCATGGCAGCAAATAGCTTTCATGTAGAGTTACAATGCACAAAGGGTTTTAACATGCAGAACACAATACTTAGCTTTGTTATATAACAAAACCAATCAAAAGAATTGCAAATGATATATTTCAAAAATAGCTTGAAATCTCACTAGACTACTAATCAAAATGTATCTCACTTTAATTCCTCTTGATGGAGCTAGACAGTTACAATACATCGTAATGTGCTTCACATTTTTTTTGTGCTTAGGAACTTTCCCAACCAGTATTTGATAAGCTCTTTTGACTTTTATTATTCGCTTTTGTTTTTAGCTAATTATCTTGTCAAAGACTTAATTGCACAAGTTCTACATTTATGTGCAAATGACCAGCTCTTCTCCAAAGATTACCTTCTAAGTGTGTGTGGCTCAGAAGAATTTTTACAAATGTAAGTATCTTAATTAAGGCAAATTTCTTTCATTGTTAAAATCTGTGTTAAGTAGCAGGGGCTTTTGTTTGTTTCTGCTTTATCAGAATTTATAAAAACATACCTTTACTGTTATTTACGGAGGAGGGAGGGTCTTCAGGGGTTCAATCCCAGGGCCTCATGCACACTGGGAAGGTACTCTACCATTGAGTTAGGTTCTAAGCTTTTAATTTCATGTTCTTATAAGTAACATGGTGAAATCAGCCTTACTCTCCACTTTGAGGTAAGTTTGAAATTGCATAAGTCATACTGATAATCTTCTGAGTTTTATTTAGTAATCTTTGAAATTAGGTCAACAGATTTTTGAGTGACCCATAATTAGGGTGATTGTAAAGACTGTTTATTGAAAGCAACATACAAGAATTGTTGTTTATTTCATCCCTGAGTATTCCAGAGACCTGAATTCGGCAAATAAAGGAAATCCCAAACATGACACAGATCAAGACACAGCAAGTCAGATGTACACATAGGCACATAATTTAGCTTCATTATACCTAGTGCTATCATAGTCCGTGTGCAGCTACAGAGTTATTTTATGACTTAAAGCAGTGTTTTTGAAAGTTAATTATTATGAGATCCCTTCCCTACTTTTGCAATAGTTGAAGCTTAAATAACTTAGTGCTCTAATTTCCTGAAATTAAAAACATGAATAGCTAGAGAATTTTTGAATTACCTATTATTTCCAACTAGACAGTATCCCCTTAATCAGGCTAGGATGTGCTATTTTTCATCTCATGTTTGTATTAATAAAGCCACAGACTGTTTCTCCTCAGGAGATTTTGTGGGAAAAATAATGAAATCTTGAGATAGAGTAAAATTTCTATTTCTGATCTCCTGGGAAGATAATCATATTACAAATTTGCATTCCATTCCCAAAAAGAGATCTTTGGGTCTCAGTCCATATTTTTGCAGAGAATATAGAGTCCAAACTTCACTGTTGTATTTTTCTTATTGCCTCTTTTAGTTAATTTCATTTATTTAGATTACTGTACTATTGATTAATGGTCTGAGTGTATGTCTTAATAGAGAACTGCTACAAACTTCAGATTTGTTTCAAAACATTTCTTCTATGATAAAAACTCTTTCAATTGTGTATAATGAATTTAATTTCATTCATGAATTTAGAAGTACACATATTCTATGAAGAATAAAAGAATATAACTATAGTTAGATGAGAGTTTTGTCTTTTACAAACTAGAGAGAATTCTTAATAAACATGGTGGTTTAAATCTCTTTGGCTTAGTCCCTTCTTGAGGAATGTCTATCATTTCTTTATGCCTCTTAAAGGGCCTCTGTTCAAAAGCATTACTCTCTTATACTAACTACAATCCTTAATTTTAGATTTTTAACTTGTCGCTACTCTCTGTCCAAATCATAAAGCTTAGCTTTTCCTATTCCTTGTTCCCCTGAAATTAAAATAAGAGCACATTTGAGGATCTCTGACTTATAGAAACAACATACCACAGCTCCAAATACCATTTTAAACACAAACTCTACACTATTTTATTAATCACAAAGACCAACTTACTAGAATTAAAGAAGTGATAGGCATAACATTATACGTTATTAACATTTTTATATGCTGGCAAAATTACATTTTTACCTATTTATACTTTATGTTAAAAATGCAGCTGAAATAATTAATTTTCTTAAGGAAATGTTTTCAGAAGCTGTCAGCAATTCTGGCTCTCAACATTTATAAAACCAAATTTTATCTATTTTTCTATCTATCCATCTATGCACATGACATTAATATTTTTCTATATATATAACATTGCTATTTCACCAATTCCTCTGTGACTATTTTTTACAAAGAAAAAGAATAAAGAACATTTGAACCTTGCTCTCCTGCAAAGTAAGGAAATGAGCTTATCCAAATGAAAGAGCCTTGCTCAGAAATGTGGGTTCACAAGTATTGCCAAGGATGATGAAAATTAATATTCATAGATTATACATTAAAATTTTGCTCCTAAGACAAATCTGAGTACTCACCTATCTTTTTTCTTTTTAGTGTTAGGTTCATTGATCTCTCTTTCTATAAACATATTGCCATAAAATATTTGAGCTTTACTAAAAAGAAAAGAGAGGTGCTTATGGGCAAGGATTCAGCCTTTTAACGTTCATCTTAAGTTACAGCTATACTCACAACAGTTCCTCAGATAGGAACCAACAGATTGATGGGATCAAATACTTGTTCAGAGGGTTAATAGTTTTTTTTTTCTTTTTTTCCAGAGGATTAATAGTGAATGTGTAGAAACCTTTATATAGTAGCTTATATGTAGCAAACACCTTAAACATTTGACTGTATCATAGATTTAGTTCATTGGACAGTTGAAATTTTAGGTATGATAATGGAAACAATATATTAAGGACTAAAAATAATAATAATTCTTAAAATAGAAAATGTTCAAAGAGAGCACAGTAGATGCTAACAGAGTAATGCTCTATTTGTCTGAACTCTTGGAAATAGTCTTTCAAATTAAGTGAATTACCTTTTTAAAGACTTCAAATTTTTCATGCGTAATTTTTTTCTCTTGCAATCCTTCTGATGTTTAACCAAGATCTTTTGAGCAAACTCCATTAACATCACACATTATGAATAATTATCATAACTGATAAGAGTCAGAGATATAAAAATGTAAGGTTATAAAGGAGATTCTTCAGTAAAACTCCTTCATTTCTCAGAAGCCAGGTTTTGTTTAAAACAATTTGTTGCAAAGCAACAATGGACTACACTCATCATTTAATTTGTGCAAATACAGGGGGAGAGAGGGCCAAGAGAGAGAGGAAAGTACACTATGCCATCGGAAATACACAAAGTATCACATTTTTCGTGTTTGATCTTCTCAACCCCTAAATGTAGACATTAATACGTCAGTTCTGAAGAAAACAATGTGGAATTTCCAATAGTTTTAGCTTAATTGGCCTGCCTAACATCATAGATGTAAAAAGTGTGTCCCCAAACCCAAAGCCATGTCTAACACATCTCTCTGCCTCCTTGAATCAATGGTCCCCATGTAGACATCATGGCACTAATTGGAACTCCAGAAATGTGTTGACGCCAGCTTTGAATTAGCTGGGAAACAATATGTGAAGTATTCTTTATAATAATTTATTATGACCACTCGACACACACCCAATCATTTTCTCATTAGCAACAACATGACAATGTTCCCCCTTGCTACATTCATTTACACACACACACATGTGCACACAAACAAGCTCACAATTTTACCAGCCTAAGTTTCATAAAACAAAAGGAAATGAAATCAGGAAGGGAAACACAATTGGAGGTATTGTGGGAGGATATGATTGTATTCATGTCTTTTTCTTCATTTCAGTGATCACCGCTTGGGGAGCCACAAAATGTTTCAGAAAAATAAATCTGTTAATCAACTTCATCTACAGAAAAATAGAAAAGCTCCAGGAAAGTTAGCACGAACGGTAAGACTTTCTTAGCAAACTAAGAGATATAAAGACTATTCTTATCTTCCTGGCTTGCTGTCAGTTTGAAAAGCTGTAGCTCAATGAGCACATGTTCACTTGAGTTATATTTATTGAAGCATGATGAAATATTGAATTTATATTTCTGTTATTTTGATGGAAACAATATCATAAATGCCTTACTGCGATCTTAGAGTTACAGACTGAATGATTGAACCCCCTGAAGCCTGAGCCTCAAGTGATAGTATTAGAAAAAGCAGCATTAGGAAGTGATATAACAGGAAAGACTGACAGCAGAAAAATTACAGAACTCTTCTATTGCAGACTGTTTATGTCTGTGTCAACACAGCTCAAATCAGGACAGATTAATAGCTATGTGGTATATATACATAATAAAACTACCTAAAAGGGATTACTGTGCTTTAATGACAAAATTTCATGCTGTTAGCTGAGAATTTTATTCCCTATATGATGTCTTGAATTACATCCAACCCAAATTGCACAGTATGCAGTGAACTTTGATATGTTGGCAGTTTTTAGCTATCGGATCTTCCAATTACCTCCTTTAAGCAAAAATCCTATCACACTGTCATTTCCATCAGATAACAAATTTCTACCGCATGATTCTTCCCCCCCCCAATACAAGGTGTTTCATCATAAAAATTGTCAGGTGGCGCATTCCGCTACAGTGTATCTATGTGGAATCGAACATAACAAGGCCATAAGAGAGTTGTTTAGAAATGTCTGTTGGTTCTGGTTTCCAACAGAGCTGCTCTTGACAGTTTCAGGGCTATGCATCAAAAATGTTGACAAAGAAATTTTCTAAATTGTAGCTAACATTATCAGTATTAATCAACTTACTTTTCTTCCCATTGCCTTCCATGTAGTAGAAAATGCTGAGGTGATCAAAATTCATTGCAACCTGGGGGAAGAAGAAAAAATAAATGATTCTCATTTGAATGTTTAAGTTTATTTACCTCCTTGATGGTGTAGTTCACGAATCACTAAATTTCTGTGTCATATAAATTAAGATTTATTTTTAAACTCATGAAATTCCACTACTTTGATAAGTTTTGAGCATGCATATGATATCTGGGACTTGAACATTTCTATCACATTCAATCTTTACTATGTTATGAGGCAAGCATAATGGAAAATAAGCAAACAGAATCCCTGGGAAGCATCCTGACTTTCCTGAGATGACAATCTGTGAGGCTAGTGAGGTGGGAGCTTGGATCTGAGCCCAGCCAGTGAGTCTGCAGCGCCCACACAGCTTGCTACAAACTTACGCGGGAAATGGGATTAGAATTACCATATTCATCTCGAAGGGTATGAATGTGAGTTTCAGGCAACTGGTCAGAATTCTATCTTGGTGTCTATTTTTATTTTTATTTTATATTTTCCATAATTGCATGCATTTAACTCAAAGTTTTGAGGTACATTAGGTATTTAATTACAATGAACTATATTATGCATCTGTTAGGTATTTTTCACAAATAATAAGTTTCCACCTCCTGGACCGTGGACCAATACCAGTAGGCAACCTTAACAGGACCTGGCCACTGGGACGGATCATCCGCAAGCTGGTGAATTTAGTGAAGCTCCGCCTTCTGTTAGCAAGCTGCTCTCAGGTTCTAAGGCTGCTGCTGACTGACAGGAGGTAGAGCTTCACTCCCGCTCCTCTCCTGCTGCTGCCAGCCATTTTGAAACCATCCTCCAAAGATCTGCTGCATAACGAGTACCTGCCTCCCTAAATCAATTCTTGGTGTAAAAAAAGCTGAGGAGCACTTAAATGTTTAAATACCTTAAGGGCAAACAATGATGTTTTCCTAATATACAGAATTAAAAATACTGAAAAGTTAAGAGATAAATGATTCCACACCTTATACCTAGTAAACAAGAGAACTGTGATCTGAGCATAAGTCCTCTAGCTGTCGGGCTCACTCTGTTAGCAAGCCACCCAAGGACTCCACCCAGAGGAGGCTGGGTCTGACAATGCCCTTCTGTGGGATGGCACTCAGCAGCCTCATTCTTTGTATTTTTGACAACAAATTATAAAGTCACTCACAAAGAAGGACTTCCTGTGACCTAATGTCCTACTAAGCAATATCTATGAGCTGTCATTGTCACTATCATCATATCCAGGGACAAGCACAGAATCATCTCTGAGTGTATAGTGCACAGTAGTCACCAGAAATGCTTATCTTTTACTACCTTTTGAATTATGGAGATAATTAAATTATATGCCTATATCACTCAATATTTCTAACACCATGAGTCAATGTTTAAAATATTTAAATGCAAACTGTTTTTAATCAAGCTTTAGAATTTTTAATAATAATAGCCTAAAATACCATGCAATCCAACAGATACCTTAATTTTACAACGCCAATAGCTAATAGTATATAGCACTATCAAGATCAGATTCTAACCTAATTTCTTCATTTCTATTTCTCAGTTGCATTTGCATAATAATCATACCAGGTAAATGTTGTTATCTTGATGATGAAAATGTCTATCTAAAACCTCATCAGCAGCGCCTTCACTGTCCTACCTTCTACAGAATTCTGGTCCTTTGAGCCCTCACCAGAATCACCCGTTGAACTCCAGTGATAACATGCTCGGTTTGCTGTGGCTTGCTCCTCCAAATTTTCCCCAACTCCTCTTGCAAACTCACCCCAACAGCTTATCTACATCATCAAGTATACAGTAACAGCAAAGATGGCTCCATTTCTCAGTATTCACATTTTGTATGGGTGTGCTTTCCCTCACTATAACAAATACTTGAGATAATCAATTTATAGAGAGAAAAATCCTGTTCTGGCCAAATCTTGAAGGTTTTGGTCTATGACTAGTTGCCACTGTTGCTTTGAGCCTAGGACAAGGCAGGAGATCATAGTAGTAGAATGTGGTAAAACAAAACCTCCCACCAGCAAAGATGTGGAGTCAGGGGTCTGACAATGCCCTCCCACCCTCCTGCTGGATGGCACTCAACAGCCTCATTCACTGTATTTTTTATCCCACCTCATACAGTCACTCATGAAAGAGGACTTCTTGTGACCTAAAGATCTCCTGCTAAAGAGGCCCTGCTTCTTAAAAGCTCCACCACCTCCCAGGAGCACTAACTGCCCTGCTGACCAAGCCTTTGACATACGGGCTTGTAGGGACCCAAGATCTAAATTTGAACGATCAGAGTTTGTTGAAAGATCAACAACTTGGATATATAACAATTTTTTGGTTATATCATAATTTTCAATACTGAGAGAGAAAGGTGAGTTATAACATTAATAGCAACTATTATATGTGATAAAAAATAAAATTACAATGTTAATTGATGTAGTTTTACAGTCAATTTTATAAAATTTTCTTTCTTGAATATATGTAGAACAATGATCAATTCAATATGACTGAGACAGCTTAGTAGCCTGAGATTCTTCTCCATCATCGGGGTGATTATATATATAATATAATCAACTATTTTTCATAAGCAACAAAAAGTATGTCCTGTCTTGGTCCTTTTTTTTTTTTTAGTACAGTGTTAAAATTCTCTTTGGGGTTCAGAGTTTCAGCTGAAAGCCTCTAGTACATAGACTTATTTTGTCTCTCTAGTAAATCTGCAAAAGTAGCTTGATATCACTTTATTTTCCCATACCACTAGGGACAGAATAATTATAACATTGATTAAATTTATTGGCATCATTACCTTGTGATGCCCCGGAGGTTTCTAATTGTAAAAGGCATGACAGAGCTCTATTCATCTTTCCTGCTTTTTCTATTTCAACATTGATTGTATTGTACTGAAATATAATAGTTTAATTCTTGTTCCAAAAGATTATTCATAAAGCATGGAGAAGGTCTTTAGAAATCATACTAGACATCAAAGTTTTAACGTTTCTACCTTGATTGGATGTGTTGTAAATGACCACATCTGTTTTTAAATTTTGGCTCTCTTTTATCTCCCTCCAAGTTGATCAAAAGTACTGCCAACACTGTAGATTCTGATCACAAAAACAAAATTTCTTTGGCCCAAAAGAATATTCATAAAACAATTGCAGCAGTTAGGATGAAATTTCTTAGGATGAGTTTGGAGAAAAGCAAAATATACAATATATTATGTGCAATACAATTGGTGAAATTTTTCTCCAGCCACATATTTTTGAAAAAAATATAAGTGGCAGAATGACAAAGGCCAACCCCTACCACTACCAGTGTCTTAGGAAAACAGACAGTGGATTTTGCAATGAATGATTATTTTTACTTTGTATCCCCTCCTCCTCCCCTCTCTATTTAGCAAACTTAACATAAAGTTTATCTTTCTTTTTAAAAAAAAAGAAAGTCATCTTCCCACTTTCCCACTTTTGGTCTTAGCCATCCCAGTGATACCAGATGTAAATTCCTAGAGTGTGAACCTCATGTCTTCAACATCCTTAGCATTTCTACAGAGTGATTTTTTTCCAGCATGCACTGGGAGTATTGTTTCATAGTGATGACTTAATTTTTCCATATAACTTAGCTTTTTCTGGCCTCTTCACAAAACAAACTAATATACAAAATTATTTACCTTTGGCTTTCAGCCACAAAAGGGTGCTCCTCCTGGAATTTTCTATCAGACATTTTAATAGGCAGCTTTAAAAAAAATAGAGTGTGTGTGAACTGAGGCACAAGATTACACACAACTGGGTGACAAGGGACTCATCCAGCCCTCAAATCGGTCACCATCATGTGGCCAAATCATGCAACTGTGATAAAGTGGTACATGCATTCTTTTCACAGTGCCACAATGTCTTCATGAATGTCTGCTTGGAGAGAGCAGGTGAAGGAGTTGAGGGGTGGGGGACGGGGGAGGGGAGTAGATGTGTGTGTGTGTGTGCGTGCGCGCGCACGCACGCGCGAGCGCATGTACATGAGTGTTGTAGAATTGATAATGGAAGATGAGTAATTCCCACCAAAAAGTGCAGAAAATGGACTGCCCAGCAGTTGAATCTTGGAATATATTGTCTCAGTAGTTGTGGTTCATTAGTATAACTGAGTGTTCACGGAACACTCCCTTAGACTGGTGTTTGGTGGCAAAGAGTGGAGAAACCAGAAGTATAAATAAATAAAAGAACAGAATAAAAAAAATGATGGTAGCAAATGGGAGAGAGATTTTACGAAGCAAGAATGAGAAGATGGGAAGAAGAGAGAAGGGAGGGTGGGATGGGGAAAGGGAAGGAAGCAGATTAAGATGTGCTATGTAGGCACACAAATCACCCAAGGTCACGGTAATTGTTACATATTATGAATGCATACTCATAAAAAGAATAGTTTGGAGGAGGAAACTCTGTTTTCTGTTACTCTATTAAAAAGAAGGCTTATACTGTTAAGAAGACTCTTGTAAGTTCTTTAAGAAAAAGTATAAAAATGATGAATGAGGGTTATCAAAACAGGTGAAACAATGACAGCAGGAAGCTAAGGATCTATTTTTATCTGGTACTCATTCCTGTTCTCTCCATAAATATTAATAGATTCTTCTCTGTCATCTACAGCTAGAAGACGACCATGGTCAGTTTCACCTAAACCAGCTTCTAGAATTTACTCACATTTGGAAGGTGTCCCGGTGAGACATCTTATTTTTATGCCATGACAACTCTGTAACCAAGTTTTCTGATACCAGATAACAATATTTTCCAGCTGATTGTGAAAACTGTCCTTCCTCTAGTACTGTGGAAGTGATTGCAGTTTGAATAGATTCTCTCTCTTTGGCAAATTCTGTTAGCAATTATCTATTCTTCACAGCTCTTCAGGGATGTATTTGAAAAGCCGCTAACACCTTCCAGGACAATCTAACATTCATTTTGAAATAACTCTGCCGCTGGATATTATATTTTCAAGGGTTTGTTCCCTTATTCATTTTGTAGATTTGGGTATGCATAAGGTCCTAAGCTCTTTGAAAAACCGAATTTTCATACTTTGAAAGTCATCATCCCCTACTTAAAAGTCCTTCCAAAACACTGTAGAAATAATAGGCCTATCATAAACAGAGAAGTGTAAATTCAAATTGGAAAACTTGAGTGACAGAAAATAAACATATTCTAATTGATTCTTATGCTTAAATACTGGTGTGTATTATGTGGAAGGATAGAGCAATTAGGAAACTAACTTGGGAACAGAACTCACCATTACAGTTTCGGTATTTCTGGGCTTAAATTGTTCAGAGCTGAGCCGGCACACTCCTCCTCCCTGCCGCCAAAAAAAAAGTGTGGTGCAGAAGGGATGTGTTATACAACTTTAAAGCAAAGCCTGATGTAAACTATGACTTAAAGCTGCATTTACTGTGAATAGCAGTCATTACTTCTGGTAGTGTTATTCATTTAACATCTATTGTTTCATTGAACTCTCCTCCCTACCCATAATAATAGGTAGTATGTTAGTACACTATCAAGAAGACTGAGGTCTGAAAGGTCATATGACTTACCCACGCTCACAGGTATCATTATTGGAAGGAGTGAAGTCAGATCTCTCTGAAATTTTCAGAGGCTGCATTTTCCCTTGACACTATTGTGCCTGAATTCCTACCACCCCTCCTAAAGTATCCAGCCTCATGTTGGTGGGTTTTCAATGCTATGTTTTTAACTCATTATTCAATTCAGGAGTTTTTGAAACAAATAAGAAGGTAAATTTAATAATGTTATGCAAAACGCTTTAAACAGTGAAACCCACAAGTATATCTACTCAAGCCACACATTTTCCACTGAAGCACAGACACTGCTGAAATAGTAAGAGATGCTTACAAAAAAAAATGCAGAGGTCTGGCACCAAAGACAATATTTTCCATCACAAATATATGCTGCTAATTTCAAATGCACATCTCTGCAAGAGTGTGCTTTGTCAACAATTCCTGATGTCAACATTTACCATTGTCTGCATATTAGTATCTTTTGAGTTGAAAAACAGATGATTTTCCTCTGCTCTCATTTAACAACAGCCAACAAAACAATTCCTCTGACCTGAAAAGTTGCAGGGATTTCTCCCCATTGGAAAGCAGTCTGCTCTGCCGTTGGCACCAGTTGGCTGTCCTCTAATACAATTCAGTTGACACAAGCTACCTGAAGATAGTGCCAGATACTGCAGGCTGAGGACCCACAATCCCAGACTGCTCCCTCTCTCTCTCTCTCTCTCTCTCTCTCTCTCTCTCTCTCTCTCACACACACACACACACACACACGCACACACACGCACGCACACACACACACACACCAAGTGCCAGCTCCAGCTTGCTTCTTCACCTGCGCTTCTGACTTCCACACTACAAATTAAGGGTTGAACTCTCCAAGAATCTCCAGGAGGTCAGCCATGAAACCTGTCTTACAAAGGCATGACTAAATCAGTTGAGTACTGGTAATCCGCCTGACCTTCAGCTTCCTTGGCTCTTCTCTCAGATACTGAGAGACGGATCTCGCACTCCCAACGCCCTCCTGCTGCTCATCTTTGCCCAGTGACTGCTCCCCCTTCTTCCATATCTAGACAGGCCAGCCGTGAGTCACCTCCTTACTAAGCTAAGAGGATGCCCCCTAGGAGAGTCCAAGGGTTCCAGGAGTCATGTGCCAGGAAACTGGGACAAAAACCAAACGCACATTTCACAGTGCCACACCTTTGCAACTTACTTTTTTGAATTAACAATAGTTTAATATAATGATCTATCTTTGAGAGATACAGTTAATTTGTCATTACTTCTGGGGAATGCTAAATTATTGAAATATCTTTATAGTCTGTCAATTTATACAGACCTCTTAAAGCAGTCATGAGAAATATTTTCACAATTAGATTCAGTACCTAGTAAGACTGAGTACCCTGCCTGCTATCAGACACTCACTCATTCCCCAAACCCCATGTCTCTAAAGTGTCATAGAATTTGGAATTCAAATATTTACAAAAAAATCAAAAAAACCCTCAAAACCTCATATCATAAAAAAGCATGGGCAAACCAGAACGTATGATAAAGGTTTGTGCTAGAGATGATATAAATGTCCTCATCTGATTTTAACTGTTTTCTTTTTTTCAGACAGTGCCTCAATACAGTAATTCAAAAATATGATTCCCACCTGAAAAGCCTATTGAGAATCCAGGTACTGATCTTGATGACTTCTCCTGTGAATTCAACATGTATATATTAAGCATCTGCTATTTTTTTTTAATTCTGCAAGTTCCCAAAGATGGAAGATGAATGGAGCAGTGTCTGGGCTTGAGGTTTCCAGTCCACCATAAAAAAAAATGGACAAGTAAAAAGATCCTTGTCATAAAGTATTATCGGTAGCTGACGTGGCTTCTTAGTGGCATGGGTGAGAGCAGCCACTCATAGGCCAGTTTCAAGGCTAAGATACAGGAAAAGTTGATCACAGGAAAGAAACACAGCTGTTCACTTCACAGACACAGCAGCCCCTCACAAAGGAGCTCTTTAACTTGGATGGGGTCTCAAGGAAATGATATTAATTATTCATGAATTTCTAAAATTGGGGGCAGAGGTCTCCGCACAAGGGGGCAGTTTAGCCCCTCGCATGGTCCCGCCCAGTTTGCCAGCACACCCTTGCTTATTTTTCTTGGGTAACGCGCGAGCTTGCTTCTTTGCTTACCTATCTGGTGTCTTTCCCTTAGAAGTATGTGCTTTGTTTTTTTGGTTAATCAACTTGGTTTCTCCCTCAGTCGTATTCGCCTTTTGGTGCCTTTCACCAGGTGCCTTTTGGTTTTCTGTCTCGACGCTTCTTCAAAGTCCTGCTGGCCCCCAGTCTCAGTTCTACAATCGGGCTCTGGAGTGAGGACGACTGAGTTCATATCTGTCTCCGTAACTTTCCTCCACAGCTTTTTCTCTGCCTGTTCTTCAGCAAGTGACTTAACCTGCTTGGATTTCTGTTAAAGCCAGGCCCGGAGGTGCAGGCTTGTAATTACAGCATACAGGGAGGCTGAGGAAGGAGGATTGCCAAGTTTGAGCCTTGCCTTGGCAATTTGTTGACTTAGCAAGACCCAGTCTCAAAATTTTAAAAGAATTTAAAATCAAAATAGACTGGATATGTATCTCACTGCAAAGACGCTGGGTTTGATCCTTTTTACCCCAAAACAAAGCAACAGAAAACAAAACAAAACAATAACAAAAAGAATCTGGAAACAACGTGGTTTGATTCTGAAAACTGTTAGAAATTTTTAAAAGGAAGTTCTGTAAGTGAGAGGCTGAAGAGAATCCAGAGGAAATGAGCAGACTGGGGCCTAATTGCGTGGGCCCTACAGACCTTCTGTGGCTAATTGAAGGACTCTCCACTTGACCAGCTGCTGACAGGAGCTATCGTGTATAACAGTGGAAGGGCTGGTGGGTGATTAGATGAGCATTTGTTTCCCAGCCCCAAGAGGTGAGGAGGGAAGGCACTGAGCAGGACTCTACCACAGGAGGGAGATGATGGGACAGGCTCTGAGCAAGTCTGAGTGCGTATGACAGGGTGAGCTGAGGGGAGGCACAACACAGGAAAGGGATGCCCAGAGCAAGTCCACACTTTAGCTGCTGACAGAGCATGTGGAGAAATCAGGTCTCCAGAATAACACTGGGTTCAATGGTGCAGGCTTTTAAGCCCAGCAGTCTGGGAAACTGAGGCAGGAGGATTGCAAGTTCAAACCTCACATGGGTAATTAAGCAGCAAGGCCCTACCTCAAAAGCAAAACTAAAACATAGGCTGGGAGTGTAGGTCACTGTAAAGGCTGTGGGCTTGATCCCCAATAAAAGAAGGAAAGTAAAAAAGAAAGAAAGAAAGAAAGAAGAAAGAAGGGGGAGGGAGGATGGGTGAGAAGAGAGGAGATATGTGCAGGACAGGAGATGATGGATGGATCCCAAGGCTGTCCACATCAGGTCCCATGTGCAGCATGCAAAGCGCCATCTCCATTAAGCAGATCTCTTCCTGTAGTTTCTTTTTCCAGGCAAGAGCTTCACAAATAAAATACCACATTATTACCTAAAGTTGGAGAAGTCCAAGATTAATTTTAAAGAAATGAGGACTTCTTTTACCATTAGATAATTGACTTGACAGACATAAAAGCATACCCATCTCAGAAAATTATTTCTAATATCAAAAAATACATTGTGCTTTTTGAGGTGAATACCCAAATCCTGTGTGAATTCCACCCCCATATTGAAGTGTAATCCTCTTCCCTGAGGTGTAATCCTGTCACTTTTATTCCACTGCTCTTTCCCAAGCCTGGCCTGAGACTGGAAGTGTAAAATGAGGAAGGTGTAAAGAAGCCACAGATTTTTTTTCTGAATCTCATAAAAGTATCATGATTATCACCTTTTTAAGCATGGTTCTTCAACGTGGCTATAAAGGTACACTAGGACTTCTCTCCCTGACCATTTGCATCTCTTGGCTATATGTGGACATACTCCTCAGGTGATGGTAAGCCACTCATGACTGAGTTTTAGCTCCTAACTGTCTCAGCACTGCTCACATATCATATGAACATGTGATCCAAAACATATGATAAAGTATTACAGTAAAGAACACGTTGCTATGAATTCCCCTGAAAATAATCCCCTCACTTCAAACACTCTCTTCTGATCATCCTTGCCCCCCTCCTGAAGCAGTCCCAGAAGTCCTTTTCCTTGGTGTCTTTAGTTGCACTGTCATGGCTGCTTTGATACTCCGCACTGATCCAAAGTGTGGACCTTTCAGTCATCTTGAGTTTGCGGAAGAGCCAGAGCCTCACAGCGCCACCTTCAGTGAGCAAGGCGGGTGAGAACACTCTCCTGTTTTTATTTGACAGAAATTGTCATAAACATTTAATCAGCCAGAAATGTTTAAATACGATGAATGTTTAAATTTAAATTTTAAAAGTTTCAGTAAAGACACGTTGCCATGAATCTCCCTTATCCCATTGTTTTTGGCAATGGCTTTTTTCCTATAATTTTTTAAAAATTTAAATATTTACTGAAATTTTTTGAATGCCACTTTTGATATCTTTCTTCCAAATAGGCACACACACATTTTGGAGATTCTGTCAGTTCCTAACTCCCAAATTTAGAAGCTTGATCATATTACTCGTGTATAAAGCCTCCAATCTCCTCACTTTAAAAGAAACCATTGACCACTGTGAGTGTTTCTGATATGACTTAAAAGTTGGCAAATCACCAATGTCATATGGTCTTTAAATTATCCCTGGCATATAGTGATCATGTCTTACAACTAACTTCCCTTATAAATAAGATGCATTGTATGTGGTTTTCCAGATGAACTCAACTGAAACAACGAGCTTTTTAAATGAGTATATTTTTCATTGTGAAACATCAATTGTAAAGATGTAGAAGCTGAGCTCAGAGTATAAAGTCATGACCTGTTTCTTCATTTTCTCTGTATTCGATTAATTCACGAAGTAGTGTTTTAACCATTCTGAAATAATATCAACTGGAAAACAGTATCTAGCCTATCTCCCAAACTTGGAGTACTGGAAATTATTTGAAAAAAATAATGAAGTAGCTGAATAAATATCAATGAAAAATATAGATTATTTAAAGTACTTAATTCTTTCTTTGCTTGAAATGATTTTTTCAACCTATTTTCTGGAGTCTCATTTCCGATTAGGTGTTTTGTCTCTTATGTGAAATGATTAATTGTGTAGGTAATTTAACTAGAGCTTTTCCTTTGGAATTTTTTAATCTTCTCTACTTATATCTTAACCATAAGGAATATTTTTATATTCAATTATCCTTAAATTTTCAAAGAAATTAAGAATAGAAGAAAAAATTTTCCCAATGGTATTAATGGATAGTTTTCTTGATGCAAATTACTGAGCTACTTCCTCTTTGGGAAAGAGCTGGAAATCTTGGCCAGAGCCTGATGATTCAGAGGAAGAAACAGCATATTCATATAAATAATGCAAACAAAGTGCTTTACACTCGGGGCAATGCCATGTAAAACCAAATCTCAGCCGCGGGGAAAGAATCAACATCTGATTCACAATTGCTTCTTTCTCACAGACTCTAACACATTGTCTTTAAAATTCTTATTAAAATGCATTGAGAACCTTCAGAAAAATTTATCAGTTCCGACCACCAACAGCAAAATTACACTAGAATGTGGTAACTACTGAAATTAATTGTAAAGTAGAAGGTGCAGTATTAAAAAAAATCTGTGCATGCTTTGAAATGTGGTTTGGCTTCATTAAATATCTATCCAATCAAAAAGAAGAGAAATATTCCAAATCTCTCCACCATCTAGCCCACAACTTAGAGGCTCTGCCAAGTAGAGAACTGGAGGGCTATGGCATCTTTATTATTCAAGTTTAAGTGCCTCTGTGGTGAAGGCAAAAGAGTATGCATTTCACACGTGCCTCTCCTCAAAACCCGCAGCGCACCTGTACTGGCCTAGACAGAGAGAGAAAATGCCACACAAGGGTTGAAAGGTAAGGGCACATAGATATTTTATAAAATAGATTTAGCTTCCGTAGAACTGAAACTCGTGTGAAACTCGTGTGGATATAACAACAAATCTCTACTGTTCAATCTTCAAAAGTTCCAGTTTCAAATGTAAATTAAGCAGAGTATTAGTATAAGGCAGAATTAAGGAACAGACACTCCAACTTCAGATATATGTTTGTCAATCTACTCCATTATGGAAATTCTTATTCAGTTTTTCTGGACTTCCATTATTCATTATTAAGGATAATAGAATACAATACAGTGAGCGTTTCAATTAACAAAATAATCAAGGTAATGTGTTTAATAAGGTAGAGCGAGGGAGTGAAGGTGTTCAGGAGAGTATGTAAGTCCAGGTGTTATTTTGTTGTTATTAGGCCACTATTTTTAGCACCACTGAGGTTGAGAATAATACAGTAACCAGAAGAACAATGCCACAGGGCTGTTTTTCATTCACAATAGAACATAAGAAAAGGTGAGAAGGAAGCAAAAATTTGTAAGAAAAAATAGGGCGAAATGAACAAGTATTCAGGACTAGCTGAAAGCTTATAAAATGAGAGAAGTCACGGAGATAAAACTAGGTCACTGGAAAATAGAGCACAAGTACAGAAAGGAAACTTGCCTTGGCAGACAGAAGGGGTGATGGATACCATGAAGACTAAAGCCTAGTATACCTAGAATATGGCAGGATTGAAGAACAAAAAAAAAAAAGAGAGAGAGAGAAGTGAAGATAGATCTTCAAAGTAGGTATCCATTAGATCTTTGGAGTGGAAAATAACTAATGATTTTCTGGAGAGGAACAGCGTGATCTGACTTGCCACTGGGATCTGACTTACCACTGGGATGGGTATTATGAATTATGCATATACAAGCATATATTCAGGTCAAAAAATAACAATAGAGCAGGCACTCTTCTTAAGCAATAAAGAACAAAATTTGGCTAGTATTACAGAACCTGCCTTTGTACCATTTCAGTTCTTCTCTACATAATAGTTAAACTTTGGTGGAAAGTACTCCAGTAGAGGAACAGACCTAAATTTTTCTACTTCAACGTTAATGTAGGATATATATCCAAGATCTACAACATTATACCTAAATCTATAGATTATAAGGTTGACGTAAGGTTATAGATTTACAAATAGTTTTCTAATAAGTTTATTTACATTTCAAAATAAATGACAGGTCTCATTGCTTCATTTTTCTGCCAAAGAAATATAGTTTAAGTTTTAAATATTTATCAATATGCATTATATGTATTGTAAATATTGAGTCCTGAACTCATTATGTAGCCCAGACTCAAACTTACGGCAGTCCTCCTTGCTCAGCCTCCTGAGTGCTGGGATTGCAGGTGTGCACAGTCGTGCCCAGCTCATATGTGGTGCCGGGATCAAACCTAGGTCCTCATGCTTCCAAAGCAAGCACTGTTACCACTGAGCTATGCTCCCGGCCCTTTTAATGTTTTTAAGCATGATTTATGTAGTTGTAGCCATTTCTTAATTGTATTATTAATTTCAAAGTTAACTTTATGTGGTTAAGAAGTGATAAATAAGCCTTTTGTTGTTGTTATTGTTGTTTATCTAAATAGATAACCAGTGATTTCTGCATAAAGTATATAAAATAGTAGGCTGTCCTCTCTTGTGTAATCTTAGCAACACTGTCAAAAACAATTAGCTAATATATCTTTCTGTTTGTTCCATAAATCAAAGTGCCTGTATGTGAAATAATTGTGGCACCTGTGAAAAAAATTTGGTATTTCCTTCTCAATTAAGGGGCTTTCATTTACCTCATTATTTAATCTTGTCAATCTCTCAAATAGAATTTTATGGGAAGTAGTAAGAACAGAATCCTTGGACTGGGTTTTCTTGAATGTTTCAGCCTTCTATCAATAGAGCCCAGTTACTGAGGTTATGCCCTGGTGATATGAAGGTAATTACCCTTTACTAGGCTCGAAAAGTTTCCTTCTATTCTGGTAGTTTGTCAAGATGAATGGATCATAATTTTCTGCATAGTTTTTATATCTTACTCTTTAGAAAAAGAATCAGACATTCCTTGGATGAACCATCCATACTAAAGATTTATAATCATTCTCAGATTTTTAACTTTAATTAACTGATAATTTATTAAAGATATATTGCCTGTATTTGTGAGGGATATCAGATTATAGTTTTATTTTTATACCATTATTTCCAGATTTTAGTAGCAGAGTGAATGCTGGCTTCATAAAATAAGTAGGGGAGGGTCCCCCTTCCTCTATATTCTATAAACGCTGGAGCAGTTTTGGTTTTATTACTTCCTTAAGATATTTCATTCACTAACGAAACTACCTGCTCTGTTTTGCTTACAAGGAAGAATTTTGACTATAAATTTAATGTCTTTAAAGACTCATTTATTTTCCAATTGACATAGACTAACCGATTGTCTTAGATTTTTAAGGACATATATTTCACCCTAAAATTTAACAACAAATTTGCTAAATTTCCTGCTGAACAAGTTCGCATATGTTGTCCTTAAAAACCTCCGTGCCCTACGCTTGTCTTTCCTGATGTTTAGCTGAGTGAACGACATGGTCATCTGGATTTAACTCCAATTTCACTGATATTTTTCTTAACTGTGTTCAATCTACATAAGCCCTTGAATAAATCCTTTTATTTCTAATCTTGCATATTGTGATGTCTAGCATTTCCATCTGACTCCTTACACAGATATGTCCCCTTTCCCAAAGCCTAGATCTTCACTACACACTGCCCAAATTCACACTAGATCCTGGGACATATGAATGACAGCTAAAGTCTCCGTCTGACAGAATTACCTTCAGGGTCCTTTCACAGGATGGCTTTGTGAATTGCTTTATCTATGGATAAAGAGCTATGTTATGTAGGTTTTTATGTGTGTTCTAATTTTTTTTTATTGAATGCTACACATCAGGTGTAGAACAGTATTAAAGATTAAGTTAATGTTAACTAAGTTAACATTTAAATTTTTAAAATTACACCAAAAGAAACATTGTTAGTAATCTCCTTCAGAAAAGTCATTCTTGCTTTGAGCACACATATTTCGTTATTCTTGCCCCATTCCGAAGCAGTTCTGAAAATCCTTTCTCTTGAGTGTCTTTGGTTGCACTGTCATGGCGGTCTTCATGGCCTGAATTGATTTTATTCTTCGACTTTTCACAGTCAGTTTGACTTTGAGGAAGGGCCAGAAGTTTCATTATGTCAATTGCAGTGTATAAGGTAGATGAGGCCACATTATCATTTTCGTGTGCGTGAGAACTTGCCTTCCCTCTGTGTGGCACTCAGCTACACCGTGCACTGTGCTGTGTTCATACCTCATGAAGACACCCAGGACAAAGGACTTCAGGAGCTGCTTGAAAAGTGGCAAGAACAATGGGATGTGTATATTCAATGGGAGGAAGGAGGATTGTGAAGAAAATTAATGACAATGTATCTTTTATTGCCATTCATTTTTAAATTTAAACATTCCTTTCTTGTATCTCAGTATTTTCATCCTTCTTTTGGCAATACTTGTCTTGCATACGACTGACTGACTCACTTGGTGGTGAAGTAAAAAAAGAATTTTCTGTTGTCATAAGCCAACCACAGCCTCAGGGAAACTCTAAACATCACAGCCTCCGTTGGACCAGTCTGAGCACTTCCGCCCCCATTTGCATGCAGTCCCATTCTGCCTTCCATGTGCACTTGCTCCCACCCCAACCTCTAGCAGGCATCTAAGTGAGATCCTGGCCTCAAGACAGACTTTTCTCTTTTTCTCTTCCACCTGTCCCTAATCACCTGAGGATTCCCTCCTGTCTCTGACCTCTCCTACAGGACACAAACCAAAATAATTTTTGCCTGCTCTCGAGGTGACAGAGGATTTGCTGTCTCTCTTTGCAGAAGATGAAGGCTTTCACCTTTTATGAGAGAAAGATACATCAAATGGACAGGGCCGTGTGCCTTTCGTGATGCTGTGCCATGGGATGGGCTTTCCACTTCTTGCTTCGATTTCAATACCCCCCCCCCTCCAAACACAGGCCTCAATGGATGAAAGTACAACCACTATGGAAAGCAGTATGGAAGTCTCTCAAAAGACTGGAAATAAGTATCCCCTTCAATCCAGTGATACCTCTTCTGGGAATTTTCCCAAAAGAGTTAACACAGAGATACACATATAGCAGCACAACTAACAGTAGCTGAAATGTAGAAGACACCCAAATGCCCATCAACAGACCAATGAATACATAAATTGTGGTGTGTATACACAATGGAATACTACTCGTCTATAAAGACAGATAGGTTGGAGGTTTTTGTAGTTAAGTGGAGGCAACTTGAGACCATCATGCTCAGTGAAGTCAGAAGCAGAAGGTGAAACATTGAATGGTTTCTTTGACGTGAGATACCCAGATCACAATTATTTCATAGAACTCAATATGGGGAATAACGGGAACCAGAGGGGAGAGGGAAGGACTGGGAAGGTCGAAAATACAGAAGGGAAGGATGTGTAATTTTGCCACTGTATGTATGTGCACAAAATGCTGAAAATCCATGTGAACTTTATGTTTTACACTTATACGTACAGATAAAATGCGGGGAAAGCTTACAAGGGATTTGAAACTTCCCCTTGTCTTGTGCTCCTGAGGTTTCAAGCACACATTCCAGCTCAAACCCAGCCTTTAAGAATTTGTTAAAGCATCCTCTGACTTTCTTTTACCCGTGAGTCTTGTGGCTTCGTCTCTTCCTTTTCTCTGGTGAAGGTGGGACAGTTTGTGTGCCTCTTCTCTCTGCTGCACTGGCATTCAATGTACTCTGTTTACCTGTGACTTCAAATCTCTTTTGGGATCATAAAAAGTTATTATTTTATGTATTATTTAGCTTTTTAATTTTTTTACAGTGGAACTAACATTCTACAATTTAAACCAAATGATGACTCTAAAAACGATATTAATCTAATCTTCAAAAGAATAATTTATAATAGCAGTGACTGCTGCACGTAGAATGAGAAACATTCTGACTTCTCAACTTGTTCCCAAACTCATTAATTGAATTTGCTAATTTTCAGGATGAGTATAGAAATAGAAACTCATTAAATTTTATATGAAATCTGGAAGCTCTTACATGGCTATTTAAATGCATATTACTTTCATCTCCATCACAAACTAAATGAAATTCTTTGCTGTTTCTTTCATTTTTTTTCCAGAAAGATGCAGAGAACAAAAGTTCATCAGCAAACTTCTCTAATGTTCACATGACTGTTCAGGTACGCTTGATGTCTATCGTGTCAGAACACGGCTCTTCAGAGGTCGTGATACTTTAAATGTTTTCTAGGATAAGCTTTAAAGACAGCCTAGCACATAACATCATAGAATTGTTTTTTGCTTTATTAACTAAACGATTCAGAGTTAGAAATAATTTAGTCTAGGCCAGACCCAAAGGAAATGCAAACTACTCCAAGCTGTCTTGATCAATCCCTTTCTATAAGGTGGAGGAATTCTGTACACACACACAGCAACCTTCTCTACTTTTGAACAAATAATTTTATCAAAGACTTTTATGCAAACTGAGCAAAATGAACCTGTGTGTTTGAGAGTCTTTTTTTTTTTTTTTTTTTTTGAGACAGGGTCTCACTCTGTAGCCCACGCTGGTCTTGAAATTACTATAGAGCCCAGGCTGGCCTTGGACTCAAGGCAATACTCCTGCCTCAGCCTCCCAAGTGCTGGGATTACAGATATGTACCACCACACCCAGTTTATGTGGTCTTGGGGAACCAAGCAGTCCTGAGGAATCAAGCTTGGGTGCTTCGTACTTGACATAGTGCTTTTTAGGCAAGCACTTCAACTGCTGAGCCATTCCTCCAGCCCTGTTTGAGAAAGTCTTCTTATGCACTATAGGCTGGCCTTGAGTTAGCCATCCTCCTATCCCAGCCTCTCGAATGCTGGGGTTACCAATGTAAAACACCATGTTGGGCCAACCTCTCTAAATCTGTAACCATTTGTTCTAAGTTTTTGTTTCAAAGATATTTAAAACAAATCAAATTCCCTTCCTCCAAAAGCCCATCAGACTTACAAATGGTTACCTTTCTCATTTTTTCCAGCCTAAATTTTTGCGGTACCACCAACTGCTTTGTAGGTTGATGTCCATCAAACTGTTGTCATATGACTCACATCACCTGCTCCACCTGTGACCCAGACTTTCTCCTGCATCATTAAAATATTAGGTGTTCTGAAATGCTTTGCATTTTCAACTTGTCTTTTTTCCACCTATGATCAATGATGGATAATCATCTCTGATTTATGAAAATAATGCCCCCATCTGGCTTTCATGTCACTTGAAATAGGATAAAAAAAAGTTTAAGATAAAAAAGTTTATCTCTAGAAATAATGCTACTTTTTAAACCTCATCATGTTGATTAACTATTATAGGCTTGTAAATTTTAAGCTGATTTTCCTTCTCGCTGTGTGTGTGTGTGTGTGTGTGTGTGTCTGTGTGTGTGTGTGCGTGCGCGCGCGCACATGCATATGTATATGCATTGTATTTTGGGGGTCAATGATGGTTTAAGGTACTGGAAAAGTGTTTCTACATAAGAGTTGTGTATTTTCTTCTACTGGCATTCAAAATAGTGACAATAGCCTACTGCAATTATTAACATGAACTCCCACTGTAGCATAGAGGAACACTCCACAACTGTAATAGCAAAGATAAGCATTTCCATTTTTAGGTAATTATTTTCCTTATTTCAAAACTTGGCAGAGAAAGTCTTCTTCAACTTCTTTCTTGTCTTCTGCCAGAGTTTTCTTCTCCTGACCTTTACAAATGGAGTCCAGCCAGTGTCTGGGGCTATTCAGAGATCTTGGCTCAGGCTCTGCTCCCTCCTCTACTTCTATCAGTTAGCAAACACGTAAAATTTCAGCACTTGTCCCAGTGTGACCAACAAACACTAATCTCGGTGCTGGTAGACCTCACTCTTGTCTGATTTTTTTTCTGAGGTCACTGCAGCTCTAGAGTTGGGGATATTCCCAGGTTCAAGGGCCCCTCTAAATTTCTGTGGCAAAGTTAGCTAAGATGAGATTTTGTAAAGGAAACTCTTTAGCAATTTAGATTAGGAAAACAGAGAAACAAGTAGATCTGAAAGGTGACCAAAAGATTGACTGAAAAGTGGCAAAGATCATTAGTCAGGTGAGAGCCACTTCCCAGACAAAACCAAACGAACGAAAAGCCTTGTCCCACTAGGCTGGGCCACTACAGGCAGGTAGGACCTGGGGCCACAGCAGACAGGCATACCAGCCATTCAACCCTTGGATCACAAGGCTCAAGTGCATTAAGAGAATTTCAGCCAAAAGGGCAGCCTAGACAATGCCAGAGAAGCTATTGACTGTGCCTGGCAGACACAGAGGACTCCCTGAGCAACAGCAAGCCAGAAAGGCCAACCATTCATCATCAGGAACAAGAGCTTACAAGATGTGAGCTGCAGGCTCAGTGTTGAAGTTACAGGCAAATGGCCTTCTGGGAGTCCCAGACACATGTTTCTGGAAACAGACCATTGACAGGACGGGTTGCAGGAAATTCTTATTGGGGACTGAGAGGGAAAAGTGCCAGCAATGGAAACAGGAAAAACTACTGTAGACCACCAGAGTTATTTGAGCTCAACAAGAACAGAACTCAGAAAGCAAGAGGTCTCAGGCCCCATACCTGAAGCACAACTGGGAGAAGAGCCAGTTCACCTGAAAGTGGTTTCCCCAAAAGGACAAGAGTCTAAGAGCCTTGGGACTAGACTACAGGGCCATCACCTCCTGCTGCCAGAGTAGAACTGCGTGGGCTTTTGTTCACCCCAACCTCATAGAAGTCCCAAGCGTCACTTTGGATCAACCCATCTTTGCAGATTGAGACACAGAAAAGAAAACTGTCCCACTCTCTCTTTCAGCTGGCAAGATCAAGGTTCTTGCATATAAAAACTTTCTGTTTAGATATCACAGGAAAATTGTGTTGGACTTTGAACTCACTTTAGTGGTTCTCTGGAGGTATTTTGGGATGGTGTTTTTTCTGGTAATTTTTGAGGGTCTTTTTTCCCCTTTTTGGTTATTTGTTAGTTTTTGCATTTTTTTCTCTCTGGAGTAGTTCTTGATGCCTTTTTCATAAAGCCTTTCTATAGATTCTGGAGACATATTCTATTTCATTCAAGGCTCTCCTGACTTCTTACATCACTATTGCTTTAATATAAAGTACGTCCACTATTTTCTGATCTGGGATGGGAGCTCTGTCTTGCTTTTCTCTATCCTGCACGCTGTATTTTCTTTTGCACCTCCAAATCTCAATCTCAGTCCTATCTCTCCCTACCCTCACCATTTTTATTAAATCATATATTAAGTACTGATAACTCATGGGATATGGCTTGGTGTGCTGGCCATCAATAATTTTTTGCTATTTAGTCACACATTGAACATCAAATCATTTTTATATTATCAATAATATAGTGTTGCTTTTAATAAATTCAGCTAGGAAGTTACTAGACAGTAATAACTAGTAATTAGTAGTCTCTATTAGTAGAATGGATCACACTTCTAATATTAAGAGTGGTGCTTTGGTTTTATTCTTGAGTGTCCCCCCAAAAGAACTCATGTATTTGGAACTGTGTGTTATTTGGAGGTAGAATCCAGCTACAAGGGAAAGTTTTGTAAGGTTTGATCTGGAAAGATTGTCAATTCATCGAGATTGAAGACTGCCAAGGACAAAATTTTCAGGTGTTTGTTATTGAATCTTGGGCCAAGAAGTGAGGAAGGGCACCCACTCTCGAAGGTGGGCAACTGGCAACTTGAAGTAATTAAGGGAAGGAAGAAGAAACATTGTTACAGCTTCTTCTTGGAAAAGTTCCTTGGCTTGCTCCTGCTCCTGCTTGGCTTGGCTTCTGTCTGGAGTAGGGTGAGCAGCTTTCCAGCCTCTGTCTCTGCCATGTACCTCCATGGTTACAGGCTAAGCCAAGAATTGACTATGTGAGACCTCCTAAAACTCTGAGCAAAGTAAGTGTTTCTTACTTAAGTTGTGAAAATTGGGTATTTGTCACAGCAATGAGAAAGTAACTAAGGTAAGTGGAATGGTTGCATGAGTCAATATCTTGTTATGTGATATGTCAATACCCAGCCTATCTTATATTTTATCCTTGATATTGATATATATTCTACTGTTAAAGAAGGTATAGCATTATAGCATATAGCATTTGGAGCTTGTTAAGGATAATAACTTTTGCTGGTTTAATTTAGACTTGGTAAGCCATATAAATGCCTATTTTATTACAGATGGTGATATAGTATTGCAAATAGTATAACCAGTCATTAAGTTGATTTTAGGTTTATTTGGAAAGATGCATTGATGTCTAGATTGAATCTTTAATGATAAGTGTGGAAAAACTGTGTTAAACTGGTTCTTATAGTTTTTCAGTTTATATTATAATTTTATTGTAGATTTTCATTCATGTTGTTGATGGTAGCATAGACATTGATATTGATTTCCAATATATATCAATAATTATAGTGTCTTTAGACTATACACAGTACTGTAATCCATTTTCTCCCTCTGAAAAGTGAAGGGGAACAGATAACCAACAGAAAGTTTGTCATTGAGAAGACCCTCCAAATTAATAACCGAGTAAGCTAAAACTTGGCTAAATATTAAAAACTAAGTGAATGCAAGGAAACTGCAATAAAAGATATAACAAAAGAAATTTTCATAGTAGAGACAGAGTTCACCAACACTACCTAATCTACAATTCACAACAATAGAACTATGGAAAATAGAGGAATAAGCCACTTACAAACATGCCCAACTCTCCAGAAAATGATATCATTGGCCTTAAGAAGAAGTAATGGATTATATAGGAAAGGAAGTTAAAGAAACAAATGGACCAGTCAACTCAAACAAGACATGCTTAAACAAATGCAAGATATGCTCAGAGAGTTAAAAAGGGATTTAGTAATAGTCTTAATTGATAAAATGTTTAACAGTTACATGGAAGACACAAACAAAACGATAAACAATGTAATGCAAGAAATGAAGGAACATTTCAGTACAAAATTAGAAAGTTTGAAAGGATTCCAAGCTGAATTCCAGGATATGAAAAACTTATTTAAAAACACTGAAATCAGTTTGAAAAACATAAAGACAGACTTACAAATACTAAAGTTGTTGAACAATATATTCAGTGATGACCTGCTGTGCTTTGGATCTGGAGGGTCCCCCCAAAACCTCATGTACCTGTAGTTACTGTGGGCTGTTGAGAGATGTGGTCTGGTTGAAAGGAGTGGATTTCTGGGGATTGGACTTGGAGAGATGTATGCTGGTTCTGCCCTTCCTTCCAGATTTGGCTCTGTTCTTCCATTCCATGAAGAGCTTTCTTTCTGGCTCTGGCCTTACCATGTGATTCTATCATTTCCAATCACCTACGTGTGAATGGACTGTGACCTTCTGAAACTGTGAGCTAAATTAAATCTTTCTTCCCTAAAGTCGTGAATGTCGGATATTCTGTTCCAGCAATGAAAAAGTAACTAAGCCATGATCAAAAGACAAAAAGACAAGAAAGAGACTGTACTCAACAGCTAAGGGACAATTTGATGAGAAACGGTCTCAGAATTATGGAAGTACCAGCGAAAACAAAGACAGTACTGCAAGTATAAATTCAGTGAAATTACAGCAGCAAATACCCCAAAACTATGAAAGTAAACTAAGCATACAGAACACCAAATACCCTTGACCAGAAAAAAGCCTCTCCGTGACACATAATCAAAATCCCAGACATTCAGCATGAAGAAAGAGAGAATAATCAAAAAATAATAAGGAAAAAAAATAAAAAAAACAGAAACAGACCTACAAAGCAGGACACACCAGAATAACTGCAGATTTCTCAATACAAACCTTATTAACAGGAAGTCACAAAGTGAAATCATTCAAGCTCTAAAAGAAAGTAAATGCCTACTACGGTATGGATCTGGATTGTCTCTCAAAAACTTCATGTATTTGGAACTGTGCACTGTTGGAAAGTGGGGCCTAGCGGAAAGGGCAGATGCTGGAGGTCTGACCTGGAGGATTTGTGTCAAATTATTGAGATTAGGGGATGGAAAGCAGGGCAGAGCTTTTAGGTGTGTATTAACGCCTTGCGGGTTAGGAAGTGAGGGAGGGGCACGCACTTAGGTGTGGAGGTCCACTGACAACTTGGGGTAAGTAAAGGAAGGAAAAAGAAACACTGTTACAGCTTCTTCCTGGGAACGTTTCCAGACATTAACTCTCTCCTGTCTCACTTAGCTCCTGCTTCACTCAGCTTTGTGTCTGCAATGCAGCCTGGTCCATGTGCTTCCATCATTGCTGGCTACATACGAATGGACTCTGTGAGTCCTTCTGAAACTGTGAACCAGGTAAATCTTTTCTCCCTTAAGTTGTGAATGCTGAGTAAGTTGTGAATATTTTTTTCCTGCAACAAATAAGTAACCCTCACACAGTCCATTCACTAGCAGATGGTGATGGTGGAAGCACATAGCAGAGGCTAGGGAGGTGCTCACAGCATTGCAGGAGGAAAACCAAGTGAGTGAGAAGTCAGTAAATGTCTGGAAATTCAGGCAAGACAAGGGCTTTCTCAGGAAGAAGATGTAATGATGTTTCTTCTGCCTTCTTTCCCAGAGTTCAAACTGTCCCTGAAACCTTCATACCTAGGATGGATGTCCCTCCCTTCTGGCCCAAACGTCAATAAGAAAAACCTGAAAGCTCTGTCCTGATTGTCCCACCACAAGTTGACACAATTCCTCCAGGAAAAAGCCCCAAGCATCTGTCCCTTCCAGGCAGGCCTTATCCCCCAATAACATGTGTTTCCACAGTTGTCCCACTGTATCCAAATACATGAGGAGTTTGTGGGGACATTCCAGATCCAAACCTTAGCACCAAGGATGTAAAGGACCTCTACAGTGAAAAGCATAATCTACTGACAACAATTGAATGAGACACTAGGAAAAGCAAAGACATCTTCTGTTCTGGGATTGGCAAAACTAGCATTGTCAAAATAGCCACACTAACAAAATGATATATTCAATACAATTCCTTTCAAAAAGCTAACAACATATTTTGCAGAACTAGAAAAGTAATCTTAAAATTCATATGGAACCAAAAAAAGACTCAGAATAGCCAATACAATCCTGCACAACAAGACAAACCAGGTGGGATCATGATTCTGGATATTAAGCTATATTACAAAGCAATAATGAAAGAAAACATATGGTATTTCCACAAAAACAGACAGATTGACCAATGGAACAGAAACAAGAATGCAGAGACAACCTCAAGTACCCTCAGTCATCTAATCTTCCACAAAGGTGCCAAAAGCACACACTGGAAAAAGAATAGCCTCTTTATAAAATGATGAGGGGGAGCTATTTATCCACATGCAGAAGGATGAACTTAGATCCACACCTTTCACTATGTATTAAAATCAAATAAAAGTAGATCAAAGACTCAGATATCAAGATGTAATCAATGAATCTCCTGAAGGGAAAAAATGAGTGATACCCTTGAAGATAATGGCATGGACAAAGACCTTCTCAATAGAACACCTGAGAAAACAAAGTAACACCAAGAATTAACAACTGGAATTACATCGACTTAAAAAGCATCTGCACAGCAAAAGAAACAATCCACAGAATGAAAAGAGAGAGAACTGCAGGAGTGGATCTTTCTAGAGCAGGCAGTTGAGGAAGAGTGAGCGCATGGAGAGAGGATGTGGCCAGGCCTGCACTCTGCTGCTAGGGGACATTATTGCGCATGGAACTGCTGTTCTTGGGAGACTATTGCCCGGAAGAAAAGATGTTTGGTTTTCACAACCAAAGATGTACCACAGCATAAGCGGGCAGCTGTATTTGCAGAGCAAAGCCCCCAGCTTGCATTCAATGACAGCAAGCTTTGCAGAAAGAACTTCCAGAGCTGTTCTGGCTTGCAGAGGCCTGCTCAAGAAACATCTGCAACCCCTGAATCCCCCTGATGAAAAGTCGGTAGAAGTTGCCAGCAGGATCCCCAAAAAACTGGAATCATGTGGTAAATGCAAGGGCCAGGATCCAGTCTAAAGACTACACTGAAACCAAAGAAAGTGAGAACCCTCTCCGGAAAGAAGATATAAAGCATCAGCTCAGTACGCAGCAGAAGGAGTTCAAGCATCACAATTCCGACGCTCACAGAACCACCTCAAGTGCCTCCCCAGCTCAGTCTCCTTGCTACAGAAACCAGCGAGACTATGGCACAGAAACTGGGGTGGCTTCCGGCTCCAGCCGAACACCAGACAGTGTTTTCCTTTTTAGATCTCACTTACTGGAAGAGGCCCAAGATTTGTTGTGGGATCATCTGTAGAGGATGTTCTGGGGAATCCTCGGGAACACCCATCTCCTCGAGCCATGCTGCAGCGATAAGAAAGCCGACACCGAGACAACAGAGCACCCGGGCTGTAGCCTCTGCCCTCGTCAACTGAGGTCCA
Organism: Ctenodactylus gundi; assembly: GCA_004027205.1. Lineage (NCBI taxonomy): Eukaryota > Metazoa > Chordata > Mammalia > Rodentia > Ctenodactylidae > Ctenodactylus > Ctenodactylus gundi. The sequence goes on along the minus strand of PVKB01000728.1, from coordinate 479,999 downwards.
CGTAGAAGGACAGCAAGACATGATTTCTGTTCTAAAAAGACCACAGTGCACAAACTGACCCCCTTCTCCTTTTAAGGCAGATTCTTGTTATTCTGCCAAAAGACATTTTCTAGAATAGTCTTGAATTCGTTATCTACCCCAGCTCCACAAACTTAGAAGCCACTGTCTGGCTTACTGAAAGAGAACATTTTAATCCCCTTCTGATGAAGGAGGGGAATTTCAGGGGCAAAGATGGGATTTCAGGTATGATAGACCATATGTAGGTTTTAGTCATTCTTTATTAAGAAGCAGTGGTTGAGCTTTTTTTTTTTTTTTTCAGATGGCTGGCTATACTTGTTTTTCCTCACCATCAGGTTGTCCTAGCTCAGTAGCAGACTGGCCCCCCAGGTGACTGGGAAGGATTTTGAGATACTGAGGTTCCGAGGCAGGACAAGCTGAGCCCGAAGGAGGAGGAGGCGAGGCCTGAATCCTCAGACTTTCTAGGATGCGTCCTGTGTCCGTCCCCTCCGAGTAACTTCCACTTAAGGTTTCCCTTCATGTGAGACTTCCGGGGGAATCACGGGGCCTCGGAGACACGGAAGTCTGCAGCAGGCAGGATCCTGTGTAGATAGCACCACGGCACGGCCATCCCGAGTGTACCCGCCATGCCTCAGGGCACGCAGAGTGCAGGTGAAGCTGTGTAGGGCACGTTTTGTGGAAGACCTGCTAAGTGTGTAAATAATTGGCTTTATGTAGTCAGGCCCAGTGGCGCAGGCCTGTAATCTCAGGACTCTGGGAGGCTGAGGCGGGAAGATTGTAAATTTGAGCTCAGCCTGGGTAACTTAGCCAGGTAATGACACTCTATCGCAAAAGCAAAAATGAGTTGCAGAATGTGAAATCTCTGGGCTCTTGATCCCCACTTCAACTGGTAAAGGGGGGCGGGGGGCAGGGGGGCTGTGTTTATGCCCCATTACTGTCTGGTAAGGTCAGTGAAATCTGCACAATTCAGTTTTAGCTGTGGATTGAATCCTTTGACCTTTGCGAAGGTTTTATCTACGTAGAGTAGATAGTTGACTTCTCTAACTCATTAGGGAAGTTAGATTTTCTTTTCATTCTTCAAAATAAAATGCAGTAGGAAAACAAGACGTGTATGTGGTGCTAGCTGGCTGGTTTGGGTTTGGCTTCTGGGTCTGGCTTTCTGAACGCTGACGTGCACAGAGCTTTGAGCGCTTCCATTCCACAGCCCTCGTTAAAACCCACCCGGAAGTACTTCCATGGCCTCTTTTCTGAATGCTCAGGAAAAAGTGCCTGCTCAGACTTCGCATAGTCGGGGAGGGCATCCCTCTGCCTTTTTTTGTTTTTTCTTTTATTTTGGTACTGGGGATCAAGCCCAGGAACTTCACACTGAGCTACACACCCCCAGCTGATTTTTATCCTAATGTTTTGAGACAAGATCTCACAAGTCTCCCAGACTGGGCTCAGCGTGACAACTCTCCTGCCTCAGCCTCCTAGAATGCTGGGATCATAGGCCTGCACACCGGGCCTAGCTTGTCTGCCTTTTAATAGTAACATATCTCAGTGCTAATTTTTAGAGTTGGATATTATCACTTGTAACAGCATCCTGCCGTTTTATAGTCCTTAATCAAAATGTATGATTTTGTATTTCTTCCCTTGGGGGAAAATATCCATTTTTGAAGTCACTCTGAGCATAGCAGAGCATGCAGGGAGCAGGGCTGCACTCCGGAGTGTTGCTACAAGGTGCCCATCGTTGTCACCTCCTGACTTATTTTGACACGGTTCATTTTCTGTGCATTTCGGTTGCAGCATGAGTGTAGAATGTCCTGCAATATGGATCATGTCTCCTGCTGTATCTGTGTATTTACTCCTCGCCCCAGCCCCAGGCACAGCCTGTGCACCCCTTACCTCGGCCTGTAGGTCGCGCCATCTGCAGTCATGCACTTCATAGTCATGTGTTAGAAATCTACAAATCTCTTTTATACTTTTTATATGGTGGGATAGTCATCATCAGGAATTTTACTGATTTAGTTTAAATTTAGTCTTATTAGAAGAGAAAGAATAGAGAGAGAACTGACAGGATGGGGGAAATTTTTCAACACCTTCTTGGACAGGGGCTAGTAACTAGAATATACAATGAACTGAAGAAAAATAGACTTCTCAAAATAAAAAATCCAATTAAAGTGGGCAATTGAAATGAACAGACAGCTTTCAGAAATACAAATGAACAAATAAATACCTGAAAACAAATTCAAGATCTTTCGTCATTAGAAAAATGGAAATGAAAACAACACTGACATACCACCTACCCCACAGAGAACGGCTTCTATAGGGAACTCACAAAGCAACAGGTGCCAGTGAGGACTCAGGGAGAAAGGAACTCTATTCCATTGCTGCGGGGAGTCTAAATTGGTGCAACCATTATAGAAAAGTGGAGGGAGATTCCTCAAAAGACTGAAAATAAATATTTCATTTGACCCAGTGATACCTCTTCTAAGTATCTTTCTAAAAGAGCTTAAAAAATACAACAGAGATATATGCACACCTACATGTATAGCGGCACCACTGACAATAGCTAAATCATGTTAGATGCCTTAGATCCATCAGTACACCAATGAATAAAGAAAATGTGGCATAAATGCATGATGGAGTACTACTCTGCCAGAAAGAGTGACTGATTTGAGTCACTTGTGGATAAATGGATACAACTTGAGGGCATTATGCTTAGTGAATGGAATCAGACTCAGAAAGTTAAATATCACATGGTTTCCCTAATATGAGAAATCCAGAGTATAAATAAATGATAGTCACAAGGGTGAGACGCTGGGAAACAGGAGAGATGGGGGTGGAAGGGCAAGAATGGGAGAGGAGAAAAGAATGTGAAATTGTTGTGATATGTGTGTTCAAAATTCTCAAGCTTAATGTAAATATTGTGTATTTCAAAGACATACTAAATTTTTTAAATGGTAAAAGTGAAGAAGAGTAAAAGAGGGGTAGATACCTTAATTTTGGACTAAATGGTGCATATATATTTTTTTCCCTGCCAGTTCAGGATATCCAGTGTTTATATGACCATGTAGTGTGTGTGTGTGTGTGTGTGTGTGTGTGTGTGTGTGTGTGTGTGTACATGTGCACATGTGCTTGCCTGAGGGAAGAGGATTTATGTTTTTCTGCTCAACTGTTGCTAGAGCTAGAACCCCATTACATACCACACTCCATATGCCAAAAATAAATACATGCATCAAACCACTAGCAAAATCCTATCCATCATGTGTGGTTTTTGCCGTGACTGGTACCATCTATAGTGTAGGTTTCTCACACGTAAAATTCTCCTCACACTTCGATTGCAGTTGATTTCAGGTAGTGCTAACACTGAATTAGTTAAGTAACTAAGTTTGAGTTGAGTTCCTCTTACCTTCCAGTATTCTCCCAATGCATATGGTGGCTTGGGTCTCAGTCTAATCAGAATCTTGAGGACTTTGAGAGTGTTAACAATCAACCACATTTTATGCTATTTTCTCTTTGTGGAAAGCGGGAGAATTTAAAGATAAATTAGAGTCATGTGGGTTTTTATTTAAAAAGTAATAATATGTGCATTTTGACATCTACAGCAACACGTGGATAATATCATTGAAGAAGTTAAAAATATATGCAGTGTTATGGGGAGTGTCGAAACGAAACAAATTTCAAATGCAATAAGTGAGCTACGTCTAATTCTTCAGAGAAAAACCGAGGTAAACTCTGATATATTCATTTCCTACACAGAAATCACACTAGACCCAAGTTCATTAATTCACAAAGGAGAACAAATAACTTTTGTCTGGCCACCATGTATCTGTGTGTATGTGTGCACCCGTGAGCTTCTGTGCATTTTTATGTACACAGCGCATTTCCTTATTTGTGAGTAATAACAGCTTCATTCTATTATGCTAAATTTAATCAAATTACAAGAAAATTCCTTACATGTTCACAATTGCTGCTTCCTTATAACTTTTGAGTGAACCTGAAATCAATCCTAAACACACACACACAGACACACACACACACAGACACACACACATACTTCTATAATGTCCACATACCACATACCAGTATTTGTACAGGGTGCTAATGGCTCTTCTGGGCATAGATGTACTTACATTTGTGGGAATGTGGACATGACCCTCCTCTCTTGTTGATACAACCAGGCTATTTTTCAATATTTATGCCCAGCTTCTGTTGAATCAGTAGAAACAAAAAATAGGTCAATGAATGAGGAAAAAATTATCTTGGGATGAAACATTTCAAATAATGCTAAAGAATTATCAGGTAGACAAAGCACTATCTTCTATATACTCATTTTCTAAAGTCCCCCAAAAGACCAAAAGTGACAGCTTTCTCAGGAACATTAAGCTTGCAACAGCCGAAGCCAAAAGAACTCTTCTGGGAGAGATGGGTTATTTCCTAGAAAAGTCACAAACGATTAAACGGCTCAAGAATAATTCAGATTCATGTTTCATAATTCTCTTGGATTTAAAAGAATTTAATTTGGCATAATTTTTCTTTATGGCTAAACTCACTGAATCAAATTTTAATTGTCTTATATTTTGATAAGACTGGAATGATTTTCACTTACAGAAATGATGAAAAGACTTGGCAGTTAAGAGTTTTATTTAATATATGCTATGGTCAAAATGGGTGATTTTCTATTTATTTTCAGCAGCTTTTAAGAGTTCACTTATTCTACATAATTCACATTAACACTTTTTGTTCATATCTTTTTTCATCCTATATTAATTGTGAGCCCAACTAGATAAGGATATTGGCCCAGTTGGTAAGTACATTTTGCAGAACGTGTGCTCTAACCAACTGCAGTAAACCACGCCAAAACAATTAAATCAATCCACCCACCACAAACCTGAGACAAAAAAAGAATTAAGAGCTGCAGATCTCCTGCCAGCACACTCTGAAATTTGAGAAGCTTTCTTTTCTCTTGGCTGCATTTCTGGTCAACTTGCAAGAGACTATTTCCTGACATATAAGGAAGCAATTAAGTATTTATTAAATGTTACTTGGGCAAGATGAAGAATTATTTCATAAATGCCATTTTAGTCTCGTATTCCACGTTCCCACTTAGTACTGGAAACAATTTGCAACCCTTCAAATTATATTCCAGAAGTTCCACTAATATATTTCCATTAAATACGCACATACAGAGTGAACCACAAAGTGAAAAATGTGTTCTTTCACATTGTGGTGTAGGTGGATGTCATGGTGATTTTATAATACAAGCCTTTATTTCTGAATCAATTGAATTGCAGTTAAGTTAGGCTAAATCTTTAATAGTCTCACCCACATAGATGAGATGAAGACCTTAAGTGGCTAAGACAAGTGGTACATGTTATACTCATGTGAAATATCATACCTAATAGAAATGCTTCTCAGAAGGTTCATAAAAATGATGCTTTCAAACAAACAGGTGTATGTAACTTTAATGATATTTTTAAATGATAGGAATGTCCCCTCTCTGAAAGAGTATTATAGCAAGCTCTTTGACACAAAGAAAACCAGTGATTACCTACTATATTTGTTTGAGATATATTTTTTAACTTATTGGATTTCCTTAAAAAGAAACTTTCAAATTTTTAATTTAAATACATAAGGCCAGGTATGGGGTACATACCTGTACTTTCAGCTACTCAGGAGCAGGAAGCTGATGCAGGAAGATCACTTGAGTACAAGAGTTCTAGACCCACCTGGGCAACACAGTGAGAATCCTATCAAATTTATTTTTTATTGTTTTAATTTCAAAATTATTGTGTCAATTAAAATGGATCTTATTAGAAAACTAAATTTTTCTTTTGAAGTAAAACTTTACTCTTAGTGAATCTATGAACTTCCTTATGCAATTTTCATAATAATGAAGATATAACCAGCAAATCCTAAGCCACCAAGGTGATTCTAGGCTTCCAACACAGATATAAATAAATGAACACATCACACTAACAGACTTGACCATCAATGAATCTGAATAACTGGTGGTGATAGGAATCAGACACTCTGCTTGAAGAAAACTAGAAAAGTGTGTGTATCAAATGATTAGTTACTCTCATCAAAGAGAGACTCCTTACAAAGCAGCTGTAGAACTACACTAGTAATAATGAAAAGACAGCCTGTTCTAGCAATCTCTTTCATTGCACGATTTCGATTTTCTTTTGTTTAGTAACCAACATAGCTATATGATGCCAAAAAGCCTTTTGTCATTTTCTCATTTCGGAGGAATTTCAGTGTTTAAAAACTGGATATTACGTGTTTATCTTGTGAGTTTGTTGTTTGAATAATAAACACGTGTTTGTATGTTTTCAGGATTTTCGTCATAATTCAGAGACTTCAACAACAGGTAAAATACACATATACTCAAGTATATTAAAATATAAATAACAGGAAAATTTACATTCTAAAACACTGTCATAGTTACTTTTTCATTGCTGTGACTCAAGACCTGACATCTGCAAATTAGGGGAAAAAAAGTTGATTTAAGCTCACAGTTTCCAAAGATCACAGTCCACTCAGGGATGGCTAGAAATAGTGGAAGTACATGACAGAGGCAGAGGTGGAGGCAGCTCCTCATGGCATTGCTAACAGGAACCCAAGTCAAGTCAAGCTGGATCTAGACCCATAAGGAAGACAAGAAGCAGCTTGTGTATCCTTTCTGGCCCATCCCAGTGAACCTTCCCTAGTCCAGCCTCAATGTTCCACCACATCCAGGTGTGGAAGATGTGGTAAGCCCCACTGCACACCTGTAATTCAATCTATATACCTGCAGTTCATTTCTCCAGATCAGGCCCCAATCTCCCAAAAGCACATGGTTCCATAGACAATCCATAACATCCAAACACATGAGACTTTTGGGCAACATTTTAGATCCAAACCATAATAACTACCAGTTTTTTCAATATTTTATCCAAATACTGCAGTAATGCATATCCACATATGCAAAATACTTTAGGAGGAGAAAAGTGCTTTACTAAAGCCATTTTAGCAATGAAAATGATAATCTTATTAAGAAATAAAGATTCATATTCTCTAAACCTTTATCCTGATATTTTTATAAAATGAGAAAAGTCAGAAAATATATAAAAATTAAGGAAACACTGAAAAGAGCCTTATAAACACTTTAAGACATAGCAAAATTTTACTATAAGCTTAGTTATACTTGGATATAAGAGAAATTAAGAAACTTTAACAGATGTTGGTCACCAAAGTCATTAACTTCAAATTTAAATTCAAGTTTCTTTGAAAGACTCAGCTAATATAACAGGTGGCAGGATTGTGCTCTGAAACAATTAATGTTTACAGAAGCTACGGGCCTGTCAAACCACAAGTTATGGGAAGACTGTGCAAATAGTGGATATATGATAATATGATCATGGGCTCAAGACCCAAGTTCAACTTTTAGAATCAGGCGGGACTGGCTTTGAATTTCAATCTTGCCATTTCTTAATTCTGTAATCTCAGACCCAGCTCTTTAATCTGAAGTTGTTCTAATATGCATAGAAATAATATAGGATATCAGGACATCATGTGCAGGATCTGGTCAGGGCTATTCTTGTTGGCTCAGGCAGGTGGCGTGTGTTTCAGGGACACTCCAAATACCTTAAAGGAGACTGATCCCCATATGGTCTCCTAACAACCTTGGATGCAGAGGTGACGAGGAGAAGTCAGACATGATAACCCAGTCCACCCTCCACATACTTGAGCTTTTCAGTAATGAGCCATTAACAGAGGAATATCATCTTGATGCTAACTCTCATCACTGAAAAAGAAAGCATTCAATTATATTTGAGGAACTCACCCTCTTCCCACCACAGGAAAAAACCAAGTGGAAGAGGGTATGAGGAGGAAATCCCAACTAGTGCACAAATGCCTGCTTTTGAGACTCACGAAACTGCAGAGCACCGTGCAGGCAACTGTCCTCAGACTTTTTTTGGCACCAGGAGCCGATTTTGTAACAGTTTTTCCATGGATAGGAGTTTGGAAGGGGGAGAAATGTTGGCATTATAGCCTCAGCTCCACCCCAGATTATCGGGTATTAGATCCTCATAAGAAGCACACAACCTAGATCTCTCACATGTGGAGTTCATGGTAGGGTTCATGCTCCTATGACAATCTAATGTCATACTGATCTGACAGAAGGTAAAGCTCAAACAGTAACATGATTGATGGGGAGTAGCTATTAATCCTCACCTACTGTTGTGCCCCCTAGTTTCCAACAGGCCACTAACCAATGTGTGTGGTGGAGAAGTCAGATACCTTTACAAGGAACAGAAGGGACGGACTTCTTCACATTGTCCTCAGCACAAGGTCCAAGTGGCAGCATCTGTCAGGGGAAAGCTGGAGGCAGGGAGATGTTAAGTAGACCTCCTCTTCTTTGTCATTAGGAATTCCACGAGGAGGCCTTGTCTCACTATTCCTCAAGGGAATGGAATACGAGATTCCACAAAAACATGCCAGAATGTGCCTGGAGACTTATATTCTGATAATCACAACAGATTCTAGTAACATTTTAATTGCGTACAAGGGGTAATTGAAAAATAAGGTGAAAGTTTACTTTTTAAAAATGCAACAGACACCGCCCAAAATCTCCCTCAAAATATCCCTCTCACTTTGAGCACACCTAGCTCACCACTCTTGCCTCTTTCTGAAGCGGTTCTCAAGTCCTCTTTCTCTAGTGTCTTTACAAAGTTGGAGGAAAGGTACAGTGAATGTGGCTGCCATGCAGCATCCAGTGGAGACGTAGGCTCATCAAATGTGACAGTGTGGCCACATCCACTTGTCCACCTCACCCACCAGAGCTGGCCTCGTGGGTTCTTCCCAACAACCAAAGCGACCATGGAAGGACAGAGTTTTGAATAAGTTCAGGACATTAAGGCAGCAGATTCACTATGGTCTTTAACTACATAGCATATGTATTATCATTACATTTTATTTCATGATATAATAATTATTTCTTCAGACTAATATCAGGTGTGATAAGCAATATTTCAACATATTTCTTCACCATGCCCAGGGTCTTGGGACTTTAAAAGACTTTAATTATATTTGAAATAATATTCTTCATTGATAATCCTGGTAGTGTAATGTATAAGTTGCTATCTCTAAACAACCTCAAAGAAACAAATGATAATCTAAAACTGTCTTTCCACACAAAGCCTAAATCACCAAGTTTGGGTAAATTGGCCTAAATAATTAAGATTCCACAAACTGCGTGCATGGCCTTGGATTAATAAGACTGCTTACCAAACTTACTTACAATTTTAAATATGTATTCTTTGGCACTTTTGCACAAAATTACGAACTATTGATAAATGTGTGCTTCCTGCTATACAGTACGAGCAGTATAATTTGGGAACTGGGAAATAAAATGTTTCCATAAATTTATCATTTTCTGCCTTCTGTGGTTCAGGAAAATCCCTATCGGTTGCTCTAGAGTTTGATGTGTTCTCTTTTAATACAACTTTCATGCTATTTCACTCATCTACTTCTTTAATTGCTGCTGCTGGTTGCTCCGTGAGATTCAATTAGTATTCTTTCACTCTGTTTGCTCCACTCCCTTGGGCTGTTTCAACAAAGGTCATAATTTAAGAAGGAGAGCCAATAAGTTAAATTTGTCTAACCTATAAATGTTGTATGAATTTATGAATAACTAAATGAATAGTAGTGCTGCTCAGTAACAACAATAAAAATGCTTAATTGTAGAGTTACTGAGGGACAGGCTGTGGGCAGCAACCTCACACTGGAGGGGAATTATGTCCTAAACATCACTTACAGACCTCAGGCCTAGAACACCTCGAATTGTTGAAGAAGAAAAAGGTAGCTCTTTGTACCATTTCTTTTTCAAAACAACTAGAAACCCAAGTGCAACTTATGATTTAGAACACATGGGGAGCTTGCATGTGTTTAAGTAAACAACTGTACCAAGTGACTTGGTGCGACATAGGGTGGAATCCTATCACAGTGGATCTTAAGAACATAATTTTTATTTATATGTATTCTTGTTCTCTGAACATCTCCTCAGCTACCAAAAAGAGGAGGCCATTAACCTCTGCACCTAATCACTTTTCCTCCTTCACAGAAGTCCGTATGAGGCATAACCAATAGACTCCCTTTGAGTTAGCTGACAGTAAAATTCAAGAACGCTTCGAGTGGAAAGAGAGTGGGGAAGCACGGCCAGTCTTCCGTTTCAAGTTTGCCTCCCAGGCCAGCCGCACACTGTTTCCACTGTCTTTTTCCATCTGCACAGTCTATCTTAGTGCTCCGTTAATGGCAAACGTCAGAACCTCATCACATGTATCATGATTAATTCTTGAGATAGTATTTGTTTGAAATATCTACAAGCCACGTAGAAAACATGTTCTTTATCTGAAAATTAACTCTTGGTAGACATAAACTTCAGCAAATATTATTGAAAATTACAGTTGATCAGAATGTCATGTTAATAATAAAAAAGAAAAACTCCAATTTAGGACTGAAAGTCCATGCTTTCAAAACCTCTACTTCCAAAACTATGCAACTATACTAGTATCTATCTAATACACTTGCAACCAAGCCAGTCTGTACCAGAGCACAGATGGCTAATTGGCCTCTGTTGGTAAGGGGTCATTTTAATTGGGTTTGGTTTAAATGTTATTCTAGAAATTTCCAAAATGAATGGCTTGTGATAAGCATGGCTGACCTTCACAGTCTTCCTGGTCTTTTTGTCTGCTCTAGGCCTTTTATACACAGTGACAACTGAACTAACTGCGTCCATCCTCCAGCTAATTGATGTATATTGCAGCAGCTTTTATGCAGATTTTCAGCCTGTTAATGTGCCTGCAAGCATCTCTGGTGCCAACCCTGAGCTCCACTCCCACCTTAGCTTCACAGTGTGTGCAGTACACAACATTCCAGAGACCTGGGTGCACAGGTGAGCAGTGGTGGGTCTATTCTTAGAAGAGTTAAGAAATGTGTACATAGCATCCAGTTGGAGTAACAGTTACTTTGTTCTTATTTAAAGGAGCAAACATCTCCTAAAGTTTTGGAAATTTCTTGAAACCTTTTCCAAACTTTAGATTCCCAATGGATGTTCATTTTCCCTCTTCTCCCATTCTCTGGATCAAGAATAATTGCTACTGTCAGTCTAGCATTATGAGAATACAAAATAATCACCCCACTTAGTAGCTACAGTAAAATTTTTGTTTCCCTGTTTGGGATTAATTGATTAATATAAAGGAGAATGCAGAAGAAGAAAGGGAAAGTATGCACGTACATACATACAAAGATAGAGAAAGAAAGAAGATTTAAAATCTTGATAAAATGAGAATCAGCCAGGAATTTGGAGGATTATAACAGGAATAAATCAAAATCATGGAATATCACTGGCTTTGTGGAGAATTGACTCTAATATGTTACCTTTTCCTGATTTGCATAACTACAGTAATATTACATAATAAATTTGAATTCCTTATGAATTACATCTGCAAGGGAAGATGATAGGATAGTAAGTATATTTGTAATTGAATACATATACTTCCTGCATTTGGTATTCAAAAAATTGCAGGAAATAATTGCAATAAAATAAATAATTTTTAGATTGGTGTGTATTTTTAATTACATAAATATTTATTAGTCAATTTAAAAGGATATAAATCTGTCTACACACATTTCTTTAGAATTCATGGTATAACACATTTATACCGCTTTCTTAATTTTATGGTGAGTTTTAAAAGGTTGATACATAATATAACAAATTGCACAACAGGTGCATTGACTCCCAATATAAATGCTATGCACATGGTGTGTAGACTAATGTGATGAGTTCTGAATAAAGAGACACTATTAAATAGAATGTCACTGTATAATAGTAAAATACTCATTTTGCTAGAAGTTGTAGCAGAGTTCTCAAAGTTGAAAGAAATGTAAGGAAAGACCAGTAGGGCTACTATAATGATGGGTGATATCAACATTCCACTCTGGAATTCATAGATTACTGAGGCAAGTTGCATTGGTTAGGGTTCTAAGAGAGTCAGAATTAATAGAATTTTGAGATGAAGGGAATTTATTTGGAGAGCTTACAGGTCTGAGGAGAAAGATAGTCCAAATTGGCTGCATGAGCACACGCAAGAGCTGGAGGGTCCAGTAGCTGCTCAGGCTCATGCCAGACGGACACGAATCTGAGACTGCAGGACAGCTGCTATGAGCCTCCCATGGATCATCGTCCAAAAAGCAAAGCAAAGATGGGAGACTGGTGAGAATCTGTGGTGGATGTCTGTGAAGTTAAGACTAGAGCAAGCCAGGAGTAGCCTAAGTCTCGGACTCAAGGAAAGGCCAGAGCTTTTTCAGAAAGATGCTGTGGTAATGTTTCTTCTTCCCCTTTTAATCACTTAAGCTGCCCCTTGAGTGTGAGCACCCCTTACCCACTTTCTGACCCTCAAGTCAACTACATAAGCCTGAAATCTATTCCCTGAACATTACCCACTTGCATGGAATTGACATAATCCCTCCAACAATCACGAGTTAAAACACTATAGAAGAATAGGCCAACACAGCTAACCAACTCAATCAAACAAGCATGCTGTTGTATCCTACAGGCACTAATTTGAAACATACATTTTTCACAATGGAAAAGAATGGTGGAGTGACCAAAAAGTAGATTGCAAAGCAAGTCTAGAGAAATTTCAAATAATCTGTGCAATGTAGATCCCACCACATCCTATAGTGTGGTTTAAGTTAGACATCACTAACAAAATACATATAAGTAAATGTATTTGTGAATTCAAACATGTATTTTTGGAAGGTCACGAACCAGACTTCACCCGCCCTGAAGAGTATCAGAGAATTGGGAGTTTCCCGTTTGTTCTGCGTGGGAGCGAGAAGCAACAGATCAAATAACTAACTGTCTTCGCTTTCAGCAGCTCCCAACCAAGCGCTCTTTTCTGCCAACATTTCGACACGAACAAGGCAGAAACCAGTCCCTACAGTCCTGCTGTTAGGTGTGAGCTCCGGACTTCCCTTTTCCCTGCTGGGGAAAAACCAGGAGGTGGGATTTTGTTCAGCTGTCCCAAAATGTGCCCGGTGAGGGGCTCTGGCAAGTGAATGGAACGAATTCTCCAGCCGCCTTGTGTAGGAGCCTCTGGCCGGCTTCTGGATTCCCCACTTCCGGAAGTCGGCGGTGTGCTGTTGAATCGTGTGTCACTGTCTGGAAAAGGGAACCATGGTGGTGCTTTCTGTTCTGCAATCTTGCTGACGTGCCCAACATCAATTCTTAAAGTAATTTGTAAAGCACACTTTCTATACGCAAACATGATTTTATCGTTTGACTTTTGACTGTAAAAATAATTGACCCATCTAGAAAGCTATTTCCTTCCGAGTGTTAAGCTGACTGAAGTCATGTCATTTCTTCTAGCTATAAAGCATTTTCGTTTTCCTGCCGGCTTACATATGCTGGAAAGAAGCTGTGCCAAGTGAGAAGCTACACAAGCGTTCCCGTCAAAAAATCATTTTTCTTCTTGATCTACTGGAATGAAACGTAAGTTTAATTTTTATCCTGCCTGGGTCATTTGTCTAGTAAACACCAACTCCTCTTTTTTTTCTTTTGTAAAGTCACAGGAGCAATTTTTTAAAAAATGTTGCCAATTGATTTGATTTTTGTGATATGATAGATATCCTAGCGCTAATAGATGACTGACTGCTAATGAAGTAGATTAAAGGTCCATTTAAAAAACTAGACAACTGTCCAATCCACATTATTGAACTGAGAAGAAAAGGAAATTTGAAAAAGGAGAGTTATTAATCATTTACATGTTGCAAAGATCAGAAGTACTCTGCATTTGCACTGGGGTGTGGAGTCCTTCGCAAATAGCAAACAGGAGAAGATTGTGTGTGTGTGATCTCCATGTTTCCACACATGCTAATTACAAAAGGTGATCAGTACACACAATGAATGTTTAAATTAAAAGAATTCCTCCCATTAGTCCCCTTAAGAATACTCTCCACCCTTCTAAACATACCCCACCATTCTTGCCATTTTCAGAGAGTGTCTCTTAAGTACCCTAGGAGGCACGATCAGATATTCAGTGAATGTCATGGCTGAGTGTCAGCCAAGGGAACAGCAGATTGGCTCCTACAAACATCTTCCTGTTCCTTATCCATCCTACTCCCTGGCTGTGGCACTGTGCGACTTCTGGCTCTTCCCCTAAGTCAAAATGACCATGATAGAGCAATGTTTTGAGTCAATTCAGGATGTAGAGGCAACCACAGTAGCACTACTAAAGATGTACCTGAGAGAGGACTCTACCACAACTGCTTAAAGCAAGAAGTGTGCTCAAGTCAGGGAGGGACATTCAAAGGAAATAATGAACTGTGTAGAAAGATCCGATGATTGTTTCTCCCTCTGCAACTTACACGCCCTATTGGAAGCATGGGGTGTTAGTGATCTTTGCTCTGTCTTGAAATGCACGCTCCCCTGGGCTCACTCCTGCCTCACCGGCCACTCCTTCTCCAGATTCTATTTTTTTTCTGGACTGATTATGACTTTAGCTCTTAGCTCTTTTCTCCTCTCCATTGTTGTATGTATTCTTATTCCTGTGATTTTTCTCTCATAGTCATATACCTTTGTGTGCATGTGGGTATTGATTATATCAGGGATTGAGCCCAAGGCCTCCATGGTGAGCTATATCCCTAGCCATTTTTTGTTACTATTTTTATTTTTACTTTTACCTCCCATTGAATTACTGAGTTTCCCAGGCTGGGCTTAACTTTGGGATCCTCCTGCCTCAGCCTCTAAGAATGCTGGCCTGCACCAGCAGTCTCAGCCCCTTTAGTATAGTTTATGTTTCTATGACTCCCAATCTATTCCACTAACCCGGGCATCACTTAGAAATTGAACTCTATGCACTCAATATGTTTAACAGTCAATTCCTGATCTTACGTTCCAGATTGTTCCATAGATGGCCGTTCTGGATGAACAGTTCTAGATTTACATATTCAGATCAAAATACTTTTCTTGCCTCTTCTCTCTCAGACCTCATGCCAGCGTAATTTTGTTGGCTGTCTCTTCAGAGGGCCTCTAGCGTATTAGTCCTCTTCGTTTGCACTGGTCTAAGCCACCATCTTGTTCTTCCCTTTGCCCCCAGTAGTCTTTTTCCCCCATTTTATTGATATGTAAAATGTAAGATTTACAGTGAAGTTTGGCATTTCGTGCACCTACGTATCTTGCCAGTAGCCTTTTAATAGTCTCCTGCTTCTCTTGTACCTGTAGAGTCCTTTGCACCCACAGTTAACGTTTCTTTGAAAACATAAGTCAGACCTGGAAATATTCTCTTTTAAAAAGCCAGAAATGATTTTCCATCCTTTCTGTTTCACACAAAAGTCAGAAGTCCTTACAGTGGTACCACATTTATTGTTTTTATTTTTGTATCCGTAGTAAAAAGAGAGTTCTAACATTCTAAAAAATTTATCTCTCATTTTTATTACCAAAAACTTACGCTGGTTTTTTGAAAATTATTTTCTATAGAAAAAAACTAGTGATTACTTGTTTCTAAATAAGTCAGACAAGTATATGGATAACACTTGGGGTCTGTCCCTATGCCTTAAAGAGAAAGAAGTGATCTGACTGTACTTACTGACTGTCTTAAGAAATAGTTTTCTTCCTTTTTGTCTAAAAAGTTCATTTCTTTAATTTTTAAGTAGCCAGGCAGAAGTTTTTAAAAAGAGAAAGTTTCCAGTGAATGTGAGATTATTCTGCATTTAAAAATTCATGTGTATTCAAAAGATGAATAAATATCTACTTAAAATGCGTGTATTCTCTCCAAAAAAAGAATTTTATTTTTCTTAATAAAAATGAAAGGCTGGTATTTGACAGTCACTAGCAACTATAACTTACCTTACATAGTTTTTGTCATTCTTAATATGCAAAGTCATTCGCAAGTGAGGTTATAAGGGAAGAAACCATGTCTAATGAGGAAAAGAACATTCTACATTATGTGAGGAATAAAGTAACCCTGTAACTTCCATCCTAGCACAAAAACACGAAAAGCCAAGAGAAAGTCAATTAGAGGAAGAGAAAAGAACATTCAAGAAATTACTATTCTTTCCACGGTATCATCAATATTTTATACCACATTTCAGAGCTTCTGCTAAGCTAAGAAATAGGTCTACATTATCTTGAATGAATACTACACATATGGAAACTATAATTGAAGGAAACACTTTTAAACTCCTAAATCTGTATCATTTTAATATTTTAATGAATCTAAATTTTGCCAATCATTAAAAATGGGAGATTGTCCTTGCCGTAGTCTTTCCTTTATTTCCCTCTCTTAGTTTTAGCTAGGATTGCATTCAATCTGTCTACAAAATAATATGTGTTGATTGAAATGCACAATAGCTAAAATCATTACATTACTGGTTCGACACATGAATATAGTGTTAAAATATAACCTACAATTTGCCACATATGTTACATAATACCTTTATTTTATGGTAATGAAAACTAATACTTAAAAAGGTTAAGTGATTATGTTGTTTATGGAGAAAGATCTTATTAGACAGCAAGGTCAAGTTTTCAACACGAACAACGAGCCTGGAATCTTCTTCTCCATAAATAAATTATATATTCACCTCTTACAGTTATTTTTAATTCAATTATATCATGCTCTAAGTTGTACACATTATTCCCACCCAACTGCCTCTTTCTTCCTTTATTAGGGGAGATCAGCTGCTACACTGAAATCATGAAACCAGATGTCACCATCAGTGCCTCATTGTCTCATTTTAAGGTCGAATAGTAATTATTAATGTCTAAAACAGTCCTTCTGTCTGTCCCCCTGTTAGCTTCTGTGTTCCCACCCTGTATCTGGGGACGATTTATGTCAGGAAACAGTGTACTGACAATATAGAGAGATTTGCACTTTCTCAGAATCAGCTATGGTCAATGGACTGAATCAACTCTGAACTAAAACCAAAGCTGGATGCCACACAGACACTGAAAAAAAGGGGATCACTGAAGTTTCATTTTGTATCAGTCAGTTTCCTCATCATTTTCTCACCATTTAATACCTAATATTCACAACAGAAAAGGAGGAAAGACTTACTTTGGTCAACGTTCAGGGGCCTCAGTCCATGGTTGTTGGGCTCTAACATCATGGCCAAAGGGCATGGTGTAGCAAAGATGCTGAGCTGAACTTAGCCAGAAATCAGGGCAGGGGAGCAATCCCAGAGAGAAAGGGTCCCAGGGACCAGATATGGAAGTTTCTATGACCCACCCAGACACACTTCCTTTCTTCAACGAAGTCATAAAATCCGGTTTGATGATCACATACTTGGAAGCTGAGTAAGGACTGCTCCCTCATATCCAGACGAGAGAGCCATCTCCGACTATGTGAAGATGCTCAGAGCTACCTAAGTCCTCAGTTGAACAGACGTTCTTCATGTTAGATAGTAGATTTTGGTCAACCCCAGTCCCCCCATAATCACCCACTCCTTAAGTAGCTGGACATTGGAGTCCAAGTAGCAATCACCAGGCCAGTGGATGTTTTCATATCCCCACCTAGCACAGCCTCCCACTCAGCTCCTCCAGTCCCTTGCCTCTGTCTGCCTCCTATTGTTCCAGTCTTCTCATTTTTCCTTGGCTTTCATAATCTAGTAAATGTATTGTCCTGCCTCATTGTCTTGAAAAACATTTCTTTTGTCTCTTTATCTCATAGATAGTTCTTCCTAGCCACTTTTATTAAAGAACATGTTCATTCCTATACCACATAGATGACCCTAGAAAAGAAAAAAGTTACTTTCCCCATTCTTACTATGAATGATCTTCAGTCACAGTCTCAAAATTCTATCACAAACTTCTTTTTAGCCATTCATGCCACTTGCCTTCACTCTTACACACACAATTTTATACATCATTGATATATTATTTGTTAATATGATCTTCTTACATATACTGATGGCTTTGGCTCCCAGATCGAAGGTTTGCTTAGCACTACTAATCCTTTTTGTCTTTACTTGCTCCTACTTTTGTCACTATCTACAATCCATCCAGGAGCTCAGAGCACCTTGACCTAATGTATTCGGGAATGGTGTGTGCATTATATTTCTGTGAACATCCTCCAAATTCCCGGACCTCATCTTTATTCAAAACAGTTCAAATTTGAAATTGCAAATAACTATCTATACCATTAGATCTTTTTTCTATGTATTTCCTTTTGCCAGCAGAGGAAACGTTCAGATTTCTTTGCCTGGAACACAGAGAGAGTTCATAAGCATTATGGCCACCACCCCTTTCTAACTGTCTCCTCTACAACCCCTCTTATCAACTTGACCTCATCTTTTGTTGCGTCCGCAGTGAGCCACTCACCACTTTCCAGCTGCACTTAATCTTTTTATGCATACACACCTTTGCCTGTGCACTTTCCTCTCCCCATAATATTGTTTTGAAATCTCCATTTCATTATAGCCAGTCCAACTTACTCTTTAATATCCTTTTTGGATTATTTCCTTCCTTCTCCAACTCTGAACCACAAATTTAGTCTTTCTTTCCTCTGTGCTTACAGTAACCTGAAAATAAGTACTCAAATTATTATACCTTTTCAGACTGAGCCTAAATGTTAAAATTATTAATAGAAAGAATATAACTCCCATTTTTGAATGACGAATCTTATTATCCTACATTGGTCATATCTTTATTTTTACAAAATTAAACAAAAATTTCAGTATTGAAATAATTTTGTTCCAGACAATTACATTATTGGAAATATTTGTGAAAAATATTACTCTAACCATGCCCAGTGGTGCAGGTCTGTAGTTCCAACACTCTGAGAGACTGAAGCAGGTGGATTCCAAGTTTGAGCACAGCCTTGGCAATGTAGTAATTTAACAAAACCTTTCTCAAAATCAAAAGTAAAAATAGGCCAGGGATGTAGCTCAGTGTAAAATCTCTGGGTTTGATCTCCAGTACCACATAGTATGAGGGAGAGAGAGAGAGAGAGAGAAAGAGAGAGAGAGAGAGAGAGAGGGAGGGAGGGAGAGGGAGAGAGAGAGAGAGAGAGAGAGAGAGAGAGAGAGAGAGAGAGAGAGAGAGAGAGAGACTCTAGACTCCAGAATTGGGTAGATACAGCTGTTATTTTACTTTCTTTTATTTTTTAGGGTCCATTTTCCTCTTGAAATAAAATCCCTCCCAAGGGAAACCATGCTCACCATAAAGCTGTTTGGGATTGCCCGTGCGACTGACAATACAAATTTACTGGCGTGGACTTGTCTCCCATTGGTTCAAAAAGAGTACGTATATCATTCGTGATTAATAAAGCTCCCATCTCAATAAAACCTGCTGGAACTGAATGTTTTGCAGGATATGACATAATGAGAAACTCTAGTAGATATTTTATTCTGAAATGAGGGAGATCAATATAAATCATGATGATTGCAAGAACTGACAAGTAGATCTGTAGAAATAGCTTTAGGAGGCAGCCTCATGCTTAGCTCGGCAGCTAGGCCATTACAATGAAAAAGCATTGGCATGAGCAAACTCAATTGCCTTCCCTTCTCTGACCAGCCAATTTCTCTGGAATTAGTAATTCAGAATTATTTGGATTGCTAAAGTCATTGAGGGAAAAAATGTAAGTCATGAAATTCTGATGAAGGTAAAATTACACATTGTAACTGGTCTGCTGGTCTTCCTTTGCCAAGAAATATTTTATAACTTTAAGGTGATTTTTTTTGGTCAGAAAAGTAAGCCAACTATTAGTTCAGATATTCTCTTAAAACTAGTAGCCCTTACAAAATTAAATGTTTCTTTAGCCATAAGTCAGGAACAGTCAATACTGGGACTATTTTGTGAGGTCAATAAATGGTTAGTTGTCTTGTAAGGGTAAAAAGTATTTCAAAAACGTTAATATAGTTTTCACTTGTTTTAGAGTCAAGTGGTAAATTTCAGGACCTTCAAAGAGTTAGAACCTATGTTGTTATGTTAATAGGGTTGTGAAATATATTTCTGTCTTTGCTATTTTATTTTTTTGTCTTTGCTATTTCAAAAGATTTGATAATACAAAAAGTTTTAAAAAAACATCAGTTTGAGTTGGCAAACCTAGACGGTGTAAGTGAATGATCATCAAAGCATCCGTGAAATGGTCTTTATTTGGTGAATTCTGATCTAGACTCATGGTGTGTGTGTGTGTGTGTGTGTGTGTGTGTGTGTGTGTGTGTGTGTGTGCGTGCGTGCGTGTGTGTGTGTGTGTGTGTGTTCCTCAACTACTTTATTCCATATTTCAATCCTTTCTTCATGTATGTTCCTTGAGGACAGGGTACATATTTATCTCTATAATGTCTGTCATCCAACATAATGTCTCGCATAAGAAGGTAATCAATAGAGGTTTGTTTACTAAATTGAAAAAAATCAATCTGTAGAGGCAGTTCAGAATAATATAAGATTTCAACAGTCTACAAGTAACAGATTATCCCTAAAAGAAAAACCTATTGCTGTTAGCAGATATTTCAAAAATCTAATTTGTGTGCTAAGAACTTTCATTACTTTCTCACTAGGAGCGGCTGCACAGATGTTCTTTGCTCTCGTGAGGGAATTTCCTTACAGTTTAACTGCCATATTTGTAATACTTCTGGTTATACCCCGAAACACTGTCTAATCTATTTTCTAACATCATTGAACACACCACCTTGTACATAACGACCAACAATTATTAAATGTATAATGTTAGAAAGATTTTTGTCTTTCAAATTAATTCTCAAAGGTTATTTTAGATGGTGATAATAATAAGTCTATAGCTACCAATTGTTTGCCCATATGCTATTTACCATTGGTAAAAGTTTCCTAAATGGGTGGTCAAGGGAGGAGGGTGACCCCGGGAGGAGGGTGGTCACAGGTATGCTGCCTGGGACTGACCCTAGTTGACAGTTTAGTTTTGTAAGGGAAAGTGTCACAATTGGGGTGATGAGAAGTCAGAAAACACAACCTATTTCAATAAGCATTTACAAATAATACATTTTCAATAGACTAGACAGTATGTCATAAAAATCAGAAAACCTACGACTCTCCTGTGCTAAACAAACTTTTGGAATTCAGATCATTTTAAGCGTGAGCAATCTGTCATATGGGGAGAGGCAGTGACCCTCACGTTGCTTGTTGCGCCAAGTTGCAGAAATCATGATCCAATGATTTGATGCAGATATTTCCACATTACAGCTAACTGGAGCCGTAATTTCACTTCTACTAGGAGAATGGCCCCTGCCTATGAACATTTGGTATTGAATACTTTATTAAAGCTTGCATTGCCCATAGCCAGCCAAATGCGATTGTAATGAACACTAACATCACTGTTTTTTTTTCCAACATACACATAAGCCAAAATAACAAGCTTCCTAAAGGCTGTCTCTCCCTTTATGGTTTCCAAAAATGGATTTACAAAGAGCCAGCAGTGATTAGGCTCAGATACATCCATTATGAATGCATCACCAATGTCTAAACACAAAAACAAAGTTCTGAGGTTATCAACATGCAAACTCATCCTTCAGTTCTATAAACAAACAGATCAGGTCCAATGGAAAAAATTTTGACCAACAAAATTTTATAATCTTTTATGCAGAACAGATTTTCACTGTGTCTATATTCACAGTGTTTCCCCATTGCTGCGAGAAAGTGTTATCCTCAACAATATTCGTGAGCTCATTTCCCAGTTAAAGCTCACAACAAATAATCGGGTTACTTAGCTTTCTTAAATGTGGCAAGGTGCTTTCATGAAGAGGTTTGTCATGCTCACTGAATGATTGCACTTACTAGGAAAGTCATAGAATAAATCTGAAGTCCAGGCATCCCCAAAGATTCTATTTAACTAGTCACTGGGTTTGCCTGAACATCAGTACTTTCAAAACTCCCAAGATGTGGAAGCCTGTGGAAAATTAGAATCTTCTGCAGAATTTTAAAAAGAGACATAAAATTTGCCTTAATCCCAAAACAATTTGGTTCCTCAGATAATTGCCTAAGTTGCTAACCTTGATCCTACTATCACTAATCTTTTCAGTGAGGTCTTCAAGATCAAATAGCAAGAAAAGATTGTCCTTCTCTAATTCTTTATTGCCTTTCTTTCTGGTCCAAGAGAGACTCTCAGAACCCAATTAGTCTAAATAATTTCATTT
This sequence comes from Ctenodactylus gundi, assembly GCA_004027205.1. Classification (NCBI taxonomy): domain Eukaryota; kingdom Metazoa; phylum Chordata; class Mammalia; order Rodentia; family Ctenodactylidae; genus Ctenodactylus; species Ctenodactylus gundi. The sequence goes on along the minus strand of PVKB01000728.1, from coordinate 457,844 downwards.
ACAGGTGAAGAACTCAATGGTAAAGGCAGATTAAAAGATTTACTAAGTCAGGTCCCTTAAAAGTAGAACAAGAGGCAGAATGCAGATCTGACTTTCCTCAATGGCTTGTGCCACCATAAACTGACTCTCCTCTTGCTTTTCGGAGCCGAAGCCCACCCCATGGGACACACTGTGGACCCCTCACCACCTGGTGAGGTGCTGACGTCTCAGCCTTGTGTGGGCTTTGTTTCTGGGCACGAAATCTATTGGATCCATCAGAATTAGCAACTCAAATAGCTTTGTAGCATCAAATTCTCAGACTCTGACAGCTGCCCAGTTTGGGGGGTTTAGGAATTCTCTTGTTCCAAAATGCCAGCAATCGATGAATGGAATCTTTTAGCCAAAATAAATCCATCTTAACACCTTATTTTATTGCATGTGTAAGCCAGGCACAGAAAGGGGAAAGCAGTCCATCTATTTCTTCAGTCCCACAAACTTGAGGCTGGGTACTGTGATCAATGAATTCATAAAACATTTAAATTAAAAGACAATTCGGGATATTCCAAAACAAATGTTTTGAAATGTTATGTTTAGCAATCTAGTCTTTTCACTAATTATATCATATTGAAAACTCTCATAGTACTTAAGTGATGAATATTCCATGTATGTGTGTGTGCTGTGTGGGGAGAACTTGCAGAGCTGTAGTCCGGATTATCTGGTCCTCTCATCCTGAACCACCAGCAGAACCCAAATGTCATGTGAAGATTCTTTGAAAGAGTTTTGTCCAATAGTTTTGTCCAACAAGCTGCAAAAAAAAGCTTTGTTCATTAATGCTAGTTAATGAAAACAGGATCAAGGTAGCCTTATATAGATCAAGACAGCCTTATACAAAGTCTGGTATTTTTCCAATATATGAAATTTTCATGAATATTATGCCTTTGTCATGGTTTTCTGTGTGCATTTAATTAATTTAATAAATCTTTTCACCATGTTAGAAAAAGAAAGAAAGAAAGAAAGAAAGAAAAAAGAAAGAAAGAAAGGAGAAAAGGAAAGGAAGGAAAAAAGAAAGGGAAGAAAATGAAAAAAGTGCGACTCGCTTGCTAGTGTTATGTTTTCTTCCTCTTTCATCTTTCTGAGACCTACAACATCCTTAGATGTAGATGGTTTTCTGTATCTTAATTCCCCTAATATCCCTCACAAATTCTATTGGTAAAAATATTTGGAAATTATGATTGCAGCACCCAGAAAAAAACTCAAGCATAGGCTAAGATCAGAAAGTTAGCTAACACCCAAAAATATACAATACCTCAAAACTGGAGCCAAATTTTATTAATTTCAGTTTTACATTTTCAATACAGTACTTTAAAATTCAACCTAGTTTTGGGGATGACTGGAGCATTTTACCAACATTCTGTATTCATGTAGTTAAATTTCTAGAAGAATCTGTAGATGTGAATATGGTTAATACCATTCATGAATTCTTTTCTGTTGAAAGTTTTTCCTGAATGCATTCTCATTTACTATGGTAATTTACAATCAATTTTTAAATATCTGCTTTTAAAAATGAATAATCTATCTACTTATGTATGCAAAGCATTTCCTCCTTGGAGTTCCGCAACTATTTTTGATTCTGCATCTCATAGGCTGTGGAAATTTCCTTTTTCTATAGGGCTGGAGGAATGGCACAGAGGTTTAACTGCTTGACTTGGAAGTACAAGGCTCTGAGTTCCATTCCCCAAGCACCAGACAAAGTTGGGAGTGGGGATGCACACCTGTAATCTCAGCACTCACACTCAGAGGCTGAGGTAGGCAGATTGTCCTGAGTCCAAGGCCAGCCTGGGCTACACCAGTGAGTTGAGGACCAGCCTGGACTAGAGCATGAGACCTTGTCTCAAAAAAAATCTCTTCTTTCTATAAATGTAGAATCTGTATCTTTAAATGCTCTGAAAAGTTAGTAGCTGTAGTGAATGAAAGCCAACAGAGTTCCAGGAATATAAATCTGACATTGAGAAGCCCACCTTGCAATCACTAATGGCAGCAATTAGGAATAAATGCTACCTGTTAGAGACCGTTTTGGAAACAATTTTCTCACATGAAAGATAAACATAAGTATCTATGACTATAGCAATGGATGCAGTGTATTTAGAGTGAATCATTATTTCATGTCTGGCCATTGTAGATATCTTAATTGTTTTTCTAGCTGCTGAATGAAACCACACACACCCACACACACCCACACACACACACCCCCCCCACACACACACACACAATGGCATAAGTTTACGTTTCGAAAGAAAACATTTACAGATGCTAAAAGCTTCCCTCATGAAGTGACTTCTGTCTGTATGGGTTTTCTCCCGCAGAAAACGCATTTTTGGGTCTGTGCTGTTTAGCATGACACTGCTGAATGAGCCTCCCGTAGAAATGATAGCGCCAGGAGTGTGGGACAGGAGCCAGCCATCCCCCGTGACCCTGCAGGTGAGTGCCAAGCTCATAGATTAAAGTACATGCTGCGAGTGTTGGTTGATAAGCAGACTCTTGGTCAATTACAGAAATAATCTTTTCTAGGATCACACATTTTAATAGTCTTCCCTTCCTGCAGCCTGCTGGGATTCATGAAACTTCTACTGCTTTTATTTTACATTCCGTATTCTCAAACCACTTTGTTCCCTCCCTTCCACTTATATAATAGCAATTTCAAGCCATTTCAAAACTGCAGTGGAGTGTTGCCACTAATATGCTCATTACAGGCATTCAGTTCTCTCCATTGTCTAAAACTGGCATTGGTATAAGTTATTAGCGTGTTACCTTATCCACACCTGCCTCTGCCTCGTGTCATGTTCCTTTAAAATCTCTTCTATTATGATTTCCTAAATGGCTAGTAATTCACTCCGTAGTGGGGGGGAAATTGCAAGCATCCACTTATTCGACCTTTATGTTCTTCCTGAAAATCTCTTTCCTCTCTGTGATTTGGGATTATGAATGAAAGGTGGTCACTGAGTGCATGCAGACCCTGGTTCTCACCGCAGACAGCTCTAAGTTTGTCCATCAAGTTGGTTCCGTACCTGACACCCGTACATTCTCTAAGTGATTTTCCAGTTCTGCAGGAGAAACGGGGAAATGCTATTTGGGATGCACCGTCTGGAACAGAATTTCCTCACCTCAGCACCATTTTGGACTGGGTTATTTGTAGTCGTGAATGTTCTGTTCCTGCATACTTTAAGGTGTCTGGCAACGTCTCCAGCTTCTGCCCTGAAGGTGCCTGTAGATCCTCTGCAGGTTCTGATGATCAAAAATGTCTCCAGATATTGTGAAATGGCCCGTGAAGGCAAAAGTACTCTTCATTTAAGGATCGCTGCTCTAGAGGAAGCTCAGAGTTCATTGTTCTAGGGATGAAGGATGCAGAAGAGAGTCTTTTAAAAGCACAGAAAGATGTTGAAATGGAAGGGAAACATTAATACTACAAAAATGTGGCTTTTGTCAACGAATGAATGGATAAAGAAAATGTGATATATATGTACAGTGGAGGACTACTTTTCCATGAAGAAAGGAACATCTGAATCATTTGTAGGAAAATGGGTGTACCATGAGACTGTATTACTAAGTGAACTGTATCAGACATAAGTTTAAATATGACATGGTTTCTGTCACGTGAGAAACCCAATATGTAAATCATTGTTGTCAGTATAAAAGAGTGAGAGAGATGGTTGGAAAGAGAGATGTAGACACTGTGGAGATGGGAAGATTTGGAAAAGGAGAGGAAGGGGAAGACACAGTAATTGTACATATATATGGGTTGTAGTGTGATAGTTGTTATTCCACACAAATCTCCCTTTTCCAGGAACTAAGTAGTCCTTCATATTTTTAGTATTTTCTCATATGTATCAAAATAGCCAAACTTCAACAACTGAAAAAAGAAACCCCATAATCTTAGCTAGCATTTCCTGTTGCCCTGTCTCCATCAGCCTGTCCTCATCGTCCACCAATCTACTCTCTGTCCTTAGATTTTTCTGTTCTGGATATTTCATTTAAATAATTTTTAGTGGCTCTCTTTGTTTAGCACAACAATTTCAAAGCTCATCTATGCTGAAGCAACAAAGATATTCATTTTTAATTGTTGAATTACATTACCTTGTATGAACCTACCACTTGTGCTTCATTTATTAACATTCACGTAGGTCGATTCTACTCTTTGTTTATTGAGAACATGGCTGACGGGAACATTTATGTACACGTTTTTGTGTGGACACGTGTCTTCATGTCCCTTGAGTGTAGATAGCTTTGGAATCACCAGCCTGCTTCCTTTCGAAGGCTTTCAGTGTAGTATCTACTTAAGCGAATCGATATCTCTAGTTTAAATTCCTTCTCACTGCTGCCTATAGAAAATTATAGCCACTTACACCCACTGACATTCCGACTTGCCTCTGTATTGCCAGCTTCAACCCACGCATCCCAAACGGAACCCACCTTCCTCTCCAAAATTACCTTCACCCTCCATGATTTGTATCTCTTCGTGTCCCGCTTCCACCCAGCTGTTTTCCTTGCTTCCTCTTTCTCTCCATCTCCCCTGTGTCCTGCCGGTTTGTCCACCGCGTTTCCTCCAAGTCTGTCCCGTCCATTCCTCATCTCTTCTGCTCAGTTCCCCCACGTTCTCCTGTGGGACAACAGCTCAGCTTAGCATCACATTTGTGATTCTCTTGTCTCGTCCTTTAGACACAAGCGTGATCCTTCTGAGTCTCAAATCTGAGCCTGCCGTTTCTCTATGTAAACTCTTCAGGGGCTTGGCACTGCCTAGGGAATAGAGGCCACGCTGTCTAGCGGGACTCCTTCTGTCCCTTCTCTTGCCAGTCCCTCTTTGACACTTCAAGTTCCAGTAACTTTGAAAACATTGCAGTTCCATGGAGCTGGAGGAATGGTACAGTACTTAAAGTGCTTACCCTGCAAGTGCAAGGCCCTGAGTTGGATACCCCAACACCACATGAATCTGGGAGTGCTGGTGCATACTTGTAATCCCAGCACTCACAAGACTGAGGCAGGTGGATTGTCCTGAGTCCAAGGCCAACCTAGGCTACACAATGAGTTCAGGACCAATCTGGGCTAGAGAACAAGGCTCTGTCTCAAAAAAAAATGTAGTTTCATGAACTGTTTTAGCTTATGTGCAATACGGATGCATTCCCCTAGCCTGCCACGCATCCTCTGCCCACGCTTCCTCTGACTGGATGTGTGTATGTTCATGTGTCATAATCCATAGAGCCTCCTCTAAGAATCTCTTCCTTACCCCTTTCTCTTTTCCTACTCCATGAAAAAAGACAGTGCCTTTCCTCTGTGTTCACATGATGTCCAACAACTTTTCTCTCTTGAAACTAGGTACCGCTGCCACCCACATAGTGAGAGGTACCTGCTCTTTTGCTAAATTGTCATAAAACTCATGGTTTAACAGATGTGTCTCACAACACCCAAACTACCTCTAAGTCCAAGAGGAAGTTCTTTGAATTATCTCAGAATCATGGGGCTTCTACTGGGTCCAGACACACCAGCTGGGTCCAGGGACACTGACTGCCTCCTCCAGCAGCGCTAAATCATGAATACATACTGTAAGAACAGTGAGGGTGGTCCAGTGTACCTGGGAAAGGATGAAGAGGAGAAGTGAAGCAGAATGCAGAACTATAATACAAGAAGTCAGTATTCGGATGTGCATGGGCAGAAATGAGAAGGGAGAACAACAGGTCTGAACATTTCCTGTTCCTCAGAGGAAAGAACCAATACCTTGTGGTTCTTAAAGTCAGGAATACGTTTTCACTGCTTGAAGCTGGAGTATAACTAGCATCATGACACAAGCAAGATAGACAGTTGAAGAGATTTCTTGGAGCATTTCATTATGGAGAAATTGGAGACCAAGGGCAGGGCCATAGAAGGGAGGAAGCAGAACCTGTCTCGGTCATTTATGGTTTGAATCATAGCCTCGGCATTCTGTGCATTTATTATAGCCAATTTCGTGTGTTATTTTGTGTCTTTTCTCATCAGTAAGTTCTCTGAAGGTAGCAGGTACCACTGTTATACTTTCTATAATTCACAGTGTTCAAAAGCACTGAGGGGTAAATACATTAATATGAACTTTGTAGAACTTCTCTTTTGTAAAAAGAACAAAAAGCAACTGGGCGAAATCTCAGTATTTTCTATCAGTGGATCTTGAATCCAGTAACTTTTTAGTTTAATAATGTGTGAAAAGATGCACTTGGAAATAGTGGCTCACTTACAAATTGGAAATAAAAATTATTTTGTGCTATATAAGGTAAATAAAATACACAAGAATATATTATAGACTTGTGCACAAAGGATACTTTGATATTTTCTGTCTTTCCCTTCCTCATCCATCCTACCATTTATTGGAGACTGCCATAAAACTGTTCTAACTCATTAAATACTCTTTAGAGTCTGTTCTTCTCATCTGTTTAACAATACTTAGACTCCAAAGGGGTGTGTGATTTGCTATTGGATTCAATACTACCAAGACACCAAAGTAAGTCCTTCAAGATTGATCTCGGTCAAGGCAAAACAGACCATAACATTTCTTTGGCTTAGCTTATCTATTCTCCGTGTCTTTGATCCGATCGCAGTAATAATTGATACCAAAATAATAATTACCACATATATTCATGATTATAGGAAAAATTACTAATTTTTTCAAATAAATATGAACTCAGATTAAACTGCATTTTGAACTGCTATTTACACAGTCTAGTTATGTTTCTCAAATTTCCCCATGATTTCAGTCAAACACAGTTCAATAAAGAAACTGATGATCTGTTCTGTGGATTTCCTAATAGGAAAAAAAAACCTGTAACTTTAAAAAAGAAGAGTTGGAACACTAACGTCTCTGTCTCATTTACAGAGTTTGGAACAATCATTTTTTGTTAACTGTTACTTTATTTACTGGAGCCAGCTTATCACTGAAATGTGGTTTAATGGAAAGCACATTGAGACAGGACGAAAGGAGACTTGGATGGTAGCCCTGTCTATAAATCTGAAGGATGGAGCCAAAGCAACATTATTCTATTTGGTTACATGATGTACTTTTAAGACCCTTAGTTATAGCTCATTCTCATGTCCACAAAAGGTTCACAGACTTGTACATGATCCAGAGTAACTCTTTATTTTCCTGAGTGATTATATGCAAAAATATATAATTATAATATTTAATTTCTTATTTTGTAATGAAAGGCATTTTAACACTGAAATGCACAAGCAAAATAATCTCAGCATTAACCAAAGTGTAACATATTTATGTTAAAAATCCTTATATTGTTCTTGTCTCTTAGTCTCCCTTAGACAGCATTACATATCACTAATGTATACAACACATGTACAGACTGGACAAATGCCATGTTCATTTAAATGCCAGGTCCACATTCTAAAGATTCTTGTAAAAATTATTTTTAAAATACTACATAGCCCAGAAACAAATAGAAGGTATTTTTGCTTTAGTTTTCACAAACTCAAATTGGAGATTAAGTTACTAATGTACTTTGGAGGTATCCTAACAGACAGTTTCTTGATTTCAGGTTGACTTTCCACCTACTGGATGGGAGTTTATGAAGCCGGAGTGTGAGGAGCACAGGAATCACATGGAAGAACCCTCGAAGGAATGTTTAAAGCACATCGCCCGACTTTCACAGAAGCAGACTCCCTTACTGTAAGTGGCTCAGGCCTTGCGAGTGAACCTCACCTGCCAACCGTTCCATCATCGGTTGTAGTTGAAGTGATTGTGCGTTCAAAGCTGAATGTCCTTCCCCAAAAGCAACTCTCATTCCCCAAGGCTGCAACTGTTGGAGGATCAATTAATTCTTAGGAACTAAGTAATTTTCTATTCCTTCAGTGAACTCTCTCCCCTGGGGTATTTAATAGCTTTCGTTTTAGCTAAGCAAAAATGAAAAGGTTGAAAATCATTCATGTCAAAACTACGAAGTAGGGGCTGGAGGAATGGCTCAGTGGCTAAAGTTCTATGTACTTCAAGCTCTATGTACCCGAGTTCAACTCCCCAGCACTACATAAACTAGGTGTGGTGGCACACGCCTGTATTCCCGGTGCTGGCAAGGCTGAGGCGGAAGGATTGCTGTGAGTCTATGGCCAGTCTGGGCTCCATAGTGAGTTCAGGACCAGCCTAGGCTGCAGACTGAGACTTTGTCTCAAAAAAAAAAAAAAAACTACAAAGTAGCTAGCAGTTACATTTATGTCTGCACATAGCAGTCATTAGCCGATGCTCAACCACCCTTCATATAGGTAAAAAGAAAAAAAAAGTTGTGTTTAATAAATGGAAAAAGTAAAATTTAATTGTTATGTTTGAGTAGCCTTAAATTATTAAGTATGGATTGTTTTATATTTTGTCAAACAGTAATTCTCTAAATAAAACCAAACCCTCTGGAGAAATTACAAAGTAATTAGAGAAAATTTGCACTTACTACCTAATAATATGTAAGTCACAGCTGATGTGTTAGTTAATAATATGCCAAAGATAAAAAATAAAGACAGTAACACCCACAGATGGTACATATACATGTGTGTGATGTGTGTGTGCATATATATGCATTTATATATATGTGTGTATATCACACTAGGAATAAACTGTGATAAGATGTAAAACAACATTTTATTTCAAAATGAGATCTAATTCAAACATTTTAAACAGAGAATCTCTACAATGTGAAGAATTTTTTTTACAAGACTACTTTGATCCCAAGGTCAAGGGTGGATGAGAAAGGAAGCAAGAGCAGAGGTCAGCCAGGTAGCAAGGCGGGTACTCTAATATCTCATGCAAGGAGTCCAGGTGCGTAGAGCTAGGGTAACAGCAGTGGGCATAAACAGAAGTGACCAGATATGCAATGAATGTTGGGAAAACATGACTTGTTGGTCAAGTAGAATTGGAGAGCGTGTCCATTGAGACACTGAGGAACCATAGCTAAGTCCGTTGAGAAACCAAGGGCTTAAGTTGTTCAACTGGACTGACATCGATGTCCATTTCTGGAGGAGGAGTTACCTGGGCCAGCCAAACTTGGAGCACCATGTGCTGCCAAAGGCTTTGTTTTAAGTGACCTCATCACTTCCCTGCTCTCTAATTTTAACTGATATCATTTTCTTTCCCATTCACTTCAAGCCAGTGACTTCAACCTCCTTCTTATACATCAAATGTACCAAGCCCTGTCCCATCTCAAGATCTTTATTTGGTGTTTCCTTCATCTAAAACCCTTTCCCCTAAGCTCTTTTTACAACTAAACCACCTCACCCTTTAAGCCATCTCTCCAAGAGCCTTCTTTGGTCACCCTGTCTCAGGAAGCCTTTCTTTCCTATCTACTACCTTTCATGCTGTTACACAAAAGTGAAAGCTATTAACACCCTGTTCCCTCATGTAAATATATCTTGTCTCTTTCATTAATGTGTAAGAACTAGGAGAGCAAAGAGCCTATTTTGTCACTCTCTTCCCAGGACCTACACTATGTGTGTCAAATAATACGTGTAAAATGCACATGTCATGGAGACTCTGGTGTCCTTGCATCATATCTGAGATAAAAAGTTTCCTTAAGGACTAACGAGGGTGAAAATGTCTCATAGTCCTCATCACAGAAACACTGATGACCCATATACACATAGGTTGGGTGAAACATCTTTCTCTACATTTTACTCAGAAATATAAAACCTTACATTTCATAAGTGTGGTGCACACAAAAGCCAACACATTTGTAATGAGAGAATTTCTTGGATATGAAAAAAGTTCATATCTCTAAGCAGTAGAGGTTCAAACTCAACAAGTAATAATCACAGTTACTACATTTTAAAAATTTAAAAATCAGATTTTTAAATTAAACCCAGTGAGTTCTACTTGTTTTCTACCTCAGTTTCTATTTTTGCAATATCAGACATAAAATAAACAACATTTTCCTCTGTTGTACTCACTGACACAAAATTATGCACGCTCAGCAACATTCTGTCCTGGACCGTGAAGACAGCTGGGGAGCAACCACCGTTGTGGTAAAACTTGGGTCACAATCAGATTAACGTGAGGTTCCAAATATCACTCAGCTTGGTAACCTCAGGCATTTCTCCTTCTGCCTGGTGGTCAGTGACTAAATGATTCCTTCTTTCAAACTGGCCCAAGGTACCTCAAGTCAGGAAATTCAGGCCCAGTAAGATACAATGTAAATGTGCCTGTGATGCTTGCAAGAATTAAACATTGAGTAAACATTCTGCATGTCAACCAAAAGAATGGCTCCAAATATGTGGATAACCCCAAAGTGTCATAGATAGAAACATTAGTTTTGAAAAAAATTTGGTGCTTCCACAAAAGCATGAGGATATGTAGTACCAGACAGATAGCACACAGTTAGAGAACTACGACCAAACAAATAGCATATGATCAACTGTTTAGAAAATGAACAGATAAGACTTGAATTGAGCCTCATAAGTAAAGTATCTATTATCCCAAGAGGCATAGAGCCAAAGAGAAAGTATGTCATCTTGCAGAGATTAAGAATAAATGAATATGGCAGAGATCAGAGTTGAGTGATGCTGCGATGACCAGAATATTCAGAGCGTGAAGGGAGAGAAGCAAAGTTGGCAGGCTGCTAGCTACAGGGCCCGTGCATGAGACCCTTATATACACAGCTGAGTACCAAGCTACCTGTGAGCAGGTGAGCTTCTCAGGCTGCAGGAAGGTGCAACGCAAGTGCAGAGTCAGGCTTTACGAAGCTGGGAGACGGAAAAGCTCACCTGGGAGTGTGAGAAAGGCTCACAAAATGTCTCAGACATTCAGTAAGTAAACCAGAAAAATACACGTAAAGAATAAGTCTTCTTTAGCTCTGGATTAAGAACTACAGTAAGGCCAAACTAATAAATCATAAAAACAAGCCTCAAGGGAATCCAACAGGTTTGCCAATAATCAAACCACTTCCTAAAAATATACCTAATCACTCAACACTCAAAAAATAGAATAGTGCTGACTTCCAACAATGTAGCATTTAAAATATCAAGCTTACAATTATTAAATTGAAAAATCTTTAAGAAATATCTAGTATTCAATCAATAGTTAGAAAATAATTGGGAAGATTCAAAAATATTACTGTAGCTTTCATCAAGAAAGTAGTTGCTAGAAACAGACTCAAATTCATTAAATTAGTGATTTCAACATTGGTATTAGAAGATAGTTATAAATTTTTTAAAGACACATGAGTAAAAATGGAAGAGTTTTAATAAAGGAGTGAAAATTTAAGGAATGAAAAAAATTTAAATAAGTAGATAGATCAAAAACTATTAATGCAGACAATAAAAGACTATAAACTTGAATGCAGAAATTATCCATGTTGAAATCCCCCCAAAAATAAATAAAAGAACTAGACCTGGAGGAATGGCACAGCAGTTAGAGTGCTTGCCTAGCAAGCTCAAGGCCTTGGGCTTGATTCTCCAGCATCGCATACACTGGGCGTGGTGGCACACATGTAATCCTAGCATTTGGGAGGCTGAAGCAAGAGGATTGTCCTGAGTTCCAGGCAGTGTTGGCTACATAGCGAGTTCAGGACCAACCTGGGCTACAGAGAGAGACCCTATCTCAAAATAAATAAATAAATAAATAAATAAATAAAAATTAATTAATAAAATAAAAGAACTCTGTAAATCATAATAGAACTCTATGACCAGTGAGCATGATTGAGACAAAAAATAATTACAGAGATAGCCAAATTTTAGAAATTTAAGTTTATAAATGAACCTGTAGGTATAAATAGTCAAGCAATCATTAAAATAAAAACATATTGGGGGCTTATCTGTCTGATCTCACGTAACATAAGTTAGCAGTGTAGGTAGATAGGTGTATTAGATGAAGGATGGGTCAACTTTTGGATAAAAAAGAGTGCAGTGGTATGTCCCACTGGGATATTCAATGTGTGTGTTGGGGGGGGGGGGGGGTATGTGTGTGGGTGTGCGTGTATGTGTGGGTGTGGGTGTGTGTGGATGTGTTTATGATGACACCAAAAAATAAAAAGACATTTTCAACAAGTGAATATTTTTGTGACAGTGAAGAAGAAAAAAGAAACTTGGTGCCTACCTCACACTACATACAGAAATTAAGTTAGGATGAATCCTGTTATAGATACGAAATCTAGAGCCACTTGCAAAACTTTCAGAAGAAAAAGTAGGGGAGCGGGTGGCAGCACAGGTAAAGTTTTCTGAGACAGAAAAGGAAAGCAGCAACTATTTTCAAATGTGTAGATTGGACCAATTAAAACTTACAACTATATCAAAAGGCACCACTAAAAAAATTGAATAAGCAAGCCACATCTGAGAAAAATATGTGCAAAAGAATTATGTGACATTTATCATTGTATATTTTTATAATCATGTAAATAAATTTAAATGGTCCAACAAAATAGTAAGCAAAAGTTATGCTTCTGAAGAAAATGTAAACAAGAAAAAATGACATTGTTCAATATTAGAAATAAAAGAGACTTAAATGGATCAATAAATGTTTTAGTAATTTGACTACTGAATCCCTTCCTCTGAGGGCCTTCTTGTGGAACAAACCTAGGATAGGGATTTATCTATACTTAGAGATCATCTGTACTACAAACTTTACAGTTTATAGGGGAAGATGACATCAAAAGAAATTATAGGGAAGGCATCCAAACTTATCTTACAAATCCATATTCCAATATTTAAACTACATAAGTAAAAATCACTGCAAAAGAAACTGTAGAGTGAAGCTAACTTTTGCAAGCATTCACTGTTGCTTGTGCTCCTTCTTGGGAGCTTTGGCTGACGTAAACTGAGCTATGGAGGGTCACTTTGGAGAAGGCAGAGCTCAAAGGTTGGCATGGTCACATGAGAGATACTGTTCCCTGTTTGCACTGTAGTTCTGAACGCTCTCACTTTGGTGTGAGAAAACTAAAACAAACGTCAGCGAGTCAGTGGCCCTTGTCTGAGATTCAGAACTCTGTTTCAAATCTCTGTCCAAGGGGAAATACGCATTTTAAGAGGCTGCCTTCATTTCCAGGGTACTCCAGGGATGTAAAGCCAGAACCCAGAGATGAACTGAGATCTTTGTTGGGAAGTTAGCACAAGGTTTTCCCGACTCTGATAAAACTTGCTCTGATGTGTCTGGATTTGTCTTTGCTGTATGCCATTCCCTCACAGGCTCACCAGGGTCTTTTTTACTTTGTAAAAGAGGTAATAGATTAGGATTGATTACCTCATTTGTAAACAAAGAAGGTTGCAAGGATCAAATGAACATAGTCTGCCCTAAAGGAAGAGGAAACTGCCCACTGATGTAGCTGGGACAAGAGGGAGGGAAAAACACCTGTGAACTAGCTAAATCGAAGTCTTAATGTTTTCTACCAAAGAATTCAATTAGTGGGAAATAATCTAATAAAGAGCTGGAAGTGCGGCTCAATAGTTAGAGCCCTTGCGTCCCATGTACAAGGTGCTATGTTCATTCCCCCAGCACTGCATAAAATTAGCTGGGCTTGGTAGCTCAGGCCTGTAATGCCAACCCTGAGGAGGCTGAAAAGAGGCAGGCAGAATTGCCATGACCTACAGAGTGAGAAGCAGTCTCCAAAGCGAAAGAGAGGGATAGAGAGGAAAGGAGAGAGAAAATAAGCTGATAGAATAACCTAGCCAAGTAATCCAAGAATATAGAGGCTAATTTTGTAAAATAAACCAAATCCAGAGAACTAGAGTGAGATTTTGCACTATGCACTTACGGCAACATTTGTTGGTGTAGTAAAGCCTGAGAAATCAGTTTCCGATCTGTTTTTTTTTTTCAGACTCTCTGAGGAAAAGAGGAGATATCTATGGTTTTATCGCTTCTACTGCAATGAGGAAAACTGCTCCCTTCCTCTGGTCCTGGGCAGTGCCCCTGGATGGGATGAAAGAACGATTTCGGAAATGCACACCATCCTGAGAAGGTGGACATTCTCCTGCCCTTCGGAAGCGCTTGGGCTGTTGACTCCCAGGTAAGGATGGCATAGCAAGAATTAATAGAAAAGAAAAACTTGTTTGAAGAGAAAACATGTATAGAACTGTGTAATTCATTCAACTGCCATTTTGTTTCAGCCAAATTTCAAAATCTGTGGATATGAATGTTAGATAAATATAAGCTGCAAGTATAAATTTGCTCATAAACTAATTGTACTTTCACATTAAATTTAAAGCATACTTAATGGCTGTAATTTCTTCAAAGAAGAATTCAGTTGTTCTGAAAGAAATTTTTGAAAAGAGACAAATAATAATCTTTCCTCAAAATAAACGGTTTACAGTTTTTTAAAAATTGAATTGTTTCCTTCACTATTGTAATGTACAAAGTTTGACAAAATCTCCTGCTTCCAGTAGGCATATGTAAGATGTATTTGAAAAATATGATTGATGTTTAACTATTTTTAAAGTGTCACAATAAAAAATTACCATTAGTCTGCCCCCACCCCCAATCTTCCCCTTCCCTTCAAACCTGCTGATCCATCATTCTGTCCACTTCCTGAACCCGTTCTGGAATTCTTTTTCCTGAGTGTCTTTAGCTGGACTGTGTGACTGCCTCAGTGATACAAACTGATTCAAATTGTTGACCTTTCATAATCATTTTGACTCTGAGGGACAACCAGAAGTCATATAATGCCAGGTCCAATGAATAAGGTAGATGAGGACAAACTGTCCTGTTTTTACAAGCCCTTCTTTTCATTGGATGGCTTTTGTCAGCGGCACTCGCCATGTTTTTGATCCCATGTCACAGAGACACTCATGAAAGTGGAATTTCCAGACTGCTTGGGGGAAGTGTAAGAAGGGTGTGTTTGAAGCAGGAAGTGTTGAGGGCGACCCAGGGCAGTGTGTCCTTCGCTGTAATTAATAAATTAATTACAATTAATAACGATGAGAGTAAAAGAAAAAGTCTCTCTCGTAGCTTCTCCTAGAAAACAATGCAGAGTGAGAGGAGCTGAGGTTGTTCTACTCGGAACAAGCGTGCGAGCTGCCTGGCCTGCGGCAGAAGCACTTGTCCTTGGCTTCTTTTTGCACTCAAAACCAAGCAGTGTCAATCTGTCCAATGACATTCTCTCATGGAACCCAAGATGTTCCACTCTCTCTCTGAGCCAGGCAATAGCTAGCGGGAGCACCTGGCTGTACCCAGCACCTGCCCTCAGGGCCCTGGGGGAAGGAGAAAGCACTGGGAGGGAGTGGCACAAAGGACTTTCTTGCAAGAACTGGTTCAGGCTTTTCGTTTTACAAATCGATGTTGTTGTTGCTTCATTACCTTCTAAGTTTCTAGCTTCTTCTCAATCATCAAATTCAAAATTTATGAATTATCTTTTGTGGTCTGTACACTAAAGATGTTATTAGTCTTGTGGAGTCTTCCATGAAATCATATGTATTAAGATGTCTATTTTTTTTTTCTTTTACTGAGAGGAATAATCTGTGGGGGGTGGGCAGGGAGGGTGTCTTGTTTAAGTTTAGAATGCTTAATTCTATAAGGCTTCTTTTGTGTAGCTTTGCCTGACCTAACCATGTAGAATTGATCACTTCTGCCTAGTACAGGGCTCTATTACTACACGAATTGCATTTTAATGAAATGTGTCTAGAGGCAACAAGTAAAACACTTAGATTGTCACCCACACGAGGAAAGCTACTCAAGAGAAGATTGATTATTTTAGGCTTTCTGTCTCCCAGGGGCATTATAATACCTGGGACTGAGTAATCACTTCATATTAAGACAATTATTTCCTAAAATACATTTTGGTTATTTGTGGCTCATTTGATGGTTAAATCACAAGTTATGCCAGTGTATTACCTTTCTTAATCTCCCACATCACTGGTTATAGTTGAGTCAATGAATAAATTAACTATATGAGAAAAGAATCAATTAGCAATTGATGGCTTCATTGGGATTTCTGACAGTCCATCTTGGTAGTGTTTAAAGATTCTCTTGAAAGACACAAGCCTCCTCTTTCACCTTAACCCTAACACCTGTTTCTGATGAGGATACAAAAGAAAAGCTAAAATCTGCAAAGTTATTTTACCAAATTCTAATTGTTCTCTTTGCTAAAAACAGAATATCATAAAGCTATCATCATTTCTGAAGTGATTAACAAATAAAGAATTGGCTCAAAATATGATGGTAACAACTGAAAAGAATAAAAGAAAATATTGCCAGATCATGTGACTAATAAGGAAGTCGTATCGGGAATAGATAAAGCCTAAAAGCTCAGCAACAGTATGACCAATAACGCAGGTTTTAAATTGATACAGGATGTAATAGCCATTTCTCCAAGAAAACATACAAATATCCAAGAAGAGTATGAAAGATGGTCAACATCACTATTAGAGAAACGCAAATTACCACAGGAGATCCCACTTCCCACTCACCAGGAGGAGCTATAATCAGAGAAAATAAACAACTGGTGTTGGTGAGGATGTGGAACACTTTGAAAACTCACGTATCTCTGATGTCAAATTTGAGCGGCCATGTTGGAAAATAGTGTAACGACTCTTCAGATGTTACATATAGGATTGCTACGTGATCCAGTAACTCCACTCTTAAGTATGCATCCAAAACAAGTGAAAATAGGTCTTCCCAAAAAGTCATATGCAAATATACAAAGCAGCATTATTTGTTAAAACAAAAAAAAGTAGAAACAACCGAAATCCCCACCAACCAATGAATGGATGAATAAGATGGGGCTTTACCTATAAATGTAGTATTATTCACTAATAAAAAGCAATAAATACATGGATGCACAAAATTTTACCTTATGTCCTTCAGTTTTGTTTCATTATAATACCCATGATGACTCTGGGAGGCAAATATCACCATTATTCTAATTTTATGTGTGAAGAAACTGAGGCTTACCAAACTTGAGCTGTCCCAGGGGACCTAGTCAGTGAGGTAAGAATCAAATGCAAACATTCATGACAGCAGAAGTTGCCATTTTAACCGCTGTGTTTAGAAAGTTCTTGAGTAAACATTCTATTTATATATTTAATATTTTAATGATCCTAAAATAGATTTTTATTGTAAATAGTGATGAATGACTATCTTACTATGTCAAGATGTTTCTATTCCCTTTAATTTTTTCTTTACTTTATCAGTAAACTGATTTTAATCATCAGAGATTACAGAAACTGGTTTCAAAGTAGAAGACTGTTAAACGTCATTTGGAGTGCTGGGTTAAATCTTGATTTATTTGCCCACTGCAAAATTCCTTATCATGCACCAAATAAGGTGTCTGTAAAGGTTAGAGAATTTCCATTGTTCTCGTCTTGTGACTCCCACTGCTGGTTTCACTGAACTATTTTAAAAAACTTGAGGACAAGCTGTTTCCAGAAATGAACCTTTCAACTCCTCTAAATGCAAAAGCTGACTTTGCTGAGAACAAACAGTGTGCTCTTGTTAAGTGAGTTGTCACAATGAGTTCTATATTTCTTCTTCTTCTTTTTCAAATAGTCTGATTTTTAAATGGCTTAACCTCTTGAGAGCTGGTGTGTTCCATTTTGAGACTGAGGTTTTTAGTAGTGCTATTTATTTCATCTTTACTGAGAATTCACCAACTCCCCTCAGTTTGGTTGTAGCTGGAGTGGTGAAGAGATTTACATTACCTAGAACGGGCCATAGGGTGGTAATATTTCCACTTCTGGGTGCCAGCACTGTGCTCATTGGGTACTGGTACTTCCATTAGAGGAGGCAGTGCTGTCAGGATAACAGACACCAGAGCTAAGGTCTGTAGTTCTTGGCAGATGGTTGCTAGTTTCTTGAACCCTGACCTAGAGACATAACTATTCAACTGCTAATAGGAAGTCGAAATTACCCAAAGAATTAAAAGTCAGTTCAAGGAAAGCGTTCATTTAAAAATAGCAGCTTTCAGTTAGCCTCTGAGGATTACATCAGGAGTTTAAATAAAAATGTGACAGGGTCCCAGAATTTGACCCCCCAAGACATAAAATTATTGTTCTACAAGAAGAAAACCAATATTCAACATGTAGTACCATCACTTCCAAAAAAACCCTTCAAAATATGTTTATACCAAACCACTCTGTTTATTGTAGAGTTTGATTTATATCAAAACCATTTCCCCAAAACTTCTTTATATTAATTAGTATGCATTTGTGATACATGACGATTATATTCAACTTGAGAATTTAGTGCATATGCGTATCACATCGTGATCAATTTTGCTTCTTTTCTCTTCTTCCCGCCTTCTATCCATCCTTCACACACATCCCCTTTTTTTCCCACAAAATCTATCCCCGTTTTCTACTATTACTCTTTTATTTTGCTATTTTATTTTTTACATTTTGGCTTTCTCAGAGAAACCATGTTATATTTAACCTTCCATGTCCGACTGATTTTGCGAAGCATAGAGGTCTCCAAATGCATCTGTTTCTCTACAAACTGTAAATAGGAAGAATGGGACGTACAACAGAGACAGTTAAAAATTTCCACATTTGACTGGATAATGAAGTGCTAGGTGATTTCATATCTTTTGAATTTATTTCTTGAGCAAAAATATGTGTTCAGGGAAACCAGTATGTACTGAATCAAAGAGAAAAGAATATGCCTGAGGGATTCTTTATTGAACACTTGATTTATCGATAGAGACTTGAGCTGTAGATCACCATACAATGGCAGTGTGTCCTCTGCAATAATCATGTAGGTCTAAGTGCTATACGAGCCCAAAGGAGAGAGACAAATTCTTTCAGAGACAGAGAGAAAACTCTTTGCAAAGAAAATTAATTCTGATTTGAAATAGTCATGGGAATTTCCAAAAGCCTAGCGCATGACTGGTCAGGGAGGCTCACAGAATTGGGAAGAAATTTAACATGATAGAATTGTACTAAGATATAGGGATAAAAAGGACAGTTTCATTCTGGGATTTTCGGATATTTGAGCCAGATAAGAAATGTGGACTTCTCATGGCAGCCCAAGGAGTTTTATTCAGAATGGAAATCATATAAACAGATTTGCTCTACACAGGGATAATTCTAGTATCAGGGTGAAAGATGTATTAAAAATGAAGAAGGTGAGAATGAGAATATTAGATACATGTCAAATATTGGAACAATCCATTTGAAAAAGGGTCTTGGCTTCGGCTAAGCAGTAGAAGGGATCACACAGAAGATCTGAAAGGCATTTTAGAATAAAATAACAAAAAGAAAAGAGATAGGGAAAACTTTCTTTGAGTTTCTGTTTGGTTAAAGGACAGAAAATCGTACTATTAACCAAAGCAAATAAGATAGAAAATTCAGGAAGTACAAATTAAGAGTTCTGTTTTGTATGTGTTGCATTTTTTAGAGCCTTAAAATGAGATCCATAGAAGAAGATTCCCAGATCACAGCTGTATACTACAGATCTGATACTTAGCAGATGTCTTAGTTACTTTTTTGTTGCTGTGACTCAATACCCGGCATGCACAAATTAGGGAAGTAAATGTCTGTTTTAGCTCACAGTTTCAGAAGGTAGCAGTCCTCTCAGGAGCAGCCAGCAACAGTGGAAGCATATGGCAGAGGCAGAGGCGGAGGAATGACATTCCAAACAGGAAGCCAAGACCAGTCAAGTCAAGTCCAGAAGGAAGACAGAAAGCAGCATATATATATATTTCCAGGTCTCATCCCAATGACCCCTTCTGAGTCTAGCCTCAGTGTTCTACCCCTTCCAGGTTTAAGCCCCCAACACACACCTGTAAGCCAATCTGTTGCGCACCTGTCCTCCACCACAGACCCTTAATCCACTCATCCAGACCAGGGCTCTATCTCCCAAGAGCACACAATTTTTTATAGACAATCCATAACATACAAATACCTGAGACTTTGGGGGAATATTCCAGATCCAAATCACAACAGCAGTGAAATCAAATCTTGAACAATGATAAAGGAATTGTTGGTGTTAAGAACTGAAGCCACAGAAGTAGAGTACACAGAACAGGCAAGGTATAAAAACATATAGAAATTACAGAAAGACGGGGCCAAGATGGAACCTGAAGATCAGCAACATTTGAAGGGCCATCCGAAGTAAGAAAAGCCAAGAGAGGAAACAGAAAGTGACCAAGATGGTAGACAACACCTAGAAGAGGGAGATAGTTTACCATTCATTTAAAAGCAAAGATTTTTAAAGGCTTTAGAGAAGTATTAAACCAGTTTTAAACGTAAGTCAGTGGGTTTGGAGGTAGAGTGGTCTGTCATGATATTTGTGAGAGCGGGTTTTTAAAGTTTACTTTTAGTTGACAAATAATAATCGTATGTATTTCTGGAGTACAGTATCATTGACACACACACACACACACACACATTGTAGAAAAATTAAATAAAACTCAAAACATACCCAATTTACCATTCTTGTGTGAGAATGTTAAAATTATATTCTTTTGAAATATGCAACGCGGTATCACTAACTGTGGTTATCATGTGATGCAGTAGATCTCAAAACTTACTCTTCCAGTCTGTTTTTCCCCTCTGACTACCCCTCATATCTCCTGCCCCAACCTCTAGTATCCACCTTTCCACCCTCCATTTTTCTTGCATTTCATACGTAAGTGATATCATACAGTATTTGTCTTTCTGTGTCTGGCTTATTTCACTTACCGTAATATCCTCTAGGTTCACCTATCTTCTCAAAAGCAGCAGTGCTTCCTTTCTGGGGCCTCCGTAGTTTTATTACTCTATGTGTACATCCCACATCTCTTTATCCATTCATCAATGGACACTCAGCTTGCTTCCAGAAGTATCTTAGCTGCCGTGAGTCATGCTGAAATGGCCGTAGAGAGAAAGATGTCTCTTTGCCAAGCCACCTTTGATTGCCTTGGATGTGTATCTAGAAGTGGAACTTCTGTATTGATACTCATTGGATGTTCCAAGTTTCTGAGAAGGGGAGAAATAAATGGGACTGCTTTGGAATAGGAATGATGGCAAAGACAAGAAGAAAGTTCAAGCTGGATGAAGTCAGACAACGATGTTTGTTTGTTGGAGTCTGTAGGCCTGTTTCAGTCAATGCACTTCAAACATGTTTACACATTGAGAAGCAGAATGCATGAAGAGAAAAATCAGAAAAGAAAAGGATAGAAAATGTTTCAAAACTAGATCATACCAAAAACCAAGAGCCTGAAACAAAAACCCAGGGGAAACTTCTGTCTTCTTCTTTCTCTTACATGAAGGAAACTACTGATGTGAGTCTGCAGATGGCAGAGGAAAGTGTGGAAATGCCACACGAAGGAAGAGTTGTGCTGGTGTACCAAGAATGGGGAAGATGGGATCACCTAAACCCAGAGATGTGCCTCTGGTCTTCCTTGTGCACTTTTGGAGAAGTTTCTTGAATCACTTTAACATTTAATGATTGACAAAATAAGCTTTGACTTTAGACATATTGGCTTTGCCTCTTAGGAATTGAATGGCTTGGGTGATTTTTTTCATTTATTTATTTGAGAAGTAATAACATTATGTACCTTCACCAAGATAATGTACTCTGGATAACAAATAAATTTTGGAAGAACTTTATTGTTCAGTTAGAAATATGCTGGCTTGGAGGTGTGCTTCAAGTGGCTGAATTTATAGATGTGCTTATTCTAAGAAGAAATGCAGAGGCCCCAATGTAGGAAACGTCTGTGGAAGGTAAGAATCAATTCAAGGATACAGACAAATTTGCTTAGAGAGAAAGCCGAAGAAGAAAAAAAACCAGTCTTGATATTTAGGCTCTGAATTCCATAGTCTTTTAGCCTGTCATGTTACTTTCGCATTTCAAGTTTGATGCTTCCAAACACAAAATCTATATACCACTTGCTTTATGTGAGTGGCTTTTTAAGCTTGTCTGTAAATAGAATCAAAATGTAACCATGAGAGATGAACAAAAGCAAAAATGACTCTTCCATTATAAGTAGTCATTTTAATCCAACAATACCATGACTGGATGGTTGATTCCCAATTTCTATATGAAACTCCATAGACTATTCATTTTCATATAGTTTGTATGCCTCCTTGAATCTGAAATTCACTATTAGTCTTTTTGGTCCGCGACTGCCCCCCACCCTCTTAGTCCTTTAGAAAAATTATATTGCTAACTGCTTATTGTTGTGTTTCTTTATTAATCAATTTAGAATGCAATACATAAATCACATACCCAAGTTTGTCTCGTGATTTTACATAAATGACATGATAAAATCTAGTCCAAATTTCAAAAAGCCTTCTAAAAGTACTATAGAATTTCTTCTGGCCTAGTCCTCTGGATAATCTGAATTCTAGTTTCAGTACCACAAAAAAGTCTTGGAAAAACTGCTTAAACTCTGAATTTTGAATTTTTATCTTTATAATAAGAAGATTTGACTAGGTCTCCAAGTTTCCTTGGGCTCTAGTATACTGAGGCCAAGTAAAAGTGCTTAAAAGAACATGAATTATTCAGTAAAGATAAGTTCAAAACCAGCTTAAAGAACCCTTATTCATCATTTTACTTGGAAAAAATTTTTCTTCTGTCACATCTGATCATTTTTAGTACTGGAGACTGACTAAAGATATTCATATTGATATTTTCTTCCAACTGATGTTGTGTATTATCCAACTCAAAACTTGTTGGACAAACAAGTTTGTATTTTCATTGATTTTCTAATTCTACCCTGATGTTGGGGCTTTTAACTGAAGATAGCCCCCTGGCATTTGCACAAAACCTCTCTATTCTGAAAGCTGATATTTCTGTTATGCCTCGGTTTGATCTCCAATTCCTTTGGTTTTCAGTTTCCTTAAAGTTGCTTTTAAAAAAAACAGTTGACATTTATTGCAGCACACTTAGCTTTCACCCATTGTTTCGAAAATTCTTTGAGTAAAATAGCATCCCTGTATTATTTTTCAAACTAGAAAAGAAGGAACAAAATAGAAAAACAGTGATATGGGTAGAAAATAAGAAAGGAATAGAGTGGACAAAAGACATAATAAGTCAACCGGAAGAAAGTCATAGATGTATTGAAATTGCATTCCATGACTCCACTGGCCCCATTGAAGGTTTCCTGAACCTTTGTGATATTCCTATGTGTCCTCTGTGGTAAGAAGAATTGTAATGGCTTGGAGAAACAGAAAAGGGAAATTTCCAAACTGGATTGCTACTCAGGGAACACTTATTTTGATGCACTGGTGTCTTAGAAACACACCCCAGGGTGTGATATCTTGCCTACTAATCCCAAGCAGTTAGTCATAAAAAACGACGTTGGAGGTCAGGTGACCTCAAAGTGAGGTCCAAAGCTCCTAAAATGGTTACAGGGATGTTGCCAGCCCCAAAGTGTATCCGTAAGAGTTCTAAGATGTCATTTGCCTTTGGTCCATTCATTTGCTTTAAGTATTAAGTGCTTTTCCAAGGTTACGTGACTTGCAGTATTGCAACAGCAGAAGCAAATCAGAAAATGGCCTCTGTTAAGTCAGACATTGAGGAGACATGCAAAGATGTAAAGCAGTCTCACTCCTCTCAGAAAAATCTTCCCCTTGTTTTGGTATTTTCCACAGGAAAGAACTAATATTTCAGTTCATCTGTAATGGGTTCATTCATGTCATTTCAAGTGAATTTATAATATTTCTGAACTCTCTTGGCCTCATTTCTATGACGATAACGACTGATAGATGTAACTCATACTTTAAAAAAAAAAGTCTTTGGAGTCTCCAATACTTTTTTCTAAGGAAGTTCTTTCGTGTAGTAGAATACACTTGTAATCTCAGCACTCTAGAAGGCTGAGGCAGGAAGACTGCAAATTAAAACTCAGACTAGACAACTCATAAAATTAGTGAGACCCTTTCTCAAAATAAAAAAATAAAATAAAATAAAAAGAGCTGCAGATGTAGCTCATTATCAAGCCCTGGTGTCACTCCCTAATATCAAAAATTAGTGAACAAAATTTGCCCTCATATCAAAAATTAGAGAACTGCTTTTAAACGATACACCTTGATTACCAGTCAGTTGTCGCCTCCACTTCAGCCAGAGTCACCTGAGCACTTGGTTCCCTTCGTCCCCGCACATGTTAGCCCCACCTTTCCGGTGCAGTCCTCTGCCGGCCTAAACCTCGTGTTTACATTCTTGGCAAAATGTGGCATTGCTCTTTCACTGAAATTCCTTTTGAAAATGTTCATCTTGGGATTGCTTTGATTTTATTTTCTTCACCTCTTGCGGTCTCAGCCACATGCTTTTGACTCTTCCTAGACAGAGCCCATGCAGCTCACGCGTCTTTTTCCTTTGCCTTTTAAGTGTTCTCATTGGACAAGCAGCCATGCTCAGATTTCAGGTAATTTCTTAATGGTGATGGCATAGGATTGTATTTATGTTGCCTATGAGATTTTTTCCTGTAGCAGATCCCAGAGAAGCATGTGTTGCCTCAACTCCGGACCAATTATATCTTGAACAGTTGGACCAGTGAAATATTATAGTTTTTTGTTTCCCTACTCAGATATGCATGGGGAACTAAAAGCTGCTGAGAAGAACGTTTTGAAAATGATGAATAGCTTTAAAAGGTGACTATCTCACTTGGAGACTTGTTAAGCCTAATTTGGAAAAAAATACATTTTTCACAAATGAAAATATGTTTGTCTTACAAGATCTACCCAGTGGCTAATAGCATTGCACTGACCCTATCATTTTCATATCTCAAGCTGAATCTCCACTTAGTAGAGCATTGCAATGAACTATTGCCTGATTGGTTGTGAGGAAGTTTCTTCTAAATGTCAACAAGTCAGGAACTATCTGACATTAGCCTGATGAATCTTCCAAATTCTTCTTAGATTTCTTCCCAACACTCCTTCACTTCCACAATAATTTGTAGTCCTGGGGTTAGCAGAATTGCCAAAGAGTGCCTCCTGCTTTGTGATGGGTGAGAGATTATACGGGTGTTTTTCAAGCAAATCAAGCCATTAGGAAATGTGCTAACTGGGCTTGTGGAAAATTTTTTAAAAAGCTGAAAGTCTTTAGTTACATATGACATTTCAGTTTGTAAATATCACATGAGAGTCAGAGAACTAATAGGGTGACCCCTACCTCATTGAGAACGAGCTACTGAGCCTGAAATGCCAGCCCCCGAATCCCACAAGAATGTTTAAATAATTCTAGACATCACAGGGAAAAACTGCCAGGGTCTGTGGAAATTATTGGTTCACCAATGTCTCCTGAGTTCGGGGGCCATGAAGAGATACAAGAAGCACAAATTCTTCTGGGGATCATTATGTTAAAAGAATATTCTTGATTAACTAAGAAAAAAGGTGCTTGCTCTTTCACACAACAGTTTCAGTTCATGGGCATATGATATGGAAGTTTCTCCAGTGCTTGTAATACATGTCTTATTACTCATATACTTTTCTTAATAACTAAGTAAGAGCCTTACTATACTTTCTTAAATTATAAATGAATGACAATCCTGTCCCCATATGTATCATAAAGAATTCTATATAGAAACTTCCAGTCAAGATGGTGGCTAAGCAGCAGAGTGGCACAATGTCTCCTGAAACAGTGGAATTCACAGCAAAGGAAGTCAATAAGTAAATAAATGAGTTAAACAACCAGTTCAAACAAGATATTCTCAAAGAAAAGCAAGTATTGATCGATGGGATTAAAGAGGAACTTTCTAAACAAATAGTGGTCCTAATGGAGACAATGCTACTGAGCATATAGAAGCTACAAATAAAAAGTTGGCTGAAGTAAACAAGGAAATGCAAGATATGAGGGAACATTTTAATGGAAAAGTAGAATTTTTGAAAAGAAATCTAGCTAAATTCACGATATGAAAAGCTCATCTGAAAGCAGGGAAAGTCTACTTGAACATTGTGAGGACAGAATTTCAGACCTTGAATACAAGCCTGAGGAAAGAAATGCTATAAATGGGCATGGCTATAAATTCAGAAATGAGCAAAGTAGCTGGATACAACAGCTGATGGATCATTCAAAGAGAACCAATCTCAGAATTAAGGGAGTGGGAGAAAGTGCAGAAGACAGCACGAAAGGTATAAAGAATTTATTCACTGAAATCTTGCAAAAAATTTTCCCAAATCTAGAAAAAGAAATTAATTTTCAAGTGTAAAGAGCTTATAGAATACCAAATAAATTCAACCAGCAATGAGACTCATCATGACATACCGTAATCAATACCTCAGAAATACAACATAAAAAGAAAATACTAAAAACAGCAATAGAAAAACAAGCACTTTTTTTTTTTACCAAGGCAAACCCATTCAAATTACTGCAGATCTCTAAATGCAAATTTTGGAGAACCTGGAGAAAAATTTATCAAGCTTTAAAAGACAGTAAGTGTCAACCCAGATTGCTGTATCCAGCAAAATTATTCCTGATGATAGAAGGGGAAGTAAAAGATTTTCATGACCAAAAATCCCTAAAGAAATTTGCAACCACTATCCCAGCATTGCAAAAAATACTGGAAGAAATCTTTGAGAGAGACAGAAAGACAAGCAGCAACAAAATATGGAGGAAAGGAATCATCTAAAGAGAAAGTGTAACAGAAAAACATAGACTGGTATTTGAATCATTTGATTGGTATACTTCTGAAACAGTATCAGCTGTTTTATAAAATCTGTGAAATTTACTCCACATAATATTATTTTAATAGTACATTAGTTTGCAAGACATAATTATATTCAACATGGGGAACTGGTATAAAATCTTTTGGAAATATGTGTGCATGAAATTATAGATGGAGAGGTAGATAAAATGATAAACCAAATCTGGCAAAATGTCAGTAATTAGTAAAATGTGAGTAAATAATTTGTGAAAGTTAAAAATTCTGAAATAACTAAGTATGTCATTATATCTTTTGCTTTAAGTATAATATACTTATGTGACATAGATTAAAGTTCATTTAATGAAGCAATTCATATAGACTTAAGTTCACTTATTATAGCAATTCACTTCTTTTGTCTTCGATGTAAGTTTATCCTAATAAAACTGATTGATGTAATGGTAACCTGAGTGTCTTTTGAATGTACAAACATTTACCTGTCTGTACTCAACTAAGGCATTTGAAATTTAACTTCTCTCTTTTTCTTTCTTATATTTTCTAGCCTTATGAATTATATTGTTATTTTTCTTTTCTTATGTGGACTGGTGGGTGAGGCCGTGTTAAAAATCTCAACAAAGATATTGTAAGATACAGAAAAAAAAAACTTTTAGCAAATATCCAATAAAAGGCTCTGCTGGACTCAGAGAAGAGGCCTCAAGATTTGGCCACTGCAGCCCATTCTAGAGATGGGAAGCTGAGCTAAAGAGTGGTGACTTGAGTAAAATGCGTCAGACACAAAAGATTATATTAATGTGTAAAAATCAGTCTTTGAATTTCAGGGGGAAAAAATCTCACCAAAATCCAAAAGTTGAAGAAAAAGAGCAAAGCAATCCAAAATATCATCTTTAAATGTTCAGGGCTGTGTTGTTAGAAAAGGATAACGGGAAAAGTATGGTAATAGATGTGTCTAAGGTGGAAAGAGAAGATGTTCAGTTGAGGTAGTCTTCAAACAAATGTGTACAAAATGTCCACAAATCTAGAGGCACTGGAGACACAACCATGAGCAAAAATCAGGCAAAAATTTCCTGCTTTTATGGATTTCACAGTCTAGTAAGTGATTATAAAAACATAATCAAAAGTATTCACCAAAAGAGTTTGGTTTTGTTGTAACATTTGCTTTACATTTTCTCTCCCGTTTTTGTGTTATCTATATCAAGAAGGTAAAATAGTCACACAAGAAAGAGGCAAGAGCGGGTAGGATCTGACTTAACAAGTCATCACCTAGGCAACGAGACTTGCAGGAGGAATGAATCCCTCTAAGGCTTGAGTCTGTCGTCGAGCTGACCTTGAGGTCTAGGAGCTTCAGACAAATGGCTTAGAAATTGAGTGCAGTAAATTAGAGTCAATCACATTTAGTTAGGAGAATCTAAAGTCTTAATGTGCTAAAATAAGCCGACCGTCTCCCAGTGTTGCATGTTGATTGCACCCTTTTGCTCTTCCTGTGCACACGATGTCAGCCCGGTGTCTTCTGAAACCCCCGCGATGCTCCTAAGGCTGTGGCTAGACTTTAGTTCTCACTATATTTCATGGCCAGATTGTTCAAAAGGAGAACAATTGTATTTGGAAAATTATTTGCAGGTCAGAAGTAAGAGCTTTGAATGAGTCACCATAAAAGTGAAATTCCTGTTGCAATTAAAATGCTTGGTTGTTAAATAAAGAAAAAAAAATTGCTTAGTGTTACATTTTAAATTGCTCCTAAGGACAATAAAGGGACACCAACTTATGCCTGTTTCTTATTTGGCTTTCTAGTTGCATGGTATTCATTTCACCCTTCACTGACCTAATATCCAAAAAAAAAAAGAAAAAAAAAACAAAGAAAGAAAGAGAAGACTCTACTTTAAAGATAGTGAAATTTTCCTGCATTAACAGAACTGAAGAGATATCAGAGTCCTGATTTGACTGGTTGAAAAGTTCAATTAGTTCTTTACATAAGGAATTTGAGGTTTTGTTTATTTGTTTATTCATTTTTTTCATTTGAAATGAATTACGGTAAGTATCTTGCTCAAGTTTTAAATTATACCTGTTAAGTTTTTGCTGAAAATGCGTTCATTTGAAAGTAATGGCTCTTACCAAAGCCCTAGTAATATCTAATCATGTCCAAACAGGAGGTCAACATTATTTCAAAGCAATATGGTGCCAAAGTTATCTCGAGGACCTTTCCAGAAACTTTGAGAAAATTGAATCTAATCTTCCCAGGGAGTAAGATTATGGCAATCTGAAGGAAATTATTAAGGGTAAAAAATTATCTTTGGAATATAAGTGAAAACACTACATTCACAAATTCAGTTCAACAAAAAAATGCTAATTAAATGCCTAATAGGTGCTGTATCTTAAAAGAGGCTTATGCACGACTAAAGGAGAAGTAAGACATGGTTAAGTTTAAGAACTTTGCTTTCTACAGAGATTCATTCTCATTAATTTATGTTTATTTATTTTATTGTAAAGTACCTTAGGTTTCTGGTTTTCATTAAGATCTCACTGAAGCCATTTAAAAATATTAGATTCCACTTCTAATTATATAAATTATTAGGTGTCCACATGGTAATAATTTATTTAACAAATACCTAGACAAAAAAGGTGAAGATTTCCATAACATTTCAGAAAAGATTTTGCCTGTCTCATACTCCCCATATCATAGATAAGAAAGCTGGCAGGAGTCTGACTCAGTCCTACCGGTCCAGTATGTAGTGGAAAAGGCTTTCTACTGCCGTCCACAAGAAGGCAGAGGGAATGGAAAACTAACACTTACCTGCTGCTACTGATTATACTAGCTACGGCTACAGTTTTCCCTTATGCGCTGGGTGGGTGTGGAATTTATTCTGTTATCACTGACAAGTAGTATGCATTACTCTTGACCGTGACCAACTGTACAGACCTCTTTACTGTGTATCAGTTTCCCAGATCAAGAAATCCGCAAAGCAGCTGTTCAACAATTAGACAACCTCTCCAACGATGAACTGCTGGACTACCTCCCACAGCTTGTGCAGGTAAGAACTTCGTGGGGACCAAGAGATTTTTTTTTTTTTTTGCCATCTGTTTGTGATACATAATAATTACATTCATCTTGGGAAGTTGGTGGGAATATATGTCGGATCTTAATCATAGTCCCCCTCCTCTTCCCTGCCCCCCAAACTCTCCCACCCAACCTCAGATTCCCATCCCATCTCTGCGAAGTCTACTTTCAACTTTTCTGTCATCTGTCTTCTATTGTTCTCTTAATCATATTTATATTTTGGGTTTCTCATGTAAGAGACTGTATAGAATCATGTGGTATTTAACCTTCTGCGTCTGATTCACTTCACTTAGTATAATGGTCTCACAGAGCATCCATTTTCCAGAAAATGGCTCGCATTCATCCTTCTTTATGAGTGAGTAGTACTTGATTGGGCATCAGGAGAGGTTCAGCATGCTATGTAGCATGGGTATGCATGTATCACTGCAGCATGCTGCCCTTTAACTCTCTCTGGAAGATACCTCGAAATGTTATAGCGGGGTCAAATGGGATCCTTAGTTTAAGTATTATTTTCTTTTCTTCTTTCTTTGTTTTTATTTTTTATTGAGACAAAGTCTCACTCTATAATTCAGGCCAATCCTAAACTCTCTACATAGCCCATGCTTGCCTCAAACTCACGGCAATCCTTCTGCCTCGGCCTCTCTAGTACTAGGATTACAGGGGTGTGCCACCATGCTCTGCTA
The DNA here is from genome assembly GCA_004027205.1 of Ctenodactylus gundi. Lineage (NCBI taxonomy): Eukaryota > Metazoa > Chordata > Mammalia > Rodentia > Ctenodactylidae > Ctenodactylus > Ctenodactylus gundi. The sequence continues at coordinate 427,632 of PVKB01000728.1, read as the reverse complement.
ATTTTTATGTAGTGCTGGGGACCCAAACCAGGGGCTATGTCAGTACACTAACCACTGAGTTATGTCTCCCAGCCCTAGTTTTAGTTTTTTGAGGGATCTTCACAGTAATTTCTGTAGTAGTGGTACTAGTTTACAGTCCCAAAACAATGTAGAAGTGTCCCTTTTAGGCCACAAACTAACCACCATTTGTTGGTTTTTCTTTCTTTTTGAGTTCTTGATGACAGCCATTCTTTCTGGAGAAAGAGGAAATCTCAAGAGAGACTACTTTAAAGTGGTATTAAAATTTTGTCAGCCAGAAAACTATGTTAGAGCTCAGTATGAGTAATGCAAACTTTTTCTAGGGCAAAACTATACAGTTCCATAAAGGCAGATAAAAGCAAAATAGGGAAAAAGCTTTAAACAATTTTATTCATTAATTAGAACAGGAAAAATCCTGGAAATGTTTGTGATAAAATCTGTTCATGACTATGTAAAATAATAAAATATTGTCCAAATAAATATAATGTAGAAAATAATCATTAGCTTGTCAACAACTCACAATTTATGTTTCTTGTCTCTCCCAAGGAGAATTCTAATATTGATAATAAATTTATAAAATTAATTTCTAATACCCAAACTCTGCTGCCAAATGGTACATTTTCCTGACATAAAATATTATAATGTTGCAGTAATTTTTGAAAGGAATTCAAGTTAACTGAAAATATGAGCAAAAACTGACATAGTTTGAATACGATGAAAGAATCATTAACAATTAAATTGCATATATTACAAATTACAAATGAGTATGTGCAAGACTGAATATCTAAACTTCGAAGCTTTTTTCTCTCAAGATGAGCTGAGTCTTATGAGACCAACAGTATTGACATTCATGTTTTATTTTGTATGTTTCTTAAAGCCATTTTTGAGGTGGAAGTTTTGAAGCTATTTTTATTTTAAGACAGGGTCTCACTCTGTAGTCAAGGCTGGTCCTGAACTCACTGTGGAGCCCAGGCTGGCCTTAGACTCACAGAAATCCTCCAGTCTCAGCCTCCTGAGTACTGTGATTACAGGCGTGCACCCCCATGCCCTGCTTGTATGGTGCTGGGGAATCAAACCTGGGCATTTAGCACTTGACTTAGCTCTTTAACCACTGAGCCTCCTCTAGCCCCTGAAGTTATTTTAAATCCCAACTATTTCAGTCTTTGACTATTGACAGGAGATTCTGTAAATGATGGGGATGTACCTATCAATCACTCTATTTCCACAATAGCATGCACACACAGCACAGAGTTCTCAGAAGGCCTCCCAAAGAGAGAGATCCGGTTTAGCAATAGCTACACCATAGTCGCTTCTATCAATCCTTACAACTTCCTTCAACTTGCCAGGAGAGTATAGTGAAAGCAGAAATCAATCAGCTCATAGGACCACTGTGCATCTCATGGCTCAGGGACGTGGGCAGCGTGTCCTATATCTACCCCAATTCACAAGAGTACTGTTTTGCAAAAATACGTATAAACTCACTTGAGAGCCTCCAAGTCAACACACATGACGTCAGGAGTAGCATACGCATCCAAATTCAAAAGAAAACATGCCCATAGAATCCAACAAAGCAAATACGCAGGTGGTAGAATTAAGTAACCTGAAACCACATCCTAATTAAAAGTAAAGATTATAACACTTTCTTAGATGAGAAGAAATGCACTATGAAACTAAAAAATAAACAAAAATAGAAAGTGTACATGTTTGTTGTAAGATTTATACTAAGATTGTGTGCTCTTCTCTGACCTGAAAAGTTTTCCAGCCCATGAAAATCATCTCCTGAGGATTATTTGTTGGATTTGTGTTATTTTTTATACATTATTACGTTAGAATAATGTAGACTATATTTGAGCAGTAGAAAAGGACCCTAAGATCATACCATAAATAGCAGATGTGGTTCATAGCCAGGAGTTAAAGAAGACAAACCCCCGAAGTCACTGCAAGCCACAGGCTGTAACTATGCAGATAGGATCCAGGGACGGAGTTCATAATAATGTTGTGTGCGCCCAAAACTTGCCTACATTTTTGATTGTCAGACGGGGTGAAACTATTTGTAGACAGAATTATGTAAGCTTACATGCTCAAGAGCAACAGTTACTGAGTTTATAAGAAATGAAGGGGAGAAATCAAAACAGCAGGCCTAGAAGTACATTTAGAGACACCTGCCTCGTGGTTGGGTTATATAAGAGGTCATCAAAAAACACACTGTGTGTTTAAATTTAAGCAATCGTTACAGTAAAAGGCATATTGCTATCAGTCTCTTAAAAAACACTCTTGTCTCAAACACGTTAATCATCGTTGTCACTTTCTGAAGCAGTTCCACAGGTCCTCTTCTGTGAGTGTCTTTATGAGATATGATCAAAACTAAGGTGATCACTGCTGCCAACAGAAAGGCAGGCTTGTGACCACGTGACACGGGTCCTCATCCACCCGGTTCACCACGTCTGCACACTGCGACTCCTGGGTCTACCACTAAGTCAAATAAATGTGAAGAGTAAACGTATCAAATGGGCTCAGGACGTAAAGGTAGCTATGGCAGTTCAACTAAAGACAGGGAGGACAGAGGACTTCCGGAATTGCTTCAGAAGAAAACAGAAAGAAGGGGAAGATTTCACAGGCAAATGGAAGAAACTTGAGAACATCATGCTTAGTGAAGTGAGTCAGAAGCAGAAGGTGAAACATCGAATGGTCTCTCTGATATGAGAGACCTAGACCACTGCTCTTATGGAACTTAAAATGAGAAACAAAGTGAACCGGGGGGTCGGGTAAGGGAGGAGGGAGGGAGAGTAGGGTAGGAGGAGGGACAAAAGGAGAGTGGGAAAGCCCTTGTCACCTTGACAAGATACATATGTGCATAAAAGGCTCAACTCCATGGTAAACCTTAAATTTTGCATGTACACATATCAATAAAATGGGGGGGGAAAATTTTTTTTATAAAGAATGGGTTAAGTGCCTTCGAAGCAAGGGAGAGAATGCTGAGGGAGATTTGGAGCAATGAGTCTTTTATAGTAATAATTTTGTTTTTAAATATGGCATTCTTAAATTTCTTATATATTCAAATTAGGACAGAAACAAAATCCAGGACATAGCTCCACACCGGCAGGGGAGTAAAAATACCCAGGGCTGCAGACTGACACGCATGTATAGCGGTCTTTTGGAACCCAGGCAACATTAAGACCTTACACTGAGCTCGTGAAGTCATCTTCAACACCCTCCCCTAGCAGGAATTTATAGCCTTTCCTGGACTTGGGTGGTTAATATTTTGAGGTGTTTCTTCAGGTATATGCGTGGATGTGAATGAATGTAATACCCACTTTTTTCTGCTATCTGTACTCTGGCAAATAACCTGGCTTACACTCTGCATGACTCTGTGTGTGTGTGTGTGTGTGTGTGTGTGTGTGTGTGTGTGTGTGTGTGAAACAATGAAAGAGATCCCGAAATAGTTTATTGAACAACTCAATAGAGCTTTGCCTCTTAAGCAGGAATGGGCGTTGTATGAAGAGAACATACTTTTTTCATGTTCACATATTTATTTTATGAGGATGGTGATGGGGGCACAAATACAGTCTAGGGTACAGACATTTTTCCCACCCGGGGCCCATGGTGGTCAGAGGTCATGCCAAAGGCCATCAGGGGCTGCCGTTACTGTGTGTGTGTTTTCCTGTCCGTAGATTGACTATAAACCTTACAGAGTTGTTCTCAGTGGAGCGCAGGGGATGGATTTGGGGTGAGACAAGGTGGTGACAGCTGGCTTGGAAACTTTCAGCCCAGACTCAAGACTGATTGGCCACTGGTGATTTCTGTGAACTATCTGAGTGTACACTAATTTCATCTCCAAATGGGTGGGAATGTCTTTGGCTTCCTAATGCCACATTTTACATCCAGACACATGGCTCATGATGCTGCTGTTTTGTGTGAGGAAGAACAAAAGGAAACAAAATTGTGTAAACCCAACTGGCATCGCGGGCATTTGCTGTGCTAAGAGTCAGATACCCGCTACCAATCTACCAAATGTACTGCTGACATTTTATTGAACTGGAGTGCTGTCTCTCTCATTCTCTTTTCAAGCCTCTTTAGTCCCTCTGTTTTGTGCTATGATTTTGTTAGTGAGATAAAATAAAAGGTAAAGCTGTTGTTCTCCTCGTAGGCTGTGAAGTTTGAATGGAGCCTCGAGTGCCCTTTGGTGGCACTCCTGCTGCACCGGTCCCTGCAGAGCATCCCCGTGGCCCATTGTCTTTACTGGTAAGAGTAACTGATTACACAGTTCGAAAGCCAGCTTCTCTGTGGAGCAGTGTTACACAAAGTAGAAGTTTGTTGTTGTTGTTGTTGTTGTTGTTGTTGTTGTTGTTGTTGTTGTTGTTGGATTTGTTTGCTTGATATTGATTGGCTGGTTGTTTTTGATGGCACTGGGGATTGAGTCCAGGAGCTTCTATGTTGAGCTACCTCCCAAGCTCATTTTTTCAGAATCTCGCTAAATCACTGAGTTATTCAGACTGGGCTCAAATTTGCAATCCACCTGCCTCAGCCTCCCAGAGTGGTGGGATTATAGGAATGCGTCACGGATTTTTTTTTTAACCTGGTAATTGCTATCAACCTGAACTTAAAATTCAGTCTAGAATGCATCTTTGCCAAAGTTATTTTTAACTCTGAGTATAATTTAACTAATATCATGTGCAAAATCTTTCTCTTGGACACTTGCTGCTGTTAAAGTGTTAAATCCGATCAGAATTTCAATCTGGATGCTACACTCCCCATAGATTTGAATCACAAAGACTATGTGTATCTACTCATCGAAAATTTCAGTATAAAATCTAGCTATACAATGGTGAGTGTTCTGGAAGAATGTAGGTTTTACAAGTATTTCTATGTAAACTATGAATTATAAGCAATGGACTGTGATGGCCACTATAAACTTTCTCCATTGAAAATCCCCAGAGGATAATACTTTTCCCAAGCATAAATCAAAAGTATTATTAATGAATAAACAAAACTTACCTAAAAGATAACAGAATTCCTCCCAATGCCACCCACTCCAGATCCTGTAAAACATGATATGATGTGCATCCTGACTTTCCTACTTGTCTTTTCAGTACCTGCCTCATAGATTCAATTTTATTGCACAAAACTTTAACAAAAATTCTTGTCCTCACAAATATGTGACAATCGTCATTTACACATGCCAACTGCCAGCTCAGAATGTTAATTATTAGGAAAAGCGCTAGTCACCATCACTTCAGAGTGTCATGTCGCTCTGCTTCAGGAAATGTTATTCTTATTAACGTCACTCTTCCCTTGAAAATGACTCCTGCATTTCAAAGCAGAGAAGGGACACAGGGTCTTGCCAGAGACCTGCATTTGATTTGCTTCTCATTGTCATTGGAAATGTCCCATTTTAAGAAGCAGAGCGCTTCTGTTAAGAGAGAGCAGATCCTTCGGCTGGGGACGGGCCTTCCACCAAATGGGCTCTTCTCAGAGCTTGGAATGATGTCTTACACCTTTCAGCACCTCAAACAGCTGCCAGAGCGCTACGGAAAGCCAAGTGGGTACACCTGGCGGTTCACGCTGAGATTCCATTGAACTAAATGTTTACTTCCTCTAAAACTTAAGGGTTCTTTGCACGCATTATTAAAATGAAAGCGTAAGCAGGCCTGTGATTCTAGCACTCTGATATGCAAGTGGTTCACAAATTCAAACTCAGCCTGGGCAACCTAGTAACGTAGTGAGGCCCTGCCTTAAACTACAAACTTAGAAAATGAGCTGCGGACCTAGCTCAGTACGAAGGCTGTGGGTTCCATCTACAGCATCAGATTAAAAAAAAACAAGATTAAAAACATGGCCTAGCATAATATTTGAACCAAATTAAAATGCTAAGTAGATAAAGCACAAAAAGTGTAAGAAGGTAATTTCTTTTAAAAGGCACTAAAAATTAGAATACAACATTTAGGACTTATCCTCACTGGTGAGTGATTGTTATCAGACCTTTACTGGCTCGGTGAGTTCTTCATGTGCTAAAGTGAATTGAAATGTGGAAGCCTTTGAAAGGAACCGGTGAATGCAAAGCTGTAAGTCTGTGTCCTTCCTCGGTGCAAGTTGACATAAATGCAGTCACGTGACTGTCTCCAGAGGCATTGGGAGGAAAGGCCATCTTGCCCATAAGAAGACCAGTAGGGAAGCCCATTTCTCTCTCATTGATTCAAGATACGCAATAGAAGGGAATGGAAAGAGTACAAATCACAGACGGACTATCTGCTTTAGAGAAATGAGTTTTTCGGGACACTGAGGGAAAAAGAAAATGAAAACAGGAGAGATATTTTTAAAATATTTACATTTCTTTAAAATGAATAAAAATTAAGAGTCAGAAAACATGCATGAATCACAATATGACTCCATAGCACAGAGTAGAAATAGCTGATTCATAGCCTCATGTTTAACAAATGTTTTGTGCAGAAAATTTGAGCTAAAAATGTTTTAAAATGAAGCTCTGGACCTTTAAAAGAAAAAGAAAAAGTGGTGTCCTGTTTCTAAGAAGAAAAAGAAACTCATCAACCATCAGTTTAATGAGGTTTTTTCACTTGGCTGAGCTATTGCTTCTTCAGAGTCAAGGTATTTATTCAACACTGAATTCAATATCTCACCCTGCTCACCTCAGGCTTGAAGTCTCCTCCAGGTCTTTTCAGCATTCATTTGACCATTTCCTGCACCCAACAACTCTACATATCCTAAAGAGTCTCCCCACGCCACTACCTCTGTCTGCCACTGTCATAAGCCATAAGGTTGACTCGCCAAATACTGGACTCAGCACAAATAGGTTTGGAATGAAACCACTCTGCCCATTTGGTGTCACTGCTCATAGCTTTTCTGAAAAGCAAACTCGACTCGAAGCTAGCGCTGGTCTCCTCCACTAGAAGGACAAATGTAGGATAAGTAACCCCTATTTTTCAAGAAAAGAGTGGTAAGAAGAAGCTTGAATTGTGTAAAAGCTTTATCTCTTAGTTTGAACCCTAAAAGATGCTCTGCATGGTAACTCTAACATCTGGACCCATGTTGAGGAGACCCCTACCCCCACAGTATGCTAGGCAGTTACAGAAACTTAAGCCCAGGGCCTCTTTCTACTTTGGGCAGAAAATAGTGCAACTGTTGGTGAGGTAATGGGTTAACAAAACTGCCCCCAAACAATATGTCTATGCACTCAGCCAGGAATTTATGAATTGTGACCTCATTTGGAAATGGCCTTTTGAACCTGAAATTGAGATGAAGGCTTCGAATCGAGGTCACACTCCTGTATCAGGGTGGCCCTGCATCCCATAACAAATGACCTTATGAGGCAAAAGAGAAGGGCACCATGGGAGGATATGGACGTGATAGCAGTGATGCAAACCCAAGTGTAGGAAAATTCAAAGTCATTCAGAGCTGGATGAGCACCCCCAGAGCCTTGGAGGGAACCTGGCACAGCCAATATTTTGATTTCAGAATTCTAACCTTCAGAGATGTGAGAATAAGTTGGTGTCAATTTGCCCAACCATACGAAAGATTTTATTAAGGGCTCTGACTTAGATTGGATAAGATATCCTATGACCCAGGAGACTTTATTGGCCCCTCTCCCCACCATTACCCAGGACTGAAAGCTGCTCCTGCCTTGCCCCCACAGTGTGCAGTGTGATTCTGCCAGGCATCATTTCAGGCTACCTGTGCTCCTCTCTCAGCTTGTCACATTCCCTTCTGCTCTGTGTGATGGCTAATGACAGCAATCATGCCCTGCCAACCCCACCACAGTGATTGGAACTACACAGATACTCAAAAAAAAAAAAATGTTTTAACTTCAGAAAGTCGTAGATGTTTGTTACTGTCCAGCAGCCCGTTCACCCTGGCAATCCTTAGAATCGCAAGTTACTAGTTGGCCCGGTCCACTGCGGACAGCACCACGGTACCAAAGCTGGGGGCCCTGACTTTCCCACTGCCTCCATCTCTCAGCTTCCAGACTAAGTGCTAGTTTCCTCCTGCTCCCCCTCGCGAGAATCATTCCCTGCTGACACTGGAGGTGGGAAGTCTCCAAGGAGATGTACATCCCAGAAATTCCCCAGAGATGGGACCAAGGCCAGACTTGACCTAAGACTTTGCCCTATTAACTTCCTTCCTTCTCCATAATGCTCCTTTCCACCCCAAAAACATTTTCATTGACTTGTTCAGGAAATCATACACACTGAGAGTCTTGTCTCATTCCTAAGGATCCCCAACCCCTCAGGCCATAGGCCAGTGATATATTTCTTGGCCTACTATAATTGAGCCATGCAGCAGGAAGTGAGCAGTGTCTGTTTGGGCAAAACTTCATCTGTATTCACAGTCATTCCCTGTTGCTCACATGAGCACCTGAGCTCTGCCTCCCATCAAATAATCAGAGACATCTGAGTCTCGGAGAAGCGCAAACCATACTGTGAACTGTGCATGCAGAGGATCTGGAATCTGAGGCCTGATGACCTGAGCTGTAGCTAAGGTGGTGATGCCGACACTATCTGCCCCTTTTTGGGCCACTGAAATACTGTCTTCAATGAAACTGGTCCCTGGTGCCAAAAATATTGGGGACCACTGTCATACATTGTTTTAGGGAACCTGACCTAAGATGAACATTTCTCAGTGGAGACAATGAATTTAAATATTATCGTCCCTTAATATCTGCCAAGCATTTGATTCAGATGCCAAAATTCATAAATGTTCAAGCCCCTTATCTAACATGGCATAATATGAGTATATTGTCTACATACATCCTCTCAAGTACTTTAATCTCTCTAGATTACTTACAGTATCAGCACAATGCAAGTGCTATATAATTGTTATGACTGCTACATGGTATTGTTTAGGTCATGATAAGGAAAAGGTTTTACATGTTCAATACAGGCAAAATAGTTTTCAGCCATCTTCATTCTGGAGTTGATTGAATGTAAGGATGCTGTGAACCTCGCAAAAATAGAATGTTTTTAAAAATTAAAGCATGCCGTGGGACATATGCCATGGGTAAAGAAGCAACATTGCAGTTGTGCACACACCTACTACTAAATCTGACTGAATGAGCGCTAAGCAATAGTCAGTTCTAATCGAAGTCTGGATGGCAAGATGTCATTGTGTAACACAAAATCTGAGTGTTTTCTTCAAAGTGTGAAGACAGTTTAGAGGAAGGCCTGTGCAGTATTGGGTTTTCCTATTTTATTTACTGATAGATCTGTCACAAACTCCTAGGACAATACTTAGTACTTCCTACACAGTCAACAAAATTACTGTTAAATTTTAAAAACTGGCATATAGTCAGGCCCCGGCGGTGCCCATACAGACTGGAGACAGAAGGGGGCATAAGAGAGCTGCTTGAGCAGGGCCAAAAAAAAAAAAAAAAAAAAAGCTGGCAATCTCCAGACGTTGGCCAGATCAGCAAGGGACTGTCACCAGTGAAGCAAAACAGGAAAGGAGCAGAAGTGTGGGCAGAAGTCAGGACTAGCTCTAGGCGGAAGGGAGGACCTAAGGCAGATGATGTACAGTCTGCTGAGCCAGGCGGGGAGAACCAGAGTGTGTTAGGGCCACGGTGAGTCTGGCACCAGTAGGCCTTTTCTAAGAGCCACAGGGTCAGCTTAGACTGCCATCCCGCACCTTCAGCTGATGGGAGATCTTCCCATTTACTTATTAAACAGTCTGTCCTAAATATTCACATATCTAGACTCTTGGCACAATTTTTCAAATCAAGGATTTCTTTCTTTCTTGTTACCTTTCTTTTTCTTTCTTCTTGTTTATCCTTTCTTCTTTCTTTTTCTTATTTTCTGTGCTTCTGGGGTTGAACCCCAGGGCCTTATGCATGTGAGGGAGGTGCGCTGCCACTGAGCCGCGGCCCCAGCCTTCCAGAGACCAACTAAATGAAGCAAAATAATGTGGAAATCTTCTATCATCAGATGGGAAGTCACAACAGTTCTTCTTGTCCCCTCTGCAAAATGTCTGCCTTGCTGCCTGAAATTTTCTTTCTTGAAATCATTCCTTGAGCTTAACAACTGTTCTTTCCCAAGAGTTCTTTTCTAAAAGAAAAAGAAAAAAGGAAAAAATGTACGTTCAGAACACAGTGTTGGCGATAAGTTAATCATTGGCTCATTTATGTGATGAGCACTGAGGTCCTAGATACGGTTGGACTTTTCAAGACAAAACAAAGGACAGTCCCTGCCATAGGAAGCTCGCAGACTGAGGATCCAGCATCCAGGCTGCAGGGCAGAGTCCAGCGTCAGTGTGGCAGGAACAGGGAAGGAGGGGAAAGTCTATAACGTTTCTTTCCATTTGACAGTTCTGACCTGTCTCAAATTCGAGCAGAGACAAGGCCGAACAACAAGTAAATCAAAAAACCTCACCCAGAGCTTCCATTCTGTTCAGTTTAAATACCAACAAAAGCCTAAAGAAGAAGACACAGGGGAGATAAATGCTCTCTCCCTGCTCTGATGTCTGAAATGCTGTGAGGACCAAAGAGCTGTGCGTGAGGGAGTCAACGCAGTGTATAGGCTCACGTAATACAGAACCCAGAGGAGGCTTCTAAGCCTGCATCCTACAGCTTCAAGAGTCATTACATAGCTCCTCATTCACCTTTCACCTTTGCAATGTAATAAATAATAAAATATCGACTCTCTTTTTTGTAAGGCAAAGATATGCCTCACTGTAGTTTAATATTGATCTGCTATAATCTGCTTTCACCCTGCTGTTTTCAGAAAAGCCGGCAGCAGATAGAATTCCTGCGGTAAGCAGCAACGCTTAAACTAACAATACCTCTTCTCTACCCCACCCAACCGGAAGAAAAAAGTGATAGATGTTTGTATGGAAGTTTCCTTTTCTGCGCAGTAATCTGAAAAACCCTTTAGCACCCTTTCCAAGTGAAGGTGGCATCCAGAAACACTTGCTTTGTCTGTTTTATTTCCATTTTATGTGAGAGAAGTTTTATATACTTCCCTTAATAAAAAGAATTTTTAAAAACACCATATAATTTTAAATTAGTTTTGGGATGTCATTTAAGTCTTATTATGGCTCTTAAATATGCATTAAAAGCAAAATCTTGGAAAAAGTCCTACCACCAATGAAATGCAACAAATGCAAACGCCAGAAATGAGAACCTCACGTTAAATGTAGCCCTGGTGTTAGTTCTCTTTTTTTCCCTTCATTTTCTTCTGTTCTGTCCAAGAAAAAGTGAGGAATACTGAGAATGAGCAGAAGAGCAAAACCATGGAACAGACACACTGACCTTGACTGTTGAAATTGGACTCAGTTTGGCCTTTGGGAACTAAACTTCCTAATCCACTCTTCTGGAATTTTCATTTTAGGAGCCACAGCCAATTACATCATTTCATCTTTAAATAGTAATCTGGTTTTCCTATGACAACATTAGTTTTCCACTGTCATAGTTGATGTAGGGAAATGGGCTAAGGCTTTAAAAACAGCACTACATTGTTTAATTATTCATTGTTTCTCCAGCTAGTTTCTCTCTAGACAACAACAACAAATATATATATATAGTTAACAAAAAGGGCATTCTGTTTAGAAGTTATTCTTGTCATCCAATAGAACTTGAATTTGGCTTGTAAAAGGAATAGATATTCATGGAGTTACAAGATTTCAGAATCAAATCAGACTCAAAGGACCACCTACTACCACAGAAATAGATTCCAACTGTCATTTATATAATGACAATCACCTACTTTGTTAAAGAATTAAGTTTAACATCTTTATCTCATACCATCACATACCCAGTTCACGTCTCCTTTCAATTTGAGACATATTTTCAAGGTCATGCGACTTGCAACATGCATTAAATATTTGTTTTTTCTCTCAATAATTAGAAATACATTCAATAAATAAAGGCAGTTTTTCCTTAAGAGCAAACTTGAAAACAACATTCCAAGTTAAGATCTTTGTATTTAATAGCTCAAAATTTTTTTCTATTTTGTTGTTACCAATTTTTTGTTGCTACCAATTATAAATATTAATGAATATATATCTACAATAATCTCCAAAAAAGTTGCTTTTGAAGAACTTTTGATATAGAGAATAGGCTGGTTCCATAATCTTTTTTTATGGAGCCTGATCCAAGTTTGAAACATTAGGTTTGTTCTCTTGATTTTTATTACTAAGACTTGAATGATTAAGAGAACAATTACTAAGTAATTTTCTCAGTAGATTCAGTTTCGACTTGGTTTATGTTTTTCAGTACATATTTTATAAAATCAAGATTTTCTTGGGTTTCTCAAAAATGTTATTCAATTAAGCAACTAGCAAAATGATAATTTGTTGTAATGCATTTCATCAAGTTAAATGAGTTAGAACTTGGCAATAATAAAATGTTAAGGAAAATTAGACTTTAATTTCAATCAAACAACATTTGCCAGTAAGGGGTTGGATAAAGAAGTCAGGAGGGCACTGAAAGATCTGAATTGGTGACAGAGAACCCAAAGCCATCAGCACCCTGGTAGATCTTTCCCAGCCTCCTTCCTTCCTGGAGCTCAGCCACACCCTAGCTTAGCTCATTTGTGCTTCTATAATGTAATATCCAAAACTGGATATTTACAATCAACAGATATATATTTCTCACAGATCTGGATGATAGAAAGTACAAGGTCAAGGTCTAGAAGTTTTGACGTCTGGTAGGATCCTAATGTTAATTACTTCCAAGATGGTACCTTGAAATGTGGCATTCACAAGAGGAGACGTACTGTTCCATATGTTGGAGAGGAGCACATAATACTTTTTTACGTTCCAGAGCTAAAAATCTAATATCAAAGCCTCACCCAAATGTAACTTGTACTGGAAAAGCAAAATGCAGTTTCACTTAACCGACTGATAGCAATTTCTGAGACAGATGAAACAGTAGAAATAACTTGAGAAATTTGACAACTGTCCACCCTTACATGTAGTGGTTCGCTTTCTTCTTAGAACTAAAGTTGGTCTTAGTAGACAAAAGCAAAAAAAAAAAAAAAAAAAAAAAAAAAAAAAAAAAAAAAAAAAAAAAAAAAAAAAAAAAAAAAAAAAAAAAAAAAAAGACAACTACCTAACTACTCAATTAGGAATCATCACTTTAAAAAGGAAAGAATCATTATTTAGGTAGACATTATCTAAACATGTCACTGGCTTTTGTCCAAAAATTCTGTAAATAATTCTGACAGTTGTACTCTAATGTTATATTTCATAATAATTTTCGCCTGGAGAGCTCAGTCATAAGATATGTGTACAAATATGATGTATGGCTGAAAGGTCAGGAGATTCAAAGTTGAATTCACTGTATCTGCCCTCCACCCTTTCAATCAGCACCCAATATTCTCAAACTTTCTTCATATATATTCAACGTCCTGGTTTATAACAACTGCTAAGATACTCAACTCAGAAAACCAAGGAAGCATTACTTTTGCCCTATAATCTTCCTCAATGAAGTAGCCCTTAGTTCCTAACTTGTTTTTCATAAACACCCTTCAGTTTGTACTTTCTTTCCTGTTTGACCAGCTAGTGTGTTGGTTCAAGCCACTAGATTCAGTTACGTGAACCATTGCAACATCTTCCTCATTGTTTTCCTTTGCTTTTACTCTTTCCTGTCCCCAGTGCATTCTCCACACTGCTGCCAGCATAATCCTTGTATCATACAACTTGATCCCCAGCTCATAAAGCACATTGTAGCCTTCGGCAACCCTTAGCTAGACAGATAAATTTCAGTTCAGTCCCTTCTTTCCTGATGACAGGGTTTAGACTTATGCGACTATAATTTAAATTAGATTCTCTTCTAGCATGACTTTACTAAAGGACTTTATGACTGCCTCCCTTTGAGGTCTATCTAATCAAACCTGGTTTTGCTCTATTCACACGTAGTTATTCCAATTTCCGGAAGTCTTGCACGCCCTGATGACTTTATACACGGTGGTTTCCAACTGCTTCTTGGTAGACAATTACCCCTTTACCTAGGTAGAGGCCTTTATGACTCGGCCTCAACTTCCTTGTGTCTCTGACCTCCACCCTCTCATGTACCCCCAGTAGCTCTTCCATACATTTGTTTGCTTCATCATTTTCTTTCACTTTAAAATACTTTGGACTGCAAGTCACTAAAGTTCCATTCCATTGGTTTTAAATGATATGAAAAGTTAATTATCTCACAAGAGAAATTATGTAATAAAATAGTTTCAGAGTTTGTCTTGGCTGCAGCTCCCCAATCTTGTCATTACGTAGTTTATTTTTCCCCTTTTTTTCCTGCTGTTCTGTTCTGCTATTGCTTCCATGTATCCTAATTTGCTCTTAGCCCAATCACATCATTGGTTTAAGAAGACAGCCAAGGTTGATACCACATCCATGAAATGTGTGACATCACACAGCAGAAGAAAAGGGGACAGCTCTGTCGCAGCAGGATATATAAGGTGTTTCAAAGTTAAATATATTTATTTGAAACTGATTCAAAATATGTAATATAATATAAAATTTATTTGCTCGGGGTTGATTTGACATGATATTGGAAGTGAAACAGATGTCATGAGAAAAACTGTACAATCTCTAAATTCAACGAATAAGGAGTCCCAGAAGTTGTTATACATCAAAAAAATTACCAGACTTCTGGGACACTTTATCTTTTCCCACAAGCCCTGTCTTAGTCGCTTTCTCATTGCTGGGACAGGGCGCCAACATCCGTAACTTCAAAGAGGAAAGATTTAATTTAGCTCACAGTTCAGAAGTTCTCAGGGCAGCTGGCTCTGGGGGAGGCACACAACAGAGGAGCGCCTCACAGCTTCCCAGGCCGGAAGTCTAGTCCAGGAGGAAGAACAGAGATAGCACACACATCGCCCAGTGAGGCATCCCTTCCGGGTCAAGCTTCAGTGTTCGGCCCCTTCCAGGTCATACAACTAATACTGTTCTACATGCCTGTAATCTTCACTACACGCCCATAATCCACTTCTGACCAGGCCCCACCTCCTAACACCACATGCTTCCATAGATAATGTATAACATTCAATTACGTGAGGCTTTTGGGGACATTCCAGATCCAATAACAAGCCACACAGCAGAGTTCACTTCTCCAAATTGGGTCATGTGTCATCATGATCAGGTGACAATCTGGTGGATCAGGTCACTTGTTTGGTATAGAGCATTCAGGATGTCTCTCTAAGTTGATCGTCTTCCTTAAAGATTTTGAAATCTGAACAAAATCAGATTCCTTTTGCAGATGTTTAAAAGAGACTAGATTCGTTAAAGGGAACCCCGACGCTCCTCTGCCACAGTGTGAGGATGGGCATTATACACTCTCACTCAGAACAGAACAGTGCATATAATACAGATGACAGGTGCTCAGCAAACATATGCTGGATAAATTTTTAAAAACAGGCACATCACAGTTGGCTTACCGTGTGTTACCGAGTGTGTGTGTGTGTGTGTGTGTGTGTGTGTGTGTGTGTGCATTCGCTTTGTCAAAAAAATGAAACTTATTAGCTCTCTGAAATTGGAAGAAGCTGAGTTAAATAACTTACAGAATAACATGATGCTCTAAAATAAAAGTTTTTTAAGAGATATCTAGCGTTACACTGTTGAGGTACCATGTGAGTTGTCTTTTACCAACTGAACCATGCTGTCTCTTAAAATCCAGCTTGAAACTAAAAAGCTACGGCTAGGGATTTGGGACAAGTGTTTCATAAAGGTCTTGCCAAGCAGCCACTCACTAGTTTTTGAAATACAATTTTTGGTATTGAGACTCTGTCAGCACTGAGGAATTATTGAACAGGAACTGAAATTTTTCTGTCTCTTCTCAAATTTTGTTTTGTTTTCTTTCTGAGTAGTGATCATTCAGAATTCTTCATGTGTTATTAATGAGTAAGCCCTTTATTTCCAAGCTTTCTTGTACCTTTTATCTTTGTTCACTTAAAAATCACTATTTGAAAATATTGAATGGAGAATTTATTTCCTTTTTACTTTCCCACTAATTTAATTTTCTGGCTCATTCGTGCCGCATTATTGCAGTTATAAGAAAGCTGCCTTCTTGTTCTTTGTATGAAGAACTTCAGACATATTACTTTTATTGTATCAAAAACCTAGACTTAGATATTTCAATAAATACCTGTTATGTTTCATAACTTAGAATTCTGGGGCATATTTTGGGATATGGGGTTCATTTTTGACCAATGATACAGGAACAACTTACGCAAATAATGACTCATCCTCAGAGTGGATAGTCTTGTGGGCTCACGAACCACCTGCACAGAAGGTCAAATAGTTGGGGTTCTTGTTTGAGTCTGATCACCTGACATCAAGAAAGGGAGGAAACATATTGTGTGCTTCACTTTTCTCATTAAATTGGACAACAGGGATATACGGCTGCTAAAGTGTCCTTGATTTACCAAAATAGTGGATTATTTTATACTTTTCTCCCAAGTAAAGTTTATTATCATTCTTCAAATAGGTCGCTGTTCAATAAATGGTTGATGTGAGTTAGTGGATGACCTTGAAAACTTTTACAAAATCACCTACAGCTTCAGTTGTTAGGTGTTTGCATAAATAGACCAGTAGACATCATTAAACAGAGGCAGAAAGTGCACAGAGCAAAGAAAGTACTATTGTATGCTAGTCATCCACTCTTACACTCAGCTGTTTGATCTCCAATTTTCTACCGGAATTTAAATATAAATAAAGATAGAACAACAACATAAACAGGCAGATGAATGTGATCAGAAGAGAACAGGGTTTACAGAAGAACATATTTAAGTTAAATTCTAACTCAAGCCTCTACTAGCTGTGTTGGCTTGGAAAAATTACTTGGCTTCTCTGATCATCAATTTCAGTAACTTTAAAAGAAACATAATTTACTTAACAGAATTATTGTTAAAATTAATTGACTTTATATGTAAAATTAATTGACCATATATAAAATTAAATGACTACACAATCTGTTATATATCTTTAGTATTCCAATGAATTTATTTTTAAATCATTTATAAGAGATAAAAGTTTTGCCAAAAATCCCAGTTTCCACAATATATCTAAAAATTAATGATTCAAATTTTGGATTTCTGACATTTGACTTCTCACTTTTTCCACCATTTTTTCTTTGTCTTGTCCTAGCTTTGAATTTGTAGCTAAAGTTTAATCATGAAATTAACATAGGTAAAATGATTGGAGTTAAAAAATTACTGTATAAATGAACTTGCTTTTGACCCATTCAGAAGAGAATCTTGAAACATTCTAAATGTCAGGACAAGTTGAAAACATGTGTCAGTTAGTGTCAGAAAAATTTAACTGACAGAGAAATGTAGCAGCCCTCGCAGGTTGCTTGTAGGTGCTTGTTTTTATATCTGGGCAACCAGCATCTATCTCTCTCATCTGCCTACCAGCGCAAAACAGAAGAAAATACGAGTAGAAATGTCGTCAATTCCTTGGTTCTTTGAAAAGGCTATAACTGAACAGCAAATGCAAAATTGAACTGATCTCAGAAGTAGGGAACTTGACAGTCAAGGAAGCTGAAGAACGCCTTAGACAGTAAGAGAAGGGTCACCTGACATGTATGAAGACTCCTGTATAGGAACTGTGAGAAAAGGCACCACGTCAATGACTTATCTCCCAAAACAGGGAGAAAAAATATGTGATCGGTTGTTATCTTGGATGCTCTGTTCTTTAGCTACCCTACGAGCCTTTAATGATCAGTTCACTAGTGTAAAATTTTATGACATGCCTTATTCCCGAGCATGTGACAGCAGCCAGACAATTTATTCTCGAGGTACGATAGCATCATGTACCCAGGTGTCACTCTGAGAGTTGATGTTAATAATTCCCTCCAAACTGACAATTGGTTCGGGAGAAATAGGGGCCACATGGCACCCTGTTCCCTTTCCTTCACTCAGTACTCCTGGAAGTGATTTGAAGAACTTCTGTAAGAAGTCACTTGTTAATTTGTCCTTACTATGACGTCAGGTCCAATTAATTGTTGCTTCGACTTCTGCATGATGCTGTGCCCAACATTTTGATGCTCTTTATTTATTTATTTATTTATTTACTTGCCTACTTATTTATTTAGTACTATGTAAGCAACTGGTGATCTCAGTGGCTTCACTATTAGACCACACCAGGCTTTCCTGATGGCAGAGAAGCTTGCTGACATTTCTTGATCCTCCATGCCCTCAAATGCAAAAGAAGAATTCTTTCCCAAAGTTCCTAGCAGTTTGCCTAATGTCTATATTTTTCAGAAAATGCATATTGAATGAGTCACTAATTGAAGAAATTAAGATATTTTTGAGAACTAAATAACATACAAGCAGGCAATATATCTTTCAAAACTCCAAATCTTTACAAAGAGTATTTCTTCTGCTGCTTTTATTTCTTCCCGGTTTTTAATTTTTTAATCAAATAATAATACCTGATTTCATACAAATACTTAACATGGTTCAGAAATATTTTCATTAGCTATTCCAAATGGAAGCATTTTAGCGGACAATAGGCATGAATCTATACATGTCCAGAAATACAGGAACTTTTCATGGCATCCAGGCTTTGGTGAAAACTCACCTAGGAGAGAAAACTTCAGAAACACACTCCATACCTTGTCATCATTCTGGGTAATTTCCATTCTGCAAGGAAAATTTAGTTACACACCTTAGCTTCAAGAGCCTTTAACTTCCTCCCCTTCAAATAAACTTTAGAACTTTGCACTTAAGCAGTTCCTTTCCATGGGCAGATATTAAATCTTGCCCTCCCTAGGAATATCTTCTCATCTGAAGTTTCAAACTCAAAACTCTAATGCATTAGGCTTTTCATAACTTGGCTTTCTTCTTCACACTTAACCTAGAGTGTAGTGTCAATAGAAACTCTACCCCTGACTTTTGCCTATTAGGTCATAGCATAAAGAGTGAATGAAAAGGGCCAGTTATGTAAAAACTCCTAGGGGATATTAGGATCTTGGCTTTAATGTACATGTGATGGAAAGTCACTAGAGGGCACTGAGAAAATGACAGACATGGTTGGTTTATGATTTAACAGATTCATCTCTAGCCATTTTGTTGAAAATCAACTGGAGAAGAGAAATGGCAGGAACAGGATCAGTTGGGTGGTTAATGAGATAATCCAAAGAGAACAGTGACTCAGGCCAGGATGTCGCAGTGAGATGGGTGAGAAAGATTTCAGTTTGGGTTACGCTTTTGAAAGTACCCACAAAGTTCCCTGGTGGATTGGGCAAAGGCATTAGAGAAGCAATGACATGATGACAACACAAGTTGTGCCTGAGCAACTAAATAAAATTAGAGGAAAAGAGGTATAAAGACATCAGCTTGGACCTGTGAAAGCCGGAGATGACTGCTGAGTCACTGCTACTGAGCTAACCAAAATGAGGCAGTTGCCAACCAGGATAGGTGGATCACGGGGAACGAGTATAGGCAGAAAGAAAAAGAAGGCTGAATGCTTAGCAGTCCTGTCAACACAGAAAAGTCCAAGTCTGGCAGAACCAGAAAAAATAAAAATAAAAAGACGCTGTAAACAATGGAAAAGTAAGCCAAACAAGCATAGGCCCCAGAAAGACAAAGTATTTTTAAAGAGAGGGTTGGGAGTGGGTGGGTGAGACGGTAGGGCTGGAGGCTCAGGAGTGCAAAGTGCTTGCCTTGCAAGTGCGGGGATCTCGGTGCAATTTCCCAGCACCACATAGGCTGGGTGTGGTGGTGCACAGCACACCTGTAGAAAGCAAATGGATAAAAAGGAAATGAAGACCTATACCACCGGGCATTGCTCAAAATAAAATTCAATAAAAGAATTCAAAGGGAAAAGGCAATGTATCCAATTTCATGCAATGCTGCCTAGAAGTCAAGTAAAACTGAGACACAGCTAACACCATAGGAGTGATGAAAGGACAGCAAGAAAGCCATCTTCATGAACTGGCCATAGATACCTAGGAAGAACAAACTAGAGGGATAAAGCCAGAGAAGAGAGGGCGATGTTCACAGGAGTTTTGTTGGAAAGGGAGAGAAATGGCACAGTGGTGGAAGAAAATAGGACCACAAGCGGGATTTTTTAATTTTGTTCTGTTTTACATGTTGGAAAAAAAAACAATTTCCTTTATGTAATGATGGGAAAATAAAACAAAAACAGCAAATTGATGAGAAAAGTTAAAGCAGGAGAATCACTGATGTGGAGTAGTTGAGTGATAGTAGAGATTGGGGCCTGCCACAGAAGACTGGCCACAGCCCAAACATAGGAGCAGACTAAAATGAAGAAGGGATGAGAACAGGCAGGTGGGCGTATGTGGTGGCAGCTGTTTGTGGGGCGGAGGAAACAAGGTCATTTTTGATGAGTGTGACTGTCTATTTTCTGCATTCAACAAACTCAAACTCATTTTGAGGGGCAGAGAAGTCCAGCATTTCCCAATGAGACCGGAAAGGACAGATCAGTGAAGCACGTGATAACGACAGAATAATAGTCCAGGAACAGTGTGCAGAGGACAGGAATACATCCTCAACACACCAGTGTCGAGCGCAGCCGTGTGGATAATTCTATTTAAATCCCAGATTTAACTGTTCTTGAAGCTTTGTTTTCTTTTAATCTCCTACTTCTATCTATGCATTTTATTATTCAAATGAGGCTATAAAAATGTAAGACTTTAAATAAACATAATTTTAACTCAGTGGTGGGACTGCATACTAGTTTTCACTAAGGAGGTGAATTGACCAAGTACCAGCAACATTTAAGCTGGGCATTATGGTAGTTTAGGGATGTTTGATTAAAATCAAATGTACATAATTTTTGTGTAATATTTAAGTGAAAGGCATATTGAAATAAATTATCATTGTTGTTCTGTTTTAACTGACAGTATTAATCCCAAAAGTATGAAAAATAAAAGTTTTTATCTCAGTCAAAGACAACTAGTGACTGGTAGTTAGTAACTGAAATACTGTCAAAGATGCACTAGAACAACCCTAAAAATATAAGTATCATTTTCTGCTGTGGTTTGAATTTTGAGAGTTGTCCCAATTCCCAGCTCGTCACCATTAGGGAATGAGAGAAACTTTAAGATTTGGAGCCCAGTGGCAGGTCTTTGAGTTACTGGGAATGTGTCCTTGAAGAGAATAGTGGAAGCTTGGCCTCTTCCTCTCTCCCCTTGCTCCTTGGCTCACCAGAAGGTGAGCGTTTTTACTGTGCTACCCACTCCATAATGCACCATAATGCACAGGCCTAGAAGCACTGAGCCAACCAGTCACAAACTGGAGTCTCTAAAACTGTGAATCATTTCTCCCCGTAAGTAGATCGTGTCAAGTGTTTATTACAGTAATAGAAAGCTGGCTAACATATTGTCTACTCTCAAGAAGAGTAAATTTACATTCTCAAACAAATAAGAAAAATACAAAGTGATTAAATCTGGAACAATGAAGGAACATGTATAAGGTAATATTACCATAGTAAATGCAAGATAATTAAAATAACTGAAAGGAAAATAAGTGTCTTAGGTCAGGTTAGTCAAGAGGAATTCTTGAAAGAGAGGTTTTGAGAGAGTGTGTCTTAGGAGGTGATGCTGAAGATTTAAGTTGAGAAGTTTCCAAGATCTGGCTTACACAGAGACACGCAGAAATAAGGATGGGTCCAATTTTTTTTTCTGAAGCAGAAATTTGTAGAAGCAGTTAATGAGATGGAAAGTACTAGGTCATAGCATTACGATTCTCCAGACATCAACAATATTTGTAACTGATTAAAATGATAGGGAAACTTACATATATTGTTTAGTGCCTACAGCTTTGAAATAGAATTGACTCTGAAGAGTTGATAATTCAGGCTATACATTCCTTTAATCTCCTAGTGTTTATTCCAGAATAACTAGAAGAAGCCTGAACTGGTCTTACCAATTAAGTAGAATTAGTATTGAGAAATCGGTAGAGTATCTACCTACACATCACACAGTGTTCTCTTAGAAAATAAGGTTTCTTCTCAGGTCATAACACATAGGAAATTTTTAGAAAGCATCTTCTTGCTCCCATGTTTAAAATAACTTCTAAAGAACTCGCTATTTGCCCTTTTGGTTCTATAATCTTTGAAAACCCCTTCTACGGGTGTTAATGGAAATGCTGTTGTCAAAAGTTGACATTTTGATTCAAAAGAAACAAAGTAAAAGAGCGAAACAAAAGACTGGAAAGTATAATTTCATGATATTCAAGAATCAGAATAAGCAAATAGAGAATTGCTGAATCAAAGTGCAGCTTTGAGGTCCACTTTTGATCTACCACTCGGTAATTCTAAACATTGTGGTACCTGCCATCTCTGATCTTTCAGATCCAAGGGAAATCCAAAGGCTCCCTTAAAACTGGGTGGCAAGGTTTCTAGGGAAGGCAGTTGACCCTGTCATTGCTTCCCAAGAGCTATTTACATAGTCGCCACCTCAGCATTCCCCCTTCATGAAGCAATATAAAGCAATTCAAATACCGGAGCCTGACTGCTATTCAGAACTCTCATATGGACTGAATGCATTTCATCTCATAAGAAACAAAAATTGGCTTTCTTCTTGTCCATCACAGAGTGCCAAAGCTGTGTTTTCTTACAAAATAGATGCAGAAATGAGTGAATGAATATAAAAGTATGCATCACAGTAAAATCCAGGCACCTATTTCCCTCCACATACATAATATGCTCTTTCCTCTCTAACACTATGTTTTCCATTCAATCTCTTTTCCTGGAGTGACCACGTCTACCTTTACCTCTGAGCAGTAGTATCCAGCAGCCCCAAAGGTAGGATGAACTTTCACAGAACAGCTTCAATCTGTAGAGTTTGTGGGGCAGCGAAGTTTCTGTGTTCCATTTCGTCTTTGTCAATGATTTGGTATCTTGTTTTTAGTCCTGTACGTAGGACTTTGCCTGATGGACTCTCAACCTTAGCCCAAGATATTTATCAAATGCTCAGCATTGTTTTGCAACAGCTGCAAAATTACATCGAACACAGATTTGATTGTGGTTTTCACATTCGCTTGCTGTGTAATCTTATACTGTTTGAACTTCAGTTCCCATAGTATACAATGGGGAAAATAGTGACCACTTCCTGAACATAACAACTGACCAATAAGTGGTTTTGATGCTGCTGATGACTGTAGTATCAACAACAACGACTACCTCTCCTCTTTCTTCAGCATGCTCGAATGATTTGACCTTTTATCCAATGCAATCTGGTTTTCTTTGTATTTCTTTTATTAAATCCATTCTTCTAAGTCTTCTTGTTTCAGCCAAAACCCAAAGAACCCATTCAAGTGATGTTCTGAGTTTTTTTACATTCGCATCACATTCGTTTTTTACAATTTTAGTATAGTCGTGATCGAAATACACATTTGTCTATAGTTGAAATTATACTTTCAAAAAGAAAACTGCCAAATAGTAATAGAATAGGAAGTCTAGAAATATTCTCAATTATTGTTATGAATTTAGATTGTAAAAATAGTTTCAGATCACAGGAGGAATCACAGTTCATAAGCACACTTCAACAAAAAAGTATCTGGGCAGACAGTTGAAGGGGAATGAAGATGGAAAAGCCAAGAGAAAGAAAGAGAAAAACAATGAAGACATTGGAAGAAAAAAGATGAGAGATTTTTATTTTGTTTCTTTTGTTTCATTTTGTTTGTCTGGCTAGGGATGAAGCCCAGACCCTTACCCATGTTACATAAGTGCTCTAACACTCAGCTGTATCTCCAGTCCTCGTGGGTGAAACCAAAATTGTAGATGGATGTTTGTTGCAACATTTATCTGCATCTTTTACATTTTTAAGTGCAATTATTTTCATAGAGCACATTTGTTTTTAAATATTTATTACAAATGCAATACAATATGTGAAAAATGATGTATTTGTGATAATATTTATGGTAATTTGGTTGTAAAAATAAAACCTTCTTAGAAGCAAATTCTCATCAATAAAGAACTGGTAGGGAAATTTTTTACACTCAGATACATAAAATTCTATTAATTTTAGAAAACACTTCATATACGGATTTGGGGGGGGGGGGCTGTGTGTGTGTGTGAGTGAAACTGGGGACGGAGCCTAAAGCTTTCCACACTGAACTACACCTCCAGCCCATTTTTCACTTTTGATTTCAAGACTTGGTCTCGCTAAGTTACTAAGTTGCCTGTCTGTTCTTGAGCTTGAGATCTTCTTGCCTCAGCCTCATAATTTGGGGATTATAGGCCTACACTGCCAGACTCAGCTTGATTTTAAACTACTCCAAAATACATTGTTATATTTCAAAAGCACATACTGTCTCTGTGTTTAATATGCTATTGAGGTAAAAAAATCATAGCTAGATATTTACTTGCCCTTGATTGCAATTGCTTGGAAAAATCTCCTAATGAAACAGAAGAAACTAGAAGCAATGACCTCTAGGAGGGAAAAAGGGCTCGCGGAAAGGCACTGGGGGACATCAGGTTCACTGCAGGGCCATTTCCATCTTTTGGATTTTATAACATAGATACATTGTCTATTCAAAAGAAAAGTTGATAATTTCTGAAAACCCTGTAATTACCCATGTTTTGGGAGCAACAGCAACAGACTGTATAATCTTCTAGTGGCTCTTTTTATAAACACAGAATTTACACATTGCCAATCTGCCAACTAATTACTTTAATCATACAGAAGGGAATTAATTTGAAGATGATCTTGGCAGATGCGGTCTGTTGTCCTCTCAAGAAACTCCCAACCTCCATCCTATCCCTGCCCCCAAGACTGACAGGAATGGACAGTTTCCAGGATCTCTCTCACTGCGGGCTTTTGGCTGGACACTGGCCCTTGGTGGTCCCAACAGGAGATGGGGGGGGGGGGGAGGAAGAGACTGAGGCCAGGGCGCATCTTCCCCACCTTTCCGTGTCTTCAATGCACTTCTTCCGCTTCGATCTCCGCGTCTTTTGGGTGGGTGAACTTCACCAACAAGGAAGCTAAGGAAACCAGATATTTAAACCAGACCAAAGTACTGTAAAATAATAAGCAAAGGTACTAAAATACAATGGAGAAGGATGTATTTGTATATCACCAAGCATGAATAATTCTTAGGGACAGCAAAAATGTTTTGTGTGAATACACAGAATGAAGTTAAGACTATTTTAGGTGGCATTTTCTCTTTACCTTGTTTTTAATTTCATCTCACATAATTTTACATCTGCTGCATAATATATTAATATGAAGAAATGCATGGGATTCTTTTGGGGTTTGGGGAGGGTATATTTAGGATAAATAAAATAATATTTGTATAGAGTGAAATGGTGATGTAGCCAACCAAGCTAACATACTCATCACCTTAAATGTTTGCTTCCACTTTTTGTGCAAGACCATCTAAGATCTAATTGCTTAGGAAATTTTCAGTACTGAGCCCAAGTGTTCATTATAGTTTTCACGCTGTGTGTCGTATCTTCAGACTTACTTGCTATATATTCCTTTATGTCTTTGAGCTACATTTCTCTAGTCTCTTTTTCTCTCTAACCCTTTCCCCCTGGTAACCACGATTCTGTATTTTAATTCTTTCGAGAATCCACACGTATAGGAAATCATGCAGTATTTTATTTCTGTATCTGGCTTATGTCACTCAACGTTCTCCTCTCCAATCTCCTCTCTGTTGCCCAACGTGGCCTGAGCTCCTTCTTTTAAAAGACTGAATAATAACCCATTACGCCCACACACACAGACGCACACACCCAAATTTCTTCATCCATCTGTCCATTGCGGGACACTTAAGTTGTCTCTGTTTCTTGGCTGCTGTGAATAATGCTGCTGCAAAAATGGTAAGGGTGCTCTCTCTATACGTGACTAATTCATTTCCTTGATGTATATACTGTGAAGACAGACTGCAAGAGCCTATGATGGCTCTATTTTTTAAAAATATTTGAAGAAACTCCAAGCTACTCCGCATAACTGCCTCACTAATTCACACCCATACAGTGTACAAAGGCTCCTTTCTCTCCTCACTCAAACAACAAGTATTATCTTGTCTTTCTGATAACAGCCATTCTAATAGGTGTGAGGATTGTGTCTTGATGTAGTTTTGATTTTCATTCTCCTGATGACTAGCAATTTTGAACACCTTGTTTATGTGCCCAGTGACTGTTTTTTGCCATCTTCGGGGAAATATCTATTCAGGTCTTTTGTCCATTTTCAAAATTGTTTTCTTGATGTCAATTTGAGTTCTGCATATATTTTAGATGTTACCTAATTTTCAAATATATGACTCACAAATACATTTTTCCCAATCTCTAAGCTGAGCTTTCATTTGTTGGTTACTTTATTTTGGTCCCTCTTATATTTATCTCAGTGGTTGTTTTCTGAGCTGTTGGTATGACACCCTAAAAGTCACAGCCAATGTCAATGGAAAGGAACTCTTCCTTTGTGTTTTCTTCTAGGACTTTTTTGCTTTCTGGTCTTTAATCCTTTCTGAATTTTTTTTTTGTATGTATAAGATAAGGGATCAATTTCATTCTTGTGCATGTGGCTAGGCAGTTTTTCCAACACCAATTATTGTGAAGATTCTAGTTTTCCTTATTGAATGGTCCAGGTCCCCTTATCAAAAATTAATAGGCCATCTAGGTTTGAGTTGACCTCTCGCACACATTCTGTTCCATTTTTGTCCATGTCCATTTTAATTCTAGTACCTTGTTATTCTGATTAGGAAAGTTTTGTGCACTTAGAACTCTTGAATGAATACAAACATTTAAGAGTTGCTCAACAACTTTTTTCATCTTAGGAATAAATGATAAATAAATAAGGAAATGGTTACCTGTGCTTTTATAACTGACTTGCAGATCCTGAAGGTAGCAGTTAAGCTTCAGGTTTGACATAAAAGTTAAGTGGCACCGTCTCACCTTGGAGTTTCTACCAATATTAAGCCTGCTGTAGACCACCCTGAGGCATTCTCTTACAGATACTGATTCTGAATAGTAATTTTGAAGCAACAAAAACAGACCCTCTGTCAAGCTTTGTTTTATTCTTTTTAATTAAAAAAGAGAAAGTAATTTCCTATTGAAGTAATTTGTGCAACTGAACACAGCTCAATTAGTTTTAAATGTAGATTTTAATTAGTGTTCTGACTCAGTGCCTAATTTGAATGTCTTCTGCTATCCGTGGTTTAGGATATTCCATGCCAATGTTTACTCAGGGTTGTTCAAAGGAGCCCAGAAGTTGGCTGAATCTCATCGATGGCTTAGCATATTATTAAATGGAAAGCTTCATGTGGTTTTAAGTGTCATTGCCCACTTACATGACATGTATCTTATTTCCTAAAAAAAAAAATTCTACTAATTTCTCTAGCCAAACGGAAGTTAGTAATATTTACCTATTTGTCCTTCTGTTTAATTCCACAAATAGTTGAGGAATGACTACTGTCTGCTAGGCATGGCACCATGTTCTAGAGAGACAGGTGTAAACAAAATTTAAACTTTTTACCTTCATGGAGCTCCCAGGATGGTGGAAGAACCAACACTACGCAATATAAAAAATACTGTGTATAAAATGTTCTGTTGAAATAAATATGAACAAGGAAATATTCTGGCAGGAAGCAATGTGTGAGGTATGATCAAAATATATGGTGAATTTTTAAAAGATTTTTTTACAGTAAAAGAATATATGAATCTACCTTATATCTTATATCTACCTTATATCGGCCCTCACTTTGGACGCTCTTAGCCCATCATTCTTGCCACTTTCTGAAGCAGTTCTGGAAGTTTTCCTTCATGGGTGTCTTTACAAGATATGATCAAAAGTGCAGGGAATGGCTGCTGCTGAGTACTCTGCCACACAAAGAGGCTTGTACAAATATTACAGAGTGTCCTCGTGAACGTTACTCACCCGATCTGGAACTACATGACATTCGGCTCTTCTCCAAAGTCAGAATGACCACAAAACATCAACATTTTGAATGGCTTCTGGACATTGTGACAGCCACAGAGCACAACTAGAGGAACTCAGGAGAGGATGTCCAGAACTGTTTCAGAAAGCAGTAAGAAAGATGGGATAGATGTGTTCAAAGCGAGGGGGGATAGTTTGATGGGGCTGAGTACTGATGGGCCTTTTACTGTTATAAGTGTTTTAAATGTAAACAGTCACTGCATTTTCCTATCGCACCTCATATTTTTGGGTGGGGTATTTGAGGATCTCTAGCAAAAAAGAGGACATTTAAATGAAGACATTTGAAAGAACTGCTGGGAGGATATTGCTGGGGAAATGCAGTGTGAAAGCATGCAAGTATGTGCAATGCTTTAGAGAAAGTGCGAGAAGCCAGTCTGGTCTGCCACTGTCCCCAGGGACAGGAAAGCACTGTGTGGGCCTTCTAGGTTCTGTAAGGGGTTGGAGTATCTAAAGGAGGACCAGATTCTTTAAGAGGATTGCTACTCTTGCTCTTTTGAAAATAGAATTAAGGATGGAACAGCAAAATAAGAGACTGTTGCAGTAGTAAGAAATTACATTGCGGATGATGAAGCTGGTAGCAGGAATGTGGTAGGACTTTACTCAAATTTGGAAGGTTTAATTCAGAAAAATTTTTTAAATTTCTAAATTTGAAGGTCATGCTAACAGAATTTTATCAATGAATTAGATGTGAAGGGTATTCATTATTTTATGCTGCTTAGTAAGTCATCCTAAAACTTTATGACTTGAAAAACACACTTTAATTTTAATCTTACTGTTTTCATGGTTTGGGAATTAAAGCCCCTCATTTAGTGAGATTCTCTGCTTTAGGGTTTCTCCCTCAAGGGAATGTATTGATCCAGGGTCCATGGTCACCTGGGGACTGAACCAGGGCAAGATTTGCCAAATAAATGCTGACAGGATTCAGTCCCCCACCCTCCTCAGGTGAACCTCTTTAGCAAAGAAAACTTTGAAAGGAGCCATAGAAAATACCAGCAAGGTTAGAATCAGAGTGCCTGTGACTGATCACAGAAGGGACACCCTGCTACTCTGTCATAGAGGGGGAAGTGACTTGGCCTAGCCCATACGCACGGGGGGGAGGGGGGGTGACACAAGGGCACAAACATCACAAAGTCAAAGTCATTGGCTCAAGAAGGACCTTCCCAGAAATAGCAAGGGTGGATTTATCTTGCTCCAGAAAGCTTCTTTTATTGTTTAAAATTGTATTTTCTTCCTTGAATTGCAAAATCTGAACTGTAATAGATTTTAGGTTCCAAGTCTTCCTTGCCTCAGTCCATTTGAGTTACTGTCACAAAAATACCATAAACTGAGAAGTTAATGGAGAAATTTATTTCTCAGCATTCTGAGGCTACAAGATCCAAGATCAAGATGCCCACCGACCTAATGCTTGGTGAGGACTCATTACCGCGTTCATGCGTGGTTTTCTGCTTGCTAAGTCCCCACACGGCCAAAGGCACAAAGGAGCTCTCCAGAATCTCTTTTATAGGGGCACAAATCCCATTCAAGGATCTCTCTACTCCACCATCATGACCTACTCACTTCCAAAAACGCTATTCTAATAATAGCACATTGCAGGCTTGGGTTTCAACATAGACATTTTTTGAAATTATATACATGTAATCTGCAGCACTCATTATGCCCTTCAGTTTTCAAGTCTGTCTGCCTCTGTTCACAATCCATGGACTGATATGTGCCTCGGGGCTCCTTTTCTTGCATTTTTTCATCATCTGAGTTCCCAAAGGTGACCCACAAACATTTACTGAGACTTTAAAAGTGCCTATTGTCAGCTTTACAGAGCAATAACACAGAGTCCTTGCCCTCAAGAACTCAGCAAAGGCAATTATTTACTCATTAGCTTATTACAAGATTTAAGTAAACCTAGACGTGAGTTTAGGAGGAAATTCAGTTTCTAAAGGTTAAGTAATTTGTCTAAGACATACTGCTAGGAAGCAGAGGTGCTTTATCTAATCTGAATTTACAGTCCATTCTTTTCATACAATTTTCAAAACTGCAGGCTGATGAGAGGCAAAACCAACACCTTTGAGACAGGCAAAAAAAAAATGGTTACTGGCTCTTAAGGCTGGGTTGTGGAGCGGCTCCCAAACAGCTCCTGTGTTTGCAAGTTATAGATTACCTATGGACACTGTGCGCTGTTGCGAGGTGGGGCCTGGCTGCAAAGGCAGATTCGTGGGGCTTGCCCTGCAGGTGATGTGCTGGTTCCTCCCTGCCTTGCTCTCTTGGCTTTCACCTTCCCTGCTACGAAGAGCTCTCTGGAGGCATCCCTACTGCGTGAGTTCACTATCGCTGGCCGCCTACGTGTGGACTGTGACCTTCTGAAACTAAAATAAGCCTCTTCTCCCTTAAGTTGTGGATGTCTGGTGCTGTGTCCCAGCAATGAGAAAGTAACTAAGACACTAGTAAATCTTTGTAAAAATAAAATGAAAATAAAATTGAAACCTGGTAAAAGAAATCATTATGGTAGACTGGCATAGAGAAATAAGCCAGCGTAGAGAAATGGCAATAGAGATAAACTAGAGACACAAAGAATGGGTGGAATGAAGATGTACAGAATGGATCACACCCTGGGCACTGGGGCTAGAAAATCACTAAATAAATGTGAGTTTAGGACTAGAGCAAGGTCAGCAGAGGACAGTCCATGCTCTCCCTTAATGCTGAGATGTTATATATTTTATTTTTCTTTCTGGATTCCATTTAGGAGGACAATTTTTGAAGCACACAAAAAAGAGTGAATGTGCATACAGTATATTCCTGTGTCATTCTCTACCCAGGGAAAAATAATTTTACAGTCTTTCTTCAGTGGTTTTTGGGCATCAGGAAGTGATGCTATCCTATAGACTGCCCTTCTTCAGTGCCCTCCCACTGGCTTCGGTCCTGTGTCAGTCTGTTCCTGCCTGTCTTAGCCACATTTTTGACTTTGCGAGGTGTACTCATGCTGTTCCTATACCTTCCCTAGGACTTTATGTTGTCATTTTCTTCTCCAACAAATGTGTGTTCCCAAACTTGTCTTTATAGTTACTGTGTGTTGATTCAGAAGCTTCTCAACCTCTATAAAATAAGAATCAGATGTATTGATGTTTTTTTAATGAAAGGCATTATCTTTTATTCGAGACTGCTTTTCAAATCAGAATGAGTCTAGTGTTAGTCATGGCAGAGGTAGCTGTTAATTTTCAGACTTCTAACGTCAACGTGAGAAAAATAATGGTACATTATCAATGGATCTTGGTTGGGATGTTACTCTTAGAGTAAATAGTCCCTAATTCAGTACTTGGCATTATTTTATTAGAATTAGGAGCTTTTTTATAAGCCTCAATAAAAACATGTTCTATACTATCCATTTCTTTTACTGTCTGCTTTCTTTTTTAATGTTAAAAGTTCATTTAATATCAGTGTTCAAAAGATAAGAATTGAATGTCTCAAATTTAACGACTAACTTTCTACCTTCACCTCATCTACCATAAACTGCAATGCGAGCTAAAAGCAACTTAGATGTCCTAATTGCTTTGAAATTCTAGGAATGGGTCTGGGCAGGGTAGCACTTGCCTGCAACCCTAGCACTGTGGTAAGTTTTAAAATATAGATCCTCCAGTTTTAATCCACATTGTGTCAGGGTACTTCAAGGGTTGAATTTCTGTCTCAGGAATTTCTTCTCACTGGTTAAACTGGACTCTTTAACACATAATATTAGCTGCTTTCTAAAGGCCAGCTTGCTTATCAATGGTATAATTTATTCACTTTATTATAGCAGAGCTTAATTATCCAACATTTAATTCATTTGAATTGTTATAAAAAAAACTTTTTAAAGAAACAAATGCTGTCACTTATAAAATGTATCATTCTTTTTATATCATTATTTGTAAGAGAATGCCTCAGCCTTAGCTGTGCTTAAAGTTGAATTTTTTAATAAGGCATAGGAAAATTCAGTAATTTCAAAACAGGAAATATTTAATCAGACTCTGTCATTATGATTAATAGACAATGTCATCAACATTGATTGCTGTGGACTGATTTCTGTCATCCTTTTAGGGTCTAAAGATTTGGTTGAATTATCTGTTGTTATGGTATACCTCACATACCAAAATTTTATAACATAAGATTCTTTCATTGGCTGATTTTCAAGTGTGCATATAGGAAAGCATACCCACTTTTAATTAATGTATGTAAGGGAAATTAAGACAGAAAGGAACCAAAGCATTATCTTTTTAAAATAATAAGCAGGTTAGCAGTTGAAAAAAATTTTGCAAAAATAGAGTGCTAGGTTTTCCTACAAAACAACAAAAAATTAAAAATAAGCAACAACAAACTCTTTCCTCCTTGTTGCTTCGTTCTAGGTGTTCTCCCTACAGAGAAACCTGGCAACTAAAAACATGGAAGATTCCTGTGCTCTGTTTGCAGAAGGGGAAAAATGCTCCCTAATTAATCGCCAGTGGACTGTATCCATGATTATTTACTGGTTAGATTTCTAATGCAGGTGCTTATCATTTGAATGAATTTTAATACGGACATGTAGTTTAGCTGCTTTTGTTCTCTAATGCAAATCAGAGCAATTAAATCAGTTTTTGTGATTAAGGAATCACAAAAGCATAGAATGGAAGAAATGGAAGAGGCCTGGTTTGTCTCCATGACGTCTTTTTTCATGTTACCAGTGAGAAAATTGAAGCCTCAAGAGATTAAAGACCCCTACTCAAATTCCTTTGTGCCGGCCTAAATGAGTTTGTTGGTGCTCCAGAGATGGCAAGAGATAAATCTATTGATGGCCACAAAGCTCTTTTTCTCAGACTTGTCACTGTGACCACCCCTCCCCTTCCTTCCTCCTGGTTTTTTGTTTGTTTGTTTTGTTTTTTTTTCTTTTGTTTTGTTTTGTTTTTAGATAGAGAGACATGCTCTGAGGTTCAGGCTAGTACTGAACTTACTACATCGACTAGGCGGGTGTTGAATTCATGACAATCCTCCTGCCTCTACTGAGTGCTGGAATTATAGGCGCGCACCAGCACACCTGTCTAATATGTGTCCATTTCTTGATCTCATCTCCCCTCTGCCCAGTAGCAGACCTTCAGTGCCTCCCCCTTCACATTAAACTCTTTCAAAGCTCTGAGCTCAAACACTCTGCTTTGGAAAGTATTTAATTCTGAAATTATTTGCATGAACAAATCATATGTTGTGGAATCGAGAAGAATTGTCCGACACTGGTGAATAAATGAGTTGATTAAACAACTTGCACACGGGCTGCTTTGTAGGTGTAAAGCTGGCCCTCCACACCCTCGGTGTTAAGGAACAAATGAAGAAATGGCCTCACAAACTTACAATATCATCACTCTTTGGAAGATTCACATCCTTTTGTAAAGATTTGTTTTCTACATTTTTTTATTAACAAAACAGAAAGAGAGCTTACAAAATAGGACTCTTAGTTCATTCAGGTAGCTAGAACAAAATACCACAGACCGGGTAATTTATCAACAAAAGAAATTCATAGTTTGTAGTTTTGGCAAATGGGAAGTCCAACATTAAGGCACTAGGGAATTTGGTATCTGGAATGAGGCTGTTTCTCATAGATGGCACCTTTTGTACATCTTCACACAGCACAGGGGACAGCAACCTCCCTGGAGTCTCCTTTATGAAGACACTTATCCCATTCATTGAGGTGGGAGCCCCTGTGGCATCACTACTTATCCAAGTCCCTAACTCTTAATACTGTTGCACTGGATATTAGGTGTCAAAATATGAACTGGGGGAGAGCACAATACTCAGACCACAACAATAGATCAAACTATGAATGACAATATACAAACATCCTACCAAGTTTAAGGTATGCCAAAGGATAAATTTTAGCATCCCCTGCCTAACCCACCCACTCATAAATCTTCAGTCTTTCCTCTCAGAAGGAATGTCTGTTAACAGTTAAGACTCACTTGGTTTCCTCTATGATTTTAACACTTCCTTTTTCATTCATATAAATGTATTATTTAGCTTTATATTTTTAACTCTACTTAAATGTAATAATTATTGTGTATTTTATTTGGAACTTTCTTGGCATGCAGTATCATTATCTTGAAATTCATGAATATTTTTGTTTACAGATTCTAGTTTATTCAACTTAATATTATATGCTACTATATTATACAACTTATTATAAATTAAGTGTCTCATCTTCTTTGGAATCCTTGAGTATTTTATAAGTGTTGATATATTTGAATGCATTTCTTTTATCTTATTTTGTCTTTCCTAATTACCCATTTTTGTGTGTAATAATTTGTTGACATAAATTCTCCATATATCCAGGAAATTAGGCAAAATTTTTCTAAACAGTAGAAGGGCAAACATAGCGAGCTCAATAAGCTTTACTGAAAAATCAAGAAAGGACAATAAAAATTAGAATAATGTTCTTAATTAAGCACTACCATATTTCACTTCACAAGACTCAAATATCTGCTTTTAATTTGAAACATCTTCAGAACTCATATCAAAGTATTGGTTTTCAAGCATCTTTATTTGTAGAACCCTTTAAGAAAAAAAAACAACTTTACCCCAAACCATGATATAGAAATGTAGTATGAGTCTGAGTCTGTAACATTGATAATCAACTAAATCAGTTAAATAATAAGCATACCTTAAGGCCTATTTTAAAAGTTTGTGCCTTCCAGAAGCTTAAATATTTGCTGGTTGGCACAATGACTGGAAGGGCGGATGGATGGACAGATGGATGGATGGACGAATTTATTTAGAGAAGCCTGAAAAGTTTCAAGAAATAGCACACAGAGAAAGTCAATAGCAAGCCACTTATTTTTGCACAGAAAGGAGAAAGCAAGTGAAGTCAACTCTGCAATCAGGTAATAACCATTACCCTTGCTTCACCTTCACCTGTTGCTGACATCTGATTCAATCACACGTGCACAACGTAGTAACATTTGATGTGAATAGAATTCACAGCCTCTTTTTTTTTCACTTGAGTGTTCCTAATCCAATAGAGTTAATATGATAAGAGCACAGTCCTTAAAAACCAAACTCCACCAATAGGACTCTTCATTTTCAACTTTCACTGCTCTTTCTCTGCATCTCACTTCTGAGCGTGCCATGTTTTCGAAGAAGCAGCCCCAAATGACCTTGCAATTGTCATTCACCCTGTAACAGTTTTTAAATGCTCCATGACTGGAAGCTGTGTGCAGACGATGCAATCTGGCTCATTGAATTGTTCATTGATTACAAATTCGCCTCTTCAAACAGTGGATGACTCGGTTTGCTCGACACTGTCAAACAGATTTCAATATAGAGACGCTGCGTCTGATGTCCTGAGACTGCTTCCCCTACCCTTAGAATCATTCTAGGTACGGTGGTTTTAATTCTCGAAGGAAACCCGATACACAAAATGCTTACTTTCAAAACCAAGAAGCAAGGGAGTAATACCTCTCATTTCAACGTTGCATTTGTGATTGATTTTATGGCTGAGTCTCAGAAAGTTCTCCCCAGATAGAGCATTTAATTTTTTTCATAAATTTTCACTTCTGAGTAATTTTTGAGAAATGTTTCAGCAATGTAAATCAAAGCAGACTTGAAAGAGAAACCAGCTCAGAGACAAGAGTTGCCTGACAGGGATCTTGACAAATATTTAGCTTTTGATAAACAAGAATATTCCCTGGGAATCTGCAGGAACATTCTCCCCACCTCACGTGATCAAAGTTCCTTTGCCCCTCGGGAAGACCACTGCCCCTTTCCTCAAAACGATTTCTACCGATTTCTGTGCCCTGCCTGACCACTGCTAACTAATCTTCCTTCTTTCAAAAACGACTCCCCTTCAATTTCATGAATCCATTTTTAAATGCTTAAAAGGAAATTCTTACATAACCTTCCACTTGATGATTCAGTTGATATGACAGAGACACTTTCCTACTCTCAGTTTTTCCCCATTTTATTGATATGTATAAGTGCAATACATAAACTTTAAATTGATCGTGAGTATTTCGTGCACATACATATCATGGCAAAGTTACTAATCCTCCCCCTCTCCCCTTTCGACCTTCCCACCCCTCCCTCCAGTTCCCACTATATCCCACATCAAGTTCCGTGAGATAATTGTGATCTGGGTTTCTCATACCAGAAAAACTATTCAGCATTTCTCACCTTCTGCTTCTGACTCACTTCACTAAGCATGATGGTCTTGAGTTGCCTTCATTACCTACAAAAGCCTCCAACTTATCTGACTTTATAGATGAGTAGTATTCCATTGTAAATAATACAATTTGTGTATCCATTTGTCTGTTGATGGGTACTTTGGTGTCTTCCACATTTTAGCTATTGTTAGTTGTGCTGCTACGAACACGGGAACACGTGTATCTCTTAGTTTTAAGAACATGACTCGTGAAACGACAGGGACAACATGGGTATCATGACATCTTCTCCCTTCTTTGACATAGTTACACCTCACGTTCCTTGAGCAGTAGTAATCAGCGATGCTCTTTCTTTCTTTCTTTCTTTCTTTCTTTCTTTCTTTCTTTCTTCATTTATTTATTTATTGGTACTAGAGTTTGAACCTAGGGCCTTCATACTGAGCTACCTCTCCAGCCTTTTTTAAAATTTTGTTTTGAGTCAGGGTGTCACCAAGTCTCTGTATTGCTCAAGTGAAGCTTGCATTTATGACTCTTCTGCCTCGGACTCTCAGAGCGTTGGGATTGCAAGCATGTACTACCGTGCTCAGTTGCTTTTTTTCTATTTCAGCTCTTTGGAATTAAACACTGGTATGTCAAAGAGTAAGTTTCATAAGGAAGTAGCGAATGTAAGTACTGTGGTAGATAACTTAAAAAAAAAAAAAACCAAAAGGTTAATACTACCCTATGGCTGTGTAAAAAAAGGTTCTAAGAAAAGGTTTGGGCTTAACAACCAGAAAAATGAGTCAATTTGTTAATGTGAAATTGAGTAGCTAAATTTTGCTGGTTAAAGGTGAGTGACATATGAGATAAACCAGTGACTGATTCTATCTTACAGGAAAAAAAAAATAATAAAGTGGCTCCATTTCCCTGAAATTATAACATCCTAAACCTTGCAATCTACCTTTTCGGCAAAACAGAGTCCCTTAGAAACAAGGAATTATTGCACATGTTTTCTGATCGTGAGCCCAGATTGCATCAATCTGCTAATAAGACAGAGGATTTGCATAGTATTTCTAAGCTTTATTTACAAGTCAGAGTTCATTTGCTCAGTACAGACTAGCACCAGCTCTCTCCTGTCTCGCCTCAGTCCCATGAGTCTGGCTCCTGACTTGGTGCTGCCTGGGAGGCCCATTTCTCATAAGGAAGTCCTTATCTACAAGTAGTTCCTGGCGTCTATGATATCAAAGCTTTTTACTGTGCCTAAATGTAGAAATGGTCATTTCTTAAGGAAATAAAGGACTGAAGCCTCATTAGGGAGGAAATGTTTTCTTGGAAATACTTTCATAAACTTAGTAATTAATACCAGTAAATTGCTTTTTTATAACTATGGCCTTTTCCAAAGACAGGCTGGATGTGCTCGAATTTTACTGTACTTTTTTTTGAGACAGGGTCTCCTTCCACAGTCCAAGGCGATCCTGAAATCACTATGTAGCCCAGCATGGCCTTAAACTTAGAGCTAACCTGCCTTAATCCTCCTGCCTCAGCCTCCTGAGTGCTAGGGTTACATGCATAGAACATCATGTTTGGCTTTACTCTGCTTTTTAGTGTACTTCACAGTTCAGATCTGAGATTTATTTACAGTAACTACTAAATATAGGATTCAGAGTTTTGTCCTCTGGATGCTCACCCTAGCCCCTTAGATATTTTCTGCTAGTCTGTTTTCTCAAATTTCTTTGACAACACAAATTATTTTTAATTCATATTTCATATTCTCTCTCACTATCTCTCTCTCTCTATTTCTCCTCTCTACCATTCCTCCCACTCCACATGCTGCTTTCTGATATTTCATATTTTTCTCTATAAAATCCAAATAGATATTTAATTTGCCTATGGAGGCTCTTTTAAAAGCCCCCAAACCTCATAGACAAACTGGCTCTTGTAATACCAGGTACCAGCCCATCTTACCTTCTTAGTGACCCTCTCTGTGTGCTTAAAATTTTTAAAGTGCTGCCACCTGTTGCCCTCTTTTCCACTGTATTTTTCCCCATTTGCGTAGGCTTTGTGGCTCTCTAAGATCTGGCACTGCCAACTTGGTTATAAACTCGGCAACTGTGTATCGCGTTGCCTGAGAGCAGCGGCCCACTGCATTTCCTTTCCTTATCAGGTCCTTCTGTTACATTTCTAGCACTTCATCTCTCTTTCTGCGTTTGATCATAGTGGGAAGAGGACTATCAGTTAGGGGCATAATAAGGTAGAAAGCAATCTGAGAGATTAGTATATACGCTAATGTAAATTGCTATGGCTGGTGGCTCAATCTAAATGGAAAGATGATTACTTATAATGATGTAAGCATGAGTGAAGACAGGAGGCTGGCACAGAAGAGGTTAATACCATCATAGGCATGGAGCCAGCCAAGCACTCAGGTTGAATTAGGCAAGGCCAGATGGTATATTGTAGTCACAGTTGCTGGACAACAGAAGGGTTCAAATCTGGATGAGATCTCGATATTGAAAGGTTCAGGCAGAGGCTGAGGTCGTTGCTGCTTGGTGACTGGCTCGGAGGACCTCCAGGAAGGCCAACTTTGAGGAGATAGGAAGGGATCTGGGGATAAGGAGAGATAGGAGAGGTGAGGGAAGAATGAGTATAAATGGTCAGGATGTGCCCTCTACATGCACCAATTCCCCAAGATAAATGTAATTATTCTGTATCACAAACATATACCCATAAAAATAATTATGGGGAGAGAAGCGTGCCCTCAGACAGAGGCCTTCTAACACAGAGGTACACATACATCTCCAACAGTCTTTCATGGGCTCCATGGACCCATTTGGTTAGGAGCCCGTCAGTGGTCAAAGAAATTTTCAAAGGGCCAGATGCCTTCTTCCAATTACAAAGAGCTGTGATGCACTTTAAAATTAGGGGGGAAATTTTCTGCAACTGTCTTACTTAAGTAGCCATTCTCAAACCTTTTCTGCCTGTTGGCATTCGTTGAAGAGATGTTCTTTAAAGCCGAGTCTTGGATGTGCCCTCCCCACGCTTGTCTCTCAGTGTCACATCCAGTCATCGGGCCTTCGAGTCCCAAAGTTCTCTCCTCAAATAATCTCTCTCAGATGTACCTTATTTCCCGCTACCACCAGTGTTTGTGTTCACAATTCCCAGTGTCAATAGTCATGAGGCAAGTTTGACATATGCTCAAGTTTGTTGGCGTGTTTGCCACTGTCCAACTCAAAGGAGGCCACTTTTCTAGGTGAAAAGGAAATCAAGTTGCTGTGTTTCAGATCTGGAGAGTCCACCATAAGGCTCATGTATTTGGAACTGTGTTCTGTGGGAAAGTGGGTCCTGGCTGGAAGCAGTGGATGCCCGTGGATTAACCTGAAAAGATCGTGTGAACTTGTTGAGAAAGGGGGTTGCCCAGGGAAGAGCTTTCAGGTGGTGTTACTGACCTGGGGGCCAGGAAGTGAGGGAGGGGCACCCGCTCTGGGTGTTGGGTGCACAAACGGCTGCTTAAGCTGAGTAAAGGAGGGAAGAAGAAGCATTTTGACAGCTTCTTCCTGGGAAGGCTCTGCCCTTGGCCTTAATCTGCAGACCTGGTCTGGCTCCTCACTTCACTTGGCTTTCTGTCCACAATGCATAAGCAGCTCTCCAACCTCTGCCATCTGTTTCCACTGTTACCAGCCACCCATGAGTGGACTGTGTGAGACCTTCTGACACTGAGCTAACTAAATCCTTCCTCCCTTATGTTGAGGATGTTGGGGATTTTGTCCTCGCAATGAGAAAGGAACTAAGACTAAAATTTTTATTCAAAGTTAGATCAGGGGAGATGGTGGCGGGAAGGAGTGGAGGCTCATTATCCTCAAGTCACCATTTATCTGTGTACGGATGTACTGGGGTCTTTTGTAGCAAGGACCAGTGGGGTAGGGGTTCAGTGAGACAATAAACACATCTATGCTTCTTCCCCATCTCTACCTGGATTCCCACCTCTCCCTCTCTTACATGGAAGTCGAACAGGCCTCCTACCTCCTGGTGCAGCATCTGCATCCACTATCTGCTCGCCTAGGCTAAGGAAAGGTGGGGTTCCAGTTCAAACTCCAGGCCTGAGGAAATCTACACAAGCCATTTCTCTCCAATGGAAAAATCTGTTTTTTCTCCTAATACCAGGAATTGAATTCAGGGCCTCCACACTGATCCTACCTCTCTACATCCCCTTTGTGTGTATAGGTGTGTCATTTTGTTTTTGAGAGACGATCTCACTAAGTTGTTAAAATGCCTAGGCTAGGCTTGAACTTAAGATTCTACTACCTCAGCCTCCCGGAGAAAAAGTTTTTATTTTTCCATGCCGGTTGCAGATATAGCAATAGGAGTACTCACGCTTTCAAAAGACAAAATATAGCATATAGCATTCTACTTTATCATCGGTAATAAAAGGCATTTATGTCCTGCCAAAGTTTCAAAAGATTAAAGAAAAACATGACATGGGTTTTATGATGGAAAAAAAACCGTCTAGGCATTAAGAAGTTAAGAGCTCATGTTTTAGAGCTTCATGTGGCCTCTAGGCATGGTGTCAGATGGTGTCGGAACTCTCTCTTAGTCCCCCAGCAGTGCCATAGGCACTCCCAGCAATGCAATTATCTCAAAAGAAACAAACAAAAACACTGTCCTCATTTTGAGAGGCTTCCTGGTCCAGCATAAAAGTGCACAGAGAAACAGCAGAGTGCCCCAGAAGGACCAGTTGAGGGCCTCAGACAAGACAATTACTCATGGTGGACCTTGGTCTTCTCAAATACAAAACCAATATGTTTAATGACTTTTCCCTACCTGAAAGCCTCAAACGCACATTCTGCTCTCTTTGGTGCTACTTACAGAATAAATCCACCTTCTAGCTAGGTATTTAAGACATCCCACAAGTTCTCACAAATCCCCTTCCAACTGGTTTCCCCTTCCCCCCCCCCATCCCCCAACTAGATTCCATCAGAAACTCTCTGCTCTTGTTTGATTTTTCAAGTCACTGTCGCCTGAATATCTTTGTCTGTTTGTGACACAGAGCTTTTACCTAGGACTCTGGAGAAGAGTCATCTCCCAGAAAAGGTCCTGGGACTCCTTTTCTGACACATATTTATCCACATATCATCATTTGTAATTTACTTCAATACCAATTTCTCTGTGAGCTTCCTGATATTATTTTGAACAGGTGTAACTTCTTCTCAACTAAATTTCTGAGCTAGAAAATTGTGTATTATTATTTGATCCTTACAAGGTAAGACTTTGGGCTAGGGGTGTAGCTCAGTGATTAGGGCACTTGTCTAAGGAGTACCAGGGTTCCATCCCTCAGTACTGCATAATAGCTGAGCGTGGTGGTGCACACTTATAATTCCAGCATGGTGGAGACTGAGACAGGGAGATTCCTCTGAGTTCTAGGCCAACCTGGGCTTCATAGTGAGTTCACGACCAGTTTGGGCTACAGAGCAAGAACTTGTCTTAAAAAAAAAAAAAAAGACCTTAACACACAAGCATATTTCAGTTTCCCAGTTAAGTTACATTACCTAAGGACCTAGGAATTCTTTTGCTTCAATAGCTCTATCACAGTGCTTAGTAAAATATACTATATTCATAATAAATAATCAATATTTATGAATCTCAAGCTAGGTGTGGTCGTACATGCCTGTAATCCTAGTACTCAGGAGGCTGAGGCAGGAGGATTGTTGCGTTTGAGGTCAACCTGGATTACACAGTTCAGGACAAACTTGGACTACAGAGTGAGAATTTGTCTCAAAAATTTTTTGAACCCTTGGATATTAGCAAATCATGGAAGATTTACAAATGTATTTTATAGCCTATTTATATAAAATCGAAACTACATCACAAAAATCAACATGGCAAACCTTTACTAAGCTGTGAAAATGTGATTCTATTTTAAATTACTGCACTAAACTTTGTCAGTCAATTAACCTATTTAAAATAGAAATTAATTCAACTTCTCTTCATCTTCAAATTTGAAAGGATACTCTTCATTTTTAATTAAAATATATATTCTAGTGTATAAAAACATGAGAAGAAGAAAGATAATTTCTACGTTAGTTACTTTTTCATCGAGGAGGCACATTATCTGACAGCCACAACTCCAAGGAGAAGAGATTTATTTCGAATCACAATATGAGAGTCTCAGTAGTTCAGCAGTGAAAGAGCCTAGTATGGAGGAACATAGCTCAGGGTGTTCCTAAAGGAAACATACACAGTGAAAGGGCAGCTGGGAACAAGACTATAGCCTCCCAGGCCAAGCCTCCAGTGATCTGCCCTTTCTAGCCAGGCCCCATCTCTTACCAATACAGAAAATCAATAGATTATTGCATTTGCTCCAGTTAACCCCCACGCT
This sequence comes from Ctenodactylus gundi, assembly GCA_004027205.1. NCBI lineage: Eukaryota > Metazoa > Chordata > Mammalia > Rodentia > Ctenodactylidae > Ctenodactylus > Ctenodactylus gundi. The sequence continues at coordinate 385,277 of PVKB01000728.1, read as the reverse complement.
CCAACCATCTTCCAAGTACATGAGGGATTGGGGGAGATATTGCAGATCCAAACCACTACACAGGCTAAGTAGTCATTCAGGGAGCTCAAGAAGTGTTTTCTTTTCTTTTCTTTTCTTTTCTTTTCATACATTTGCAATTCATTCACTTTGACTTAACTAACATATCTTTCTTTTGAAATATCATCATGTCTTAGCAATTAAACATCTCTAGATAGCTAATATTGCATTTTCTAGACTCTGGATTTGTGCCCAAAGATATTCTTTAACTGACAGGTGATCAAAGGTCCCAATTTCAAATGCTTCATATTATATGCTAAACTTACCTGCTTATCCATTTCTGTATTTACCACCTGTCTCCTGCTACAATGTATGAACTTCATGTCCACATGAACTATTTCAGCCATGACATTCATCACCTCGTGTTGGTCACTCCGTACTGCCACTTTTAAGTCACCCCTGTATCATCGCTCATAATATCTATTATTTTATTTATTTTATTTTTTTAAGATCTATACCAAGTCATTTTTTCTCACTTGATCTAAACACAAAAATAATGATCGATTACAGGGATTTTTTTTTTTTTCAAATGTGTCTCCCCTAGCCACAAAGTTCTCAGGAGCTAACCAGAGCTTGAGAGATAAACACAAGCAGTGATCTAGACTAGATTTTTTTTTCTTACTCTCAAAAAGAGTCCAGGCCTGACTTCACAGGTTATGTTTCTGTATTTTTAAAATTTTCCAAACATGGGCAAACAGCAGAAGAAATGCTTACTCTCTTTTTTTAATTATTCTTTTTAATATTATTGAAGTCTTCACCTAGAAGTGATAGCCATGTGTCTTACAAAGAGAAAATAATGCCCTTGTTTGGAATCAGCCTATGAGCTGTTTCTTGCACAAGCATCACCAGTGCAAAGCTCAATCTAGTGTTCATGACTGCTACTTGTTTTGACTGCTTAAATCAGTCAGATCACATATTAAAAACAACAAGCCCAGCTAAGTGGGTCAAGTAGAAATAATGTATCTGTAGCAACTATCAAGAAACTAAGACATACTCACCAGTGTTCACCCTTATCAGTAATACCAATCCTGGTGGCCTCAGTGGAGTGTTGCTACAGCAATCCCACCACAGTCCGTATATCAAAGCCTTGGCTTCAGTCACGGCTGGCTGCTATCGTAAGGACTATTAGATGTTTACTGTTTGTTATTATAGTAATTATTTTAGCAGTGTTTTGGCAATGATTCAAAACCAGCTGAAGATAACTGAACTTGAGTATCTTTGAACCAGACTTGACTTCTTGTCTCAAGCCTTTGAGAAAATCTCTGATATATCCCTAGCCCACTGTTTGGCTTTTGTTTTGAGAGAGGATCTTGCTGAGTCACTCAGGCTGCGTTCAAATTTGCAATCCCCCTGTTTCGCTTCCCTGGATGCTAAATTACAGGCCCGTACTACCATGCCCATTCTTGTTTTTAATTAAGCTGAGGACAGGGGCCAAATAGCACACTAATAAGAAACATTTTTAACATAACACTTATTTTGATTGAAGAACGTTTAAGTTTTCCATAAGTGCATGCTCGGGAAAGCATTTTTGGTAAAATGAGCCACATCATCCTCCAAAAAATACTTGTGAAGTATTCTAAAGAAATTTGAAATAGTATTCAAGCTGCATGTTTCTAGGAATAGCCAAGACAACTATCCTTATTAGTGAGCAGATATTAATGTCAAAGTTTTACAAGACAGTATAGTAAATGCTATCACTAAATCCACCTTTCTTAGTTACTTTTTTGTTGCTGTAACTCAATACATGACATCTATAAATTTAGGGGAGGAAAGGTTTATTTTAGCTCACAGTTTCAGAAGGTCACAGTCTGTTCATGGGCTGCTGGCAGCAATAGAAGTACATGGCAGAGGCAGGGGAGGGGGCAGCTTCTCACGACAACACAAACAGGAAGCCAAGTCAAGACTAGTTGAGACTAGTCCTCCAAGGAAAGCAGGAAGCAGCTTATATATCCTTCCAGGTCTCAACCCAGTGATCAGCCCCTCTTGGATCCAGGTGTGGAAGGTGTGGTAAAACCCCACTACACACCATTAATCCAATTTACATGCCTGTAATTCACCCCTCCAGACTAGGACCCAATCTCCCAAATAGCACATGGTTCCATAGATAATCTATAATATTCAAATGCATGAGATTTTGGGAGATATTCTAGATCCAAACCACAATACCACCCGTCAATTCTATTGTCCACTAGATATTATTGGGTCCTACTCCAACACAGAAACGTTGGGCCTGGGGTCAAAAGTTAAAGAGCTATTCAAGAGTCCAGACATACTTAATATACTTGATTTAGAGTAGTCTGTTCTTTGCCTATATTTCGAGGCTTTTGAACTAGTATTTGAACTTCTTCATTAATATTGGCAGGTATTACCAGTCGAAGAGAGACCACAAAGGGAGACCACAAAAAAAGTGTCTTGAAGCGGAATTTATCATGAAAAAAATAACAGATTCTGTCTTAGCAAAATCTTTATGTCTTTCCCAAATCCCAAGGAAAGAAAATGTTCTAAATTTGCCAGTACTTTACCCTCTCATTACCGCATTTCCCTATTTGTGGTAATTATTTTTAAAAAGCAGAAAATACTTAGAAGTTATTTTACTCTGTTGCTAAATGGGTTCAAGGACATAAAAAGCAAAAGTTTAGATTAAAAATAAGAAAATAAGGAGTTAAGCATATTGGATTTATCTGTCATAAAACACGAACGCAGTGAAAAATGCTGTTTATATTTCATCCATCACTCAAATTGATAATTTTTAAGTTTTACTGAAGAGTAAATGTCATTTTGTAAGAAAAATGAATGGTAAACTTCTAGTTCTCCTCCCTTCTTGGGTAAGGAGATTGCTAACCAATTAATTTCAAAGCAATTCCAGTTATCTGCCCTTTGAGCACTATCATCCAACCTTCACTGATGACTTCAGAGACAGAGAATCTCATTAAAGCAAAGCTCTTGAAACTTTTCTTAAAGGATAATTACAAAAGTAGAGTCTCCTAAAGAACTCAATAAGGTGATGATCCACAGCAGAAAAGGCTCTTCTCTAAAGAGGAGTAAAAAACGAAAATAAGAAGAAAGAAAGCCACTTGTAGATAGTTGTAGATTAGTTTAATTTCGGAAGGTGCCTCCCTACTTTTTTTTCTTCCATTGTAACTTTTTACATCTCAGATAAGTCAAGATTTTAGAGTGTGTCAAAAAGTCTATCCAAAACTTCTTTAAGAGAGGCTTTTAGAAAGTTTTGGGAATAAACGCTTTCATTACTAGGTAGACCCTCTCTGCCCTCTATACAAGAAGACTTTTTCTTACCACTTGTTATTTTTTTTTCTCCTCGGGTACAAGAAAGTCTAATTCTAAAATGGAATGACTTAAATGACAGGAAAATGCTTTGCGGCATAACTTCTTTTCACATTACCTAGACCTTAACTAATGTGACTGCCAATAATGGGTTTTCAACAAGCGACTTCATTTAACTGAGCAATTATTTTTCTTAGTAATGGCTCTCTGGAATTTTCCTTTGATCTTTTGTCCTCAAATTATAATGAGATAGAGAATTTCTGGTATGAGTGTTTTAACAGTTTCAAATGTAAATATAGCTTAATTAATTTCTAATAATGTGTAAGTTAATAAATACATTTGAGGAGACATATATATATGGCAAATATTTGGATACTAAAGAAAATAGTATGTCAAAATATAATTTAATGATTCTATAATTCCAACATTATTAGCAAGTTAATTTGGATTCTTATCATAAGTGCAATCAGTAAATAGAAGAAATCAACTTTAGAAAGATGAGATTTTTAAGTAATCATTAGTTGATTTATTTCAAAAAATTACTGCTTATTGTAATATTATTGTAACTGGTCACTCAGGTCCATATGCTCAGATTTGTTTGTCACTCACCAAGTCAAAGCAGGCCACTTATTTTGGTTAAAAAAGAGAGACAGAAAGAAAAAGAAAAAGAAAGGGCTGCAGGCATAGCTCAATGGCTAAAATTCTTGCCTAACAAGCACAAAGCCCTGGGCTCAATTCCCAGCACCACGCAAGATGGATGTGGTGGAGCATGCCTGTAATCCTAGCACTGAGGCGGCGGAGGGAGGCTGAGACAAGAGGATGGCTGTGTGTTTGAGGCTAGCCTGGGCTACATAGCGAGTTCAGGACTAACGTGGATTAGAGCCAGACATTTGTCAAAAAATAAAATAAAATAAAATAAAATAAAGGAGAAAGAAGGGAAAAATTTATTCAAAGCTAGCTCTTAGGAGATGGAGAGGTCCATTTTCCTCAAATCACCATCTCCCTGTACTCAGGTGTGTTGGGGTCCTTGTGAGCAAGGACTGGTGCAGGGAGGGGATACAGTGAGAAAAGAGACATGTGCAGGCTTGTGTCATCCTTCATGACCTGACCTCTCTCTTCCTCCCCTGAAAATGTACCTGGACTTTGACCTCCTGGTACTGTACTTATATATTCTGTTCATGTAACTGAGTGGGTGGGGGGGTGGTTAGAGTTGGGGCTGGTGTTTATGCCCCAGGCCAAAGGAAATTTGGAGGCGTACTTCTTTCTGAAGAAAAAAATCTAGCCTTTAAAGTTCTGTGTTTCTTGTGCTGGTTATCACATATTATATATATATATATATATATATATATATATATATATATATATATATATATGTGTGTGTGTGTGTGTGTGTGTGTGTGTGTGTGTGTGTGTGTGTGAATCTTGCCTCAACTTTCTATCCTAGGAAACCTTAGAGACTAGGATTTCTCTTGCTCAGTGTGTATCGTGGGAATTCTAATCCTCCCCTTTGTATCCTAGAGTTTTTACCATAAGGCTCCTTTGTCAGGTTGTAGGGCCTTTGTACCTTTGTCAAGTTTTATGTCCAAAGACCCTCCTGTTTTCCAAAGGGGTCCTGCCCAGTGCCCTGGAGGGCAGAATGCTAAACAGAGGGACCAAGAAAAATCTGAAAATAGACAGACCTTTCAGGTTTCTTTCCTGCTGAACAGTCTATTAGCAAGGTTGCCATCAATCTTGTTTATGCAATGATTCTCCAGGAGGAAAAAGCAAAACAGAAAACAGAGCAGCAGAACAAGAGAACACATGAATTTGGAGAGTTTCCAGACAGCAGAACACATGGAGGCTCTGTCCTTATCACCTCAGTTAACCTCAATGACCTCCTTAAAAGACCTGTCTCCAAACCTACTTTATTTAGGTTTTAGGGCTTCAACACACTAAATATGATGGGAATTTACAGTGAATGTTTACTTTTTACAACACTTATTACAATAAAACACACCTAGTCATTTATTTTCCTCAAAATCATCCCTGCCAGTTTGAACACACTTATTCCATCATCTCACCACCTTTGGAAGCAATTCTGGAAGTCCTTTTTCATGAATGCCTTTATGCAGTGTGACCAATACAACAGTGAGTGCTTCCATTGAGTACCATCCAATGGGAAGGCTGGATTGTAAAAATAATACATGTGTCCTCACCTTCCTTATTCACTGGATCTGGCAACAAGCTGTGTGACTTCAGGCTCTTCCCTGAAGAATAAATAACCATGAAAGGTGAATGCTTTGAGTTGATTCAGAACAGTGAGGCAGCCATGATGGTACAACGAAAGGCACTCATGAAAGGAGACTTGCAAAACGGTTTTAGGAAGTGGCAAGAATGCTGGGACAAGTGTGGTTGAAATAAGGGGAAGGATTTTGAAGAGGGTTCATACATCTTTTACTGTCAATAATTTTTTCAAAGAATTTAAATATTCAGTATGCTTTTTAATCATACCACATGTGAATGTTGAGAGCAGACAATTCAATCGATAACAGAAACATTGGATGACAAGATAGCAATAACTGTCATCATTCTAGAACAGAAATAGTAAGATCAAAACTGAGAGGCTGTGCAATATTACAGATTGTATTTGAGGTAGAATACATCTAGAACCACTACTACACGCGTGGGATAGAGTGATCCCCACCCATCAAGTACAGCCCAAACAATACCAATGATGACATCACATGAGTCAACAATTAGCCAGGTAGGCTGTGGGGTCTTGGAGAACACCACTAAATCTTCACTGAGTTTCCAAGACAGTGGCATTAACTGGCGCTGGCCAATTTCAAGGGACATTTTCTTTCATGGTGATGAACAAAAATGTCCCAGAAATTTTCTCAGGGCATCAAACACCTTTCCAAATCTTATGGATAGCATTCGGGGGAACCTTTAATATCTTTACAGAATAAACCACACCATTTCTAACTCTGAAAATAAAAGGAGAAGCAGCTTCCCCAGCTATGATTTGAAGCTGTGGATCTGGGAAAACTAGAGGTCTCAAAGCCAGCTTTGCTTTGTACCTATAAACCTGCCCCTCCAACTGAGTTCAAACACCTGAGCTGTCCGCAGCACAAGCGGTTGATTACCCAGCCTCCACCAGAGGGCTGCGCAAGAGCAAAAGGCTGAGAAGCACAGAGAATTTTTATTATTAGATGGCTGGTCTTATGAAACATTCATATAGCAAAGGAATTGCCTTGCCGTTAGGAGGAATTTTGGTAAGAAGTCTTTATGAAAAAGATGCTTACCCTGCCTTTAAAGTAATATACATGCAGCTCCCGGAACATTAAAAAATAAAAATAAAAAAGACTGAGTTAGGAACTCAGAACCCAATTTTCAAAAAGCAAAGAAAAATCAAGCCATCTATTGACTACTTTAAATTCCCCAGGCAAGGATTCCAGCATTTATTGTCTGCCAAGTGGAATATATGATATTATGGTCCAGGTGCTGATGGTAGAGACTTCCGCATTCTTCTTCTGCCATAACTTGAAATTATTGGGAGCCACGGGGCCAATTAAAGTGGGAAGCACACGGCGCTCTCTGATGTGTGTGCACAGTTCATGGCTATGATTAAGTTCTCAAATATAATCAGTGTGTTATTTTCACCCCTGATGCCACCCAACCCTGTCACTTGTCTAGGGAAACCAGAGGAGACCAGACCTTCCCTCATTGTGGTGTTGTCCCACTTGCCTAAGTGAAGAAGGGATGGAGGAGGGTTAAATCTGGAAATGGTGTAGCATATTAAGAGAGTGTCCACACACTGTGTTCAATTGGGTAGGCAAGAGAAGGGGTGAAAACCATCCCTGCGTATACAGAGCTTACACAAAATTATATGTAGGTTAGCAGATCCATTTTTAGAAATTAAGATAATGAACACAAGAGGCAGTCAAAATATATGGTGAGGGACTGGAGGAATGGCACAGCAGTTAGAGTGTTTGCCTTGCAAGCACAAGGCTCTGAGCTGGATTCCCCAGCACCTCCTAATGTGAGCACACCTGTAATCCCAGAACTCAGAAGACTGAGGCAGGAGGATTGCCATTGGCAATATAGTGAGTTGGCTTGGCTACATAGTGAGTTCAGGACCAGCCTGAGCTACAGAGTCCTTATCTCAAAAAAATGTATAGTGCATATTGAACTTAAGTATATTAAAATAAAAGTTCCCTTAATCAACTTCCAGATACTCTCACCTTCACTTTAAACACACTTATCCTGTCAATTTTTTTTTTTTTTTTGCCATTTTCTGACGCAGTTCTGGAAGTTCTCTGCGAATAGTGTCTTTATGAGGTGTGATCAAAACTACTAAAGCTCCTGCCGTGGGCCATCCAATGAATGGAAACTCAGCCCTATACAGCACTATCGTGTGTTCACATCCACTTTATTCAAAGGACCTAGCACTGGGCAGCTTCAGCTCTTTCCCAAAGTTAAAATGATGAGCAGCCAGATAGCACAGCAAATATGCTCGTGAGCAAAGACTTCCATCTATCCCTGCTTCAGCAAGCGGCTAGAATGGTGGCCTAAGTGTGTTAACCCAAGGAGAGCTGGGAGGTTAAAGCATGTGTCTTTTACTGTAAATTAAACATTCATCATGCATTTTTCAATTACACCTTATATATTGAGTGAAGACAAGAAACTATTAAGGGCATTTTTGGTGGAATTTTGGCAAGGAAAAATGAAGTGAAGAACCTTGAAAGGAAGAAAATCTGAAAGTATGCTACTGCAGGGGGTTAGGAGACAAAAATCAGAGAAAGATATTAAAGCCAGGGCAGGAAATTGGCCAAAAAAATGATTCCCGGGTTAGACATTAGTGTCAAGGCTAAGCGGTGAGCTAGTGACTTATTAAGATAACAAGATGTCCTTGGCTTGTGGCACACACCTGTAATCCCGGGACGTGGGAGGGTGAAGCAGAAGAGTCACAGATCCACACCCAGTGCAGGCAAGTTAGCGACTTAGAAAAACCCTGTCTCAAAATAAAAATTAGAAAGGGATGGGGATTTAGTTCAGTGCAAAGTCCCTGGGTTCCATTCTCAGGATGGATAGATGATAGGCAGATGATAGATAGATAGATAGATAGATAGATAGATAGATAGATAGATCACACACACACACACACACACACACACAGAGAGAGAGAGAGAGAGAGAGAGGGGGGGGGTTCAAAATGTAATACAACATGATGGTACAGAACATGAGTGCTGGGGTCAGACCACTTTAAATTAGAATTAGAATCCCTGCTTGGGTAACTTTGGACAAATTATGCAATTTCTAAGTCACAATATCTTTGCCTGAGAGATGGAAGAAATCAAAATACCCTCAGCTAATGTGCAAATTGCCTGACACGTGCCACAGCTGTACAAAATGCTCGGAAACCCCCGGTATAAATTAAATGTTTGATAATTTCATTAAGAATTAAATTTATAGAGCCCTAGGACTGGGAGAGAGTTTGCTGAACCTCACCCACGCCAACATTTTACAGTGTGAGCAAATGAAGAAAGAGAGCACTAAGTTTTCTGCCAGAATTGACACAAACAGAATGTCGTCTTCCAAGTCATGTGCCCGTGGGCTTCAGAAACACCCAACACAGTGCTGAGCTGTGGGTGGGCACTTTGCATTCCAGTGGTTGGAATTTGTACAAATCTTTTAATCTCTCTGTTTCTGCATCTGAGATGATGGATGGGTAAAAAAAAATTTTTCTCCAGGCATCATTCAACTCCAAGTTCACGTAATAGTATTCCTGAAGAATAAGTGTGGCTCACTCTGAGGTCTTCTTTTTACTACAATAAGAAGGACAAGGACTTAGTAGGCGCCCGGGACACAACAGGAGAAAACAGAGGCCGAGTTCTTGCCCTAACAGGAGCAGATGGATTCTTGGGCTCTAAGAGAGCAAACCAGGACACAAGCAAAGAGAGATGGAATGCAGAGGAACTCTCTCTCTCTCTCTCTCTCTCTCTCTCTCTCTCTCTCTCTCTCTCTCTCTCTGTGTGTGTGTGTGTGTGTGTGTGTGTGTGTGCATGCACGTGAGCCCAGAGCTAGAATCCCACCTATTCTGTTTTCCTTTTGGATTCAGAAGCACACGGAGCGCAGCAGGGGTGGTGGGTGTTAGCGGGCTCACTGCCAGCCCTTCGCAGCTTGGTGCCTAATTTAGGAAAATGACTTGCAGAAGATAATTTACACTAGAACAGTAAGCGTTGGGATGGGAGGAGGAGGACAGAGTTTCTAGCCTTAAATCACACTGCTCCGTAAATCTAACGTGAGCACCTGGGTGTACATGCAGACTGGAAGGACTTTAATTATTTCCCCATGGGTTCCTTAGCTAAGCATGCCCCTCAGCAGGAGTGGAAAGGGTTCCATTTTCTCGTGGCAGATTCCGGAGTTTTGAGAGAAGCTTACCTGTTCAGCACAGCTTTTCCCAACATTGCTCCAAGCAGATCCTATAAGTGCAACATCACCGCATAGCAGCAATCCTGATTATTAATGCGTATTAAAGTTGGGTACCATCTCTGGCTAATTTCCATGCAGAAAAATACCATTCAGTTAAGTAACTATTAAATATGTAGTTTTGGATCCACTTAGTATTTTATTTAAATCTAGGCCTAGGTAGAATTACCTATGGATTCATACGTGTGCCCTGGAGGAGCACTAGGAGTTTGGGTAAAGACAAAGAGAGCCACCTCCGCCCAACTCTCAGAAGAGCCTAGGGACTAAAGCCCCCCACTTCTTGCTTCCCATTTTGGGGCGATCGTACCTTCTCTTTTGCAGCTGGATTTCTTTCTGCACCAACTCAGGTTTTTTAACTATCTTACCTAGTTTTCTTTAACCTGAGCAAATAGTAATTTCAGATAAAACTTTCATTTTGAAACTTCAATTTTCATGTTTTCTAATTAATGCCAAGTTCAAGTCCATCATTTCTTGGTCATTTTTAGATATCAACTCACTCTCTCCAGTCTTATCCAATGAAGAATTTTATTTTCTTCTCCAGGATAACCTTTACCGACTACAATTCTCCAGCACCTGCCAAGCTGTGGCTTAGGAACATCACCGGTAGAAGACACACTTTGCTATCTCACTGCTCTTTCTGTCACTCATCTGGTCCTAACTTCTTTTAGCTTTTGGGTGAGGAAGAGAAAGGAAGAGAAAAGGGACCCTCATACTCCGTGAGACAAGAAATTCCAGTACTGTGCCAGAGAGCATGCATTCATGATCAGGGAGTCTGTGATTTCCTATCAAAGCCACTACCAGGGGTCTACACCATGTGAGCTCTGTGGACACCATGTAGGACCTCGAAACCAGGAGATCTGCCTTTGGTGCACCGTCTACCTACACACAAAGTGCATCACATACAGTTACCATGCGTGAGTTTATCTGGACTTCATACGCTCTTGCAGTGCAAATCACCCAGGGTTCCAGAGCACACACTCCTTTGCTACTGCTTCTCTGCAACCTGGCCTTGCTTTTTCTTGAGCCCAGAAAAATTAGCAAAGCCTTTTTTGGAGCAGAAACCCAGCCAGGGAGAGTGGTGACAGTCTCCCATTTTTGCACATCCCCTGAATTACTCTAAATGACTCTCTTTGAGCTTCCTCCTCCCTCAACTCTGTGAGGATAAGTGGCCATAATGGAACCACTCCATTCCCTCTGGGCAGATGACTCAGGCTCTCAAATACTGTCATCTGCAATTATACACGGGGACCAGTGAGGGAGAGCATGCCTGGTGTCCGCAGACATTCTGTCCATTTCCTAATAAGTACTGCAGAAGCACCTGATCTTCACTGGTTTGTTTGTAGTTGATTTTGCTTGGGGCACTCTTAGAATATAGGGCATCTATGGTCTTTTCTTTAATCTCAGGTCTCGGTAGCTACCTCCAGAACAAAAGGGAAAGTGCTACTCAAGCTGCTAATATAACCAAAGCTATTGGCCCTCATCTGTGATTTCCACCTTCCTTCTGGAAGTAAAACAAATTTCTTAGCATCCTAGAGCAGCGACTTAATGGCCTCAGCCTTTGGGTTTATTCTTTAGGCTGCTGCCATGTAAGCCTAAAAACTGTGCTTTCACCTTATTGCACTTATTAGTATAATGCTCACATTCAGAGAAAATTTTTCTATCAGACGCACCAACACTTGGCTGGACAAAGCAACAGATGGTACCTTGACCTACTCATACTTTGAAATGAGCAAAGAAGTATATTTGTCATTTTAAAAAATAATAATAAAGTGCCAGCAATATAAAAGGATACATATGTTAGAATGAGCCAAATCAAATTGTCTTTGAAATGCCCCTGGAACGTTTTAGGATTCATGAAAGTAAGGCATTTTTGTTGCTTTTATCATTTTTTGATCTGAAGTAGTAACCTCAGTTTGATCACTGATCTTACTGGACTTAGCTCTGTGTGATTTCTGTTTATTTTCAGTAATTAAGTTTGCTCAAAAATATGCTCAGGGCTGCTACAGAAGATGTACTACCAAAATATACTCCATATTCCAGAGGTAATTCAGCAAGCAAGTAAAAACACAAAAGAAGAAAAAGGGAAAAAATTAAGATGATGAATTTTGGCATATTTGCTCAGGTTTACCATAGTAGCAAACAGCTTCAAAGTTTCTATGGCCTACGGCAATCGAGATCTGTCCTTTGGTCTTGTGGTCTGGCCATGCTGATCTTCTGGTTGGCTCTACTAGATTCTGAGCATCAAAGCTCAGTCTTGCTCCGCATGGTCCTCACACTCCATGAATGGAGTAAGAGTCCCAAGCTGTTGTCTTGGCTTAAAAAGAAGGACAAGGGGTGCAAGCAAACCATGGATGCCCATTGCAAGCATCTGCAAGGACGTGGGTGCCCATTCCATCCAGTCCCGTTATGCCGACCAAGGCAAATCAAGAAGCCAATCTGTCAAGGGAAAGAGAAGTAAACAATGGCCCAAAAGTTTGGCAATCTATCCTGTATCTAGCGACTTTCGGTGCACTCCGTGTATTGTGCCTAGTGCTTGCATAGCACTAGTTTTACTTCTAGTATTATGACAACCTGAGAAAATAAATATATTATATACTTTTTAATATTTATGGTGAGCTTTGGGACACCCTGCATATTCTGACACTAGGAAGTCACTTTCTTCATTTAAAGGAAATATTAAATAAAGCTATAGGCCACTTAGAAGTAAAATAAAGGTACCAATACTAAAGAGATACAGTCTATTTATTATTTATTTGGTGATGAAACCCAGGGCCTCCACACTGAGCAACATTCCCAGTCCATTTTTGGGTTTTGACTTTGAGACAGGGTCCCACCAAGCCAGTAAATGGCCTAGTCTGGCCTCGAACTTGCAATCCTCCTACATTAGTTTCCCAGAAAGCTGAGATTACAGGCCTGTGCCGCCAATCCCAATTGATTTCTTAATTGCTCTGATGAGACCTGAAAACTAATTCCGTACTAAGACCTCAGCCTTTCTCTGTCCAGGGATTCTAAGTACACTTACAGAGCTCACCATCTAATCATGCTGTGCTCACTCAATGCTGGTCCCCTGATCCGCTTACCTTGACCCACATAAAGCAGCAGCCACATCAGGAGGAAATGGGAAGGAATCCCCGGGTGAGCTGCAATCCGTCCTCTTCGTGGTTCAGCGCGGATCTGGTCTGCTACTGGAAACTGTTTCCCCTCCTCACCTCCATGAAATACACAAGTGGGTAAAAACCTAAAGCAACCCCCAGGATGTGGGATGTTTCCCCGTTGAGAACTAAAATTAAGAGCAAGAAAGGAGGGAGCTGTGAGGAGAAAAGGGGGGTGGTGTGATTACGCCGTTCCGTCCTGCTGGTAGACAGATGAGATGTGAGCTATCTGTACTTTTCCTGTGGTTCTCTGTCTCACTCATCATATAACCAGCTGTATGCATGAAGAAACGTGTTTATAAAAAGCCCTGATTTCCGAGCAAAATCTCCACTTCACGCGAGCTACAATTTGTGCCTGTCTTGGGCATCTCTGGGTCTGCCATGATGCGCTTAATTTAGGCAAACTGCTTCCTCACCAATGTGCCCCACCACTTGACTTAGGTTCCCTTCCCTCTTGCTTTCTGCCCATCATCGTCAAAATCTTTAATCATTGGATTTTATGCGTTTGTTTGTTCCCGTGGCTCACAGCCTGCTAGGCATTAAGGTGCGTGTGCAAAATATCAAAGTGAATCCCCACCAGATAGTGCAGACATTAGGATAAGCGGGTCTCTTCTCCCTGGAATTCTGAGATTTCCCTCACAGTTTGCCCATGATCCATTGTCTGTATCTTAAATTCTCATTTTTCCGTGGCAATTCTTACTGGATCTTTCTGAGTGCCTTGACCTTACCCTTCTGTTTTTAGACATTTTATTTGGCCTTATCAATACTGTTTCTCCTCGGTAGCAGTGTGTCTTTTGAAGAGGACGTCTGTAATGCTAAAAAGACAGTGGCCCTGGCCAGCTGTTTTCTATAGTCTCTTAGACAAAGCAATGGCTAAAAAGCACAGTTTGGGCGGAGGGGGGTGGAGCAGGGGAATGACTCATCACTTCCTTTGAGTTAAGGCCATCAGCACAGAACTCAGAAATCCCTCCACCCACAGCTCTGAAGTCCAGTTTGCTCAGAAGTTGTTGAAAATGAAAGACCATGTTAATTTTCTCCTGCCAGTCATAAGTGTCTGTGCCTAAGGGTGCAGGAAGAGAATGAGTTACCTTTCATGGTCAACTTTAACACCGGATCACATCAGTTCTGCAATGGACAAAAACCAAACCCTTTAACACTTTGAGTTCAAAGCCTCGGAACTCAAGCCAGATCTCACCAGCAGAACCTATAATCTTGGCAGGAATGTGAGTTTTGAATGAAGTGCATTCTCCAAGGAAAATAATCACACAAGACACCTTTTTTGCACTTTAATGCTCTTCAGAGCATGAGTCTTACAGTCTTTCTACAAATCTCCATTGCTTTCTGTCTTATTTGAAATGAGAAATCAAATTGGGAATAGTGTGACAAAATAGAACCGTAAAATTTAGATTTTTTTCTTTTGAAGAGAAGTGGCTTCTCCAAACTTTCTTAGACCTAAGACATAAACTGTCGACCCCAATCTCTTCATCCAGAAGGACTGACAGAACATGCAGATGAGGATACTGGTACCAGGAGGTTAACGTCCAGTTCCATTTCCAGACAAAGGAGAGAGCGGTTAGGGTTCAGGAAGACAAGAAACAAGCCTGGACATGTCTATGATCTCTTTGTAACCCCTCCCCCACTGTGCCTTGCTATAAGACCTTAACACACCTGCACACAGGGAGATGGTGACTTCAAACGAATGGGCCTCCTTCCCCTCAGAGGTAGCTTTGAATAAATCTTTTTTTCTTTTACTGAAATAAATGGCCTCCTTTGAGTCGGTCAGTGGCAAGCCAACAATTGTGAAAGAACAGGCCAAAGTAACAAAGCTGAGTTTTCCTACCTTGAACCAGAGAGAAGCAAATACATTGCTCACGACAGAAAGAAACTCACTACTAATATAATAACAAATAAGGGCATTATAAACACAAACTAGACAATTCTTGTAGTCCCCATGATGTCAACGCTAACTATAAATTTTCCTTTAATATTTTAGTACAAAGTTGTGCATTTTATTTGTGAAGAAACAGTTCTTTTTTATCATGTGTATAGCCGTCTGGTGGTTAGAGTTATATTTATGGGCTAGAGCATCTAAAAACATCACATAAAATATTCAGAATGCACAGAAGGCTGATAAACATAATTTCATTTTTGAGACAGGGTCTTGCTCTGTAGTCCAGGCAGGTCTTGAACTCACTATATAGCCTAGGTTGGCCTCCAACTCACAGCAATCCTCCTGCTCCAGCCTCTTGACTGCTAGAATTACAGGTATATGCCACATACTCAATTTATGTGATGCTAGGGAATTGAACCCAGGGTCTTATGCTCATTAGGCAAGCAATTTAACCACTGAGCTATGCCCCCAGCCATGGTAAATACACTCGATACAGATGTTGTTCACACGTTGACTATCTGTTTCACTGAAATCCATGTAGACTATAAGATGGTAAGTTACCATTGTCCTCAAATGCTGTGAGAATCTGAGAGGCACATGGTTCTATATAAAATATCTTAAAGTTTACAAGAGCATGCTGGGGTCTTGCCCTTCACATGTGTGTAGCACATGCCTTCTTATAGTCTCTCAATATGGATTAGATCCATTTATTATGAGCCTGACATTTGAGAAATGTCAGCATCGGGGTAAACAGAAAAAGTGTTCACGGTATACTCTTCTCCCTCTGTGGAAAATAACCATGCATTGATACAGAATTTTTCCCAGTCATACATCATCACCTTCCTGAGGCTTTCTCATCTGTATGTGTATTCTGTGCTTTCCGGAAGTAAATGCAAAATGTTGTTTTATACAAAGTTTATACTAAAAGATGTATGTGAAGATAAATGGGCTTCTGGAGGTTGTCAAGGAAGCAAGCATTCACTTTTTAAAAGTTATATGAGGTTTTAAACTTAAATGTGAAGGAACGGTAAACAATGCATATGTGAAAATAACATTTTGATAGAATCTCTGTAATGTCATACATATTAGGCAGAGATGTAAAATTAGAAACAAAGAATGAAACTCACCTACATATATAAGGTATAATTGAAAAGGAACATGGCAAATGTTTAAATTTTCTAAAAATTATTACAATGAAACAGACATTGCAGTTCACCCTTCTGAAAATGCGTCCCCTTGCCTTGGATACGTTCATTCCCTTGTTCTGGCCATTTTCTGAAGTGGTTCTGGAAGTTCTCTTCTATGTGTGTCATTAGTTGCATTATTGTGGTTGCCTCGATGTCCTACATCAACTCAAAATCTTAACATTTCGTGGCTATGTTGACTTTGGAAAGAGTCAGACATTACATGGTGCCAAATCTGATGAATCAGGTAGAAGGAGACACACACCACTCTTTTACGAGCCAATCACTTCATTGCATGGCACATGGCAGCAGAATCCACTGAACTTTTGATCACATGTTATAGAGACACACAGGAAAGAGGACTTCCAGAACTGCTCCAGAAAGAGGCAGGAACTGTGGAAGATTGGACAAATGCATTTGAAGTGATGTGTGTGTGTGTGGGGGGGGGATATTTTGTGAGGAATAAGAACAATGTGCCTTTTACTGTAATAAAATTTTTAAAATTCAAACATTCACCATATATTTTGATTGCCCCCTGTATATTTGGCTATGATACCAAAGGCCTTGTAATTCTAGAATTACTTTCTGATAATTTTCTTCTAGTTCCTTGAATGCTAAGTATTTTTCAGAGGAGGGAAAAAATTTAACAACTTAAAATTAAAGGAATCAGTCTGAGAAAGATTAAGATGAAGGAATTAGTCTTTTTAAGACCCTTTCAGTGTTATGAGGCAGAATAGGAAATGAAGGCTTAGCATGCTGTTGCGGTTTCCAAGATAATAGAGACTGTTGCAGGACAGGCCCAGGATCACGTACTTGTCTCCGTTACCTCACAAGGCCTTCTGCCTTCTTTGCTGTGCCTCCTAGTTATATGACAAGAGAAGACCACTAGCCAGGCAGAGTTGGCTTGGGAAAGTTACAAGGTATAGAGGGACTAGATGTTTTTCACTTCCTAATAGTTCACTTACATGGTGCTGATCACTTTCTACGGTGCTGGCTTACCCAGTGCTCTATATAGCTCTACAGAAACAGAGTTTTACATTATTTTACAGATAAAGAAACAATGTCTCAGGCTGGTTAAGTAATTTGCAAGTTTTAGTACTGGAAAATGAGTCTAGAAATGCCTTGGGGACAGAGGGATAGGTAACAAAACATGCTCTTGCCTTTACTGTATCTTCCTCTAGGTTACCAAAGGAGATTGCCAGAAAAAGAACAAGATTTCAGTGGATGATTATGTAGACATACCAGCATAGAAGTAGGCTAGGCTCAGACTCGAGATCCTTCTGCTTCTCAGAATACTGGGGTTAAAGACCTGTGCCACTAGGCTCAGCAGAATAGAAATTTTTAAAGTAGATTTTTTTTTTTTTGAGTCAGGGTCTCATTCTGTAGCCCAGGCTGGTCCTGAACTTACTATGAAGCCCAGGCTGACCTTGGACTCACAGCAACCCTCCTGCCTCAGCCTGCTGACTGCAGCTTTATGTGGTACTGGGGTATCCAACTCAGGGCCTGTGCTTGCTAGGCAAGAACTTTTAACCATTATGCCATTCCTCCAGTCCCTAAATAGTAGATTTTAAAAAATTGATATACAAGTGGCTTCTCCAAACTTCTTCAGACTTAAGGTCTAAATCACAACCTCTACCTGCCTTTCACCTGTTAGAGTTAGTGGACAGATGCTGCCTCCAGAGGCCAAAGAACAGTCCATTATCCGGCAAATGGGGGGGGGGGGGAGTTTGGGGTCTAGAAAAGATGAATGAAGCCTGGACATGTCCATTGTCCATTGTCTCCCTCCTCTACTGTTCTTGCTGTAAAAGACCCTAACACACCCTTAGGAAGAGAGTTAATGATTTGAGGCTCATAAGACCCTCTACCTCCCTGGACCTAGCTTTGAATAAATCCTTTTTCTTATTTACCCAAATAAATGGTCTCCTCGGTTTAGCCAGTGAGCAACAAACCAACTATGGACCTAAGTGGTTGGCGTCATAGAGACATTATGACTTAAAAAAAGAAGAGAAAAAACTGGCCTGATGAAAATGTCTCAATATAGTATCATGACTTAGGAAAACTTTCTAGAGCTCTTTGTACATATTTGAATAAGTCCCAGATGTTCTTGAGATAAACGTTTGTTACAGAATTAAGAAGACGAAAAGAAGAAAAACTACACTGTGAACTGAAATGAGCCCAGGCGAGGTCCGCTATTGAGTTTCACCCTTGGAATCTCATCAGCTACCAGAGGGAACGTGACGACTGCTGACAAGCAAACAGTATTTTCCCACTCTTCGCTGCTGAACTGCCCAAAGCCACCATGTACAGATTAGTTGAAAATACACTTATTGTTCCTGCTGCAGGTGGTTTCAAAAATTCAGCTTTACATACAAGAATTCTTTTACTCTCTTTCCTCCAGGCTCCTAAAGGATGCTCAGAATGAAGCTTATTTTAAAACCTGGTATCAGAAGCTGTTGGCTGCTCTCCAATTCTGTGTTGGAAAAGCCTTGAATGAGGAGTTTTCCAAGGAGAGGAAACTTATCAAGATTCTGGGTGATATTGGGGAAAAAGTCAAGTCTGCCAGTGACTCGCAAAGACAGGTTTGTAAAAAAAAAAAATCGATCTTCATGTGGAGAAAAGAAATTATGTTTTCACTCTGGTTCAATTAAATTCTAATTTCCTAGCTTAGAAAGCACACACCTTGACCACACTTAGTTCTAAAACATTTAAGCCATTTATAATCATTTTTCCGTTTTCTTTCCTTAAGTTAATGATAATGTCTATCACTGGGTCATAACTTTCTGACTTAAGTAGCCATGTTGCACAAGAACAGAAGCTGATAAAAAGAGACCAACTTAGAGTCTGTTCAATGCAATCTATAAAGGTACAACACCTGGAAGTAGTGGTGCCCACCTGAGATCCCAGCACTCTGGGAGGCTGAGACAGGACAATTGCAAACTCAAGCCCAGCCTGGGCAACTTGAAAAATCCTGTCTCAAAATAAAAAATAATACTAATAGAAGACAGCACAGCTTGGGCTCATGGGAGAAGGCACAAACTCTAGATCCCAATTTTTCTAAAACAGCCCTAACCAAAGCCCAATTTTCCAAAGCAAAGTGAATTAAAACCAACAAATCAGTAGTGTTACGGAAACTCATATTTTTACGTTAAGAGGGTTGGGTAAAAGTCAAGATATTGTGCTTCTTTCTCACTGATGGCCTAATGGTGGAGCTGGCTCTTCTTTTTCCCAATTGAATAGAAGAACAGTTTCTTTTCCAATTATCTGCATCGCTGGTTCTCTCCACCGATATAGACCATTAAGTAAGTTCTCTTCAGTTCAGTGTTCTACACACAGGAACATGATGGACATCGGTCTATTTTATTAAGATCATTATTCACTAACAATCAAGTACCTACTACAGTCTAGGAGTTTAGAACAGAAAGATCTTAAATATGAGACATGTCCTTAAGGGAAATCATAGTTTCTCATCACTGTCAAAAATGAACAAGAGTTTTTAAGAGAATAGTAAGGAAACAGTGATAATCAAGATTTCCCAAAGTAGTATTTCCCTTACTAGAAGTTATGTTACTTAACAGAAACGCTGGACACTTTGCTATTCATCTACAGAAGGGGAATGAAAAATAAAAAGTGTAAGTATGGAATCTACTTTTATATTGGAGCTGTAGAAACACTGCATATGGCAGGATGGGCAATGCAGACTTGAAAGCTCCTACAATTTGTCCAGATTACACTAAGTTCATTAGGTATTTTCTAGTGGTAGACAAGTTGGTAGCAAGTAAAAAAAAAAACTGATTTAAAATTTACTGAATTTTGTGCCTTTTGCTCTTTTGATATATATTATCAAAAGAATGAGCATGGTCAAGGTACCACATCTGTACATAGGGGAAGGTCACAGAGAACCTCCTTATCTTACACAATCAACATGTTAATTTTAAAAATCTCCATACACTTAGAGTGCACACTCTGATTAAATTATTCTGGTGCCTTTTTGGACTCTTTCTATCCAGTTCGGCCGGGATGCTGATATCATTCACTCAAATCCATATATTTCTCCTGTTTTAAGTGGCAGCTTCTGTGAAAATATCTTTTCATGTGAAACTCAAAAGAGAAAAGCAAGGGGTGAGATAAAGGAGTCGTTTATCATTCCTCACAATTTAAATGACTGTAGATAGCTCTTTTTTCCTACTTAAAAGAAAAAGCACTAAATTAAATCTAACTCTACAAAATGAAGAAGAGGTTTAATTTCCCCCCTAAGTTATTCTTTTGGTGTGTTTCTGATGCATACTGGTTGCACTCGTCCTGGGGGCCGGCTGGCACACGTGCACACCACAGCTTCCTCTGTTTATGCCCCCTTCACTCCCTGCCCTCCAGCCCCTCCCTTCCTCTGGTCCCCTCCCCATCTCCACACAGTCTACCTCCCCATTTCCTATCCTATCACTTCCATTTCAGTGGCAGACACAGAGACTTCTCTCCCCAGTGCTAGGCAGGCAAACTCATGATGATGTCAGGAGGACAGACACAGAAAGAGTGCCACCGTGGCACTGGCCTCCTGTCTCCACCTTACTGTTCTCCATTCTAGGAACAAACGATTCTGTTATTGGCCAGGGACCCAAGAAAAAGAGCTAAAAATCTCTCGAGAATCAACTAACCATGATTAATGTGATACCCTCATGTTTAGCATTGGACTTAAAGACTTTTCCAAATTAGAGATGTGATGGCTTTCTGCCTTTTTTGTCAGAGGTACACAATTCTTAAGGTGGTTGTGGTGTCTGGCCTTTCACGAGTTCAGTTGAGCATGGAAGGGAATAAGTATCAGAAATATGCGCACTGGCATCTAGTAAACTATTTGTTCATCTAGACTGACAGCACAACCCAATAGTCCTTTTTTAGACATTGTTGTTCCTAATGTATATCCACATGTTTCTAAAATTCTTTATTACTATTAAAGGTAACTCTGAGAGAGACAAACTAAATTTTAGATAGTAACACATAGCCGTAAAGCCAGAACTCTGGGTGGCTAAGGCAAGAGAATTATAAGTAGGAGCCCAGCCCAGAACATTAGTAACTTAGTGATAAAAAATAAAAATGGTCTGAGGATGTAGCTCAGTGGAAAGGCCCTAGACGTGATATCCAGTACCACAAAAATAAAAGAAAAAATGTAAATCAGAAGATCATGTCAACAATTACTTACAGCAGAATTTGCAAATTGATGGGCCACAGGTCAAGTTCAACACACTGTGCTGAGTTTTCACGCTACAAAGCTTGCTTGGTATCCACTATTAATTGACTCTGAGGTCACTGAGAAAGGGCAGTGCCCTCTGTAGTTTTCCATTTTGCCCAGGACACATGGTTGACCTTAGACTGTTGCCACCACTTAGGTGACTACATCACCTTCCTGACCCCACGGTCATCCATGTCTGAAGCTCCTGCATTAAAAATTTTGCTTAATCAGTAGAGTAAAATTATATTAATAACTTGAATAAAGGGTCAAGTTCTTTACAGTTCTTTCAGCGTTTTCATTCCAATGATTTACCCCCACAGGAGGTACTAAAGCAAGAGATCAGCAGACTAGAAGGGTTCTTTCGAGATGTGGATACTTGCCGCCTTCCCCTGAACCCTGCCCTAGGTATAAAAGGGATCGACCGTAATGTAAGTCAACTTACGCTCCAGATCAGTTGAATAACTCTGCTTTCCAGTGTTGGGCTCACTGTATATTTTTGAAGTGGCATAAAGACCTCACAAGTTGGTATTACAAACATTTTAGAAGTTGTTGATACTCATCCACACTGTGTTTTCTGTTTGACACACAACATCCAAGGGGGATCACACCAACCTTCTCATGTGTTACGTTGGTTTGGTAGTAAACGTCTTATCAACCACTGAAAGAAGCAAAGGTACTTTTCTTCTTGAATTGACCTTTGACTTATTTATCATGGTTGTTTTGGTGACCTCCCCCTCCTCTGCATGAACCACTCCCTATTTCTCTTAGAGTCACTGATGACCAGGTGGGAAAATTGGTTAGAATTTCATGCTCTATTATATTAGTTATATCATCTCCATTGTGGTTTGATTTGAAATTCTCTGAGCCTTGTGTCAGTGTATTATGCAGTTTGTTTGTTTGTTTGTTTGTCTGTCTGTTTGTTTGTTTAAACTCGTGCTGGGAAAACCTTTGCTGGTATTGTCAAACTGAAAAACTCTTGAGCCTTCACTTGCTAATCCTCTGTCCCCTGGTGCCTCCTTGGCCGTCCTTGTTTGGTTTAGAATCATGCCTTCTCCTTTGACCAGTGAAGCTTCATTACCCTCCTTCTCAAAAAAACCTGGAAGTAGAAAGATACTAAGAGACACAGCTTGACTGGTGAGATGAAAAAGTGAAAAGGCTCAGCTACCATGCACTCAGAAAATAAAATGATGCTTAAGTGAAGTCACAAGACAGTCAAGAAAACAAATTGAATAATTAGAGGGAAATTAGGTTATTAGTATAAGTGTAAAAACGTTTGCTCAAAATGACTTCTTTATGACTTTGCTGCTACTAATATGCTCTAAAAATTTCCTGATATGTTTCAGAAACAATGTTTGGAGAACAACAAAACGGAGCATTAAATCTCATAAACTAAGGTGTATCTATTTTGGCTAGAGTCCAAATCATCACTATTTTTTTGTACTAGGGACTGAACTCAGGGTCTCCGACTTGCTAAGCACTGAGCTGTCTCCAAGCCCAAATCAACACCAATTCTTTAAAAATTATAAGACATTTTAATCATGCCCCACTCACTTTCCCATCACTGGGACATGATACCTGACACTCACAATTTAAAGGAAGAGAGTCTTTTTTTTGGTTCACAGTTTCAGAGGTTTCAGTGCAAGTATGGACAGACAGTTTCAAGGCAGAAACAACAGTAGAAAGGTTTGGGTGTAGGAACGCTGGAAGAGAAGGGAGGAGCCAAACTATAACCTTCCGGGTCACATCCCTAGTAATCAGCCCCTGCCATCAGGCCCCACCTCTTAACTGTGCATGAAACCATCATGGATGAGTCAACTTATGAGTGTAGCACCCTCCCCAAAGATCCAACCATCTTCAAAACCCACGACATTTTGGGGGGACATTTTTCATTAAACCATAAGGCATCTTTAGCAGTGTTGTTGACTAATTCTGAAGATAAAAACTTAACATTTCAAAGACACAGTATCTTAATGTAAAAGAAATAATTGAGGCCACAGGGTCCAATTGGTTTTGCTTTTTCTTTCTTTCTTGAGATTTTTTTTTTAAGAATAGAGTGGTATTTTTTTCAATTACATGTGAGTATTGACCTGCAAAGGCTTTGAGATGGGGTTGCATTGGCCCCATGAAGTGGCTTTTGGGGTCCCAGGCTGGCTGAGACCTCACCCTGCTACTGGGGCCACACTGGGTTAGGTGGGCAAACAGGGTACACACAGTCAAGTGACACTACCTTGGGGCTCATTTCCATCTGTCCTCCAATCCTGCCGCACAATGGAGCGAGAAACTTTATAGTCAAAAAGAATGTGGAAAAAGTCCCTGTTCCCACACAAAAATTACTATCAGAGGATCCCCATGGAGGAGAAGCTTTATGAGTATAATGAATATTCAAGACCTATACTCAGCACCTTGTTCAATGTCTGAGCCACACTAGGGGGGAAAGCACAAAAACACAGGGAGTTTGGAAAGAAAAACCTTCAATCATAATTCTTAACTTGTTGGTAATGAGCAAATTTGTAGCTGAGTGAAATCCTTCGAGCTCAAGGTGTCAGAGTAAATGTCTTGTTCCATATCAAAGACTTCACACAAGCAAGAAGCCTTATCAATGGAATAAGCATGAAAAACCTGTGCTCATAGATTACATATCATTTCTGCCAAAGAATTCACAGTGCTGATGAACCCTATAAAAATAACAAGTATGGGAAGGTCACTGGTGGTGGGGCAGTCCTATGGTCGGTCCATCAAGGACCCATTCTGAGAAACCTCACGTGGGCTAAGATATAGGGAAGCCTGTGTGCTTGTGCGAGTCCTGACTGCTCACGGCTTACGTGCACCAGAGAGTTCACACTGGAAAGAAGACCCACAGGGACAGCGAGTAAGGAGAAGTCTTCAGTTAGAGTTCTGGTACCATCATCCCTTAGCTGCCCTGACAGAAGCATTCGGGCCTAGCTCGATCCACTCCTTAAAGTACGGTGCTCAAAGGTAGAGAGCAGGGGTCATAGGTTTGGTTAAGATTCCTTTAAAAGAATTGCTAACCTTGTCTTCACTGGAAAGCACAGACCATAATTGATCATTTCTGGCTCCCCTCTGAGTCACTAAGAGATGGACCAGATGCGCGAGTTGAGAGAAACTTCATACAAACCTTTTCTTCTGTTGGAAAATCAAAAAGTAGACAATTCTTTCATTTATAGTTTTCCTCTGCCAAGTACACTTAAATCAATAGCAATACCTGTGTTTCTTAAGAACAGAAGGCTGATCTTCCTCTCCCTGTCAGGTTTATCTTCCTTTTCTTTTCAGTTTTATCTCATCATTTACACAAAAACATCCTACAAGATGACTTTGCTCTTGCCTACTTTTGGCTACTATGTGACATTGCTTTTTACAATCTACTTTTTAACATCTATTCAACTATTGTCACTCATCAGCCTTTCCCACCTAGAAATCTACTTTTTCTGCCTACTTGCTAATCCACATCCCTCATGATCTTTGAGGCCCAGTTAACCTCTGAAAGACTTTCTGCTTCGTTTTTTCTTTTCTTTCTTTCTTTTTCTTTTTCTTTTTTCTTGAGACAGGTTCTTGCTCTATAATCCAGGCTGATCCTGAACTCACTATGTAGCCCAGGCTGTTCCAGAACTCAAGGCAATCCTCCTGTCTCAACCTCCTGAGTGCTGGGATTACAGATGTGTGCCATCATGCCCAGCTAATTTTTATGTGATATTAAGGAATCAAATCCAGGGCTTTGAGCTTGCTATGCAAGTGCCTTAAACACTGAGCTATACCCCAACCCCAGATTTTCTTCTTCTAGTGCTTCTTCCTCAGACCTTGAAAAAGACTGTTTATTTTCAACTTACACAATAAATACGTATATATTTTCATACCATGTTGGGGGTATGTCGAGGATAAATACAGTGCTTCTTTCTATTAGTATCTAGATAGGTAATGGTTATTTATACTGTAGAACAGATAACATTTTTACATGACTCTCAACAAACATACTGTATGTAGGAATCAAAAAATAAAACAAAGAAAGCAGACTGACTCTGAATAATATGGTTAAGAGGAGGGGCTAAGCCTGGTCTTCAACCTCCATTTGCCTGTGTGTCTTCTCTGTATCTAGCATACTTAAAAAGATTTGCACAAATTACGTGTACAGTATTTGTAAATCACACATCTAGACTCATCTCTTGCCTAACACAGAGTTCCTTACTTTTATATCACGGCAAAATGATATGATCCCTAGTTAACTGATTCTTGCAGTAGAAATTCATGCTTCACAAACAATGGCACCTACAAAACAAACAAATTTGTTCTGGAAGCCAAGATTTGTGTTTGTTTAGGAATTAGGTTAGATTTATGTTGACAAGTAAAGAAATAGGTTCTTTTTGCTCAATTTATACTTATTTTAGATGCTTTGAATGCAATGACATTCAAACTGATCTTTTGACATATATTGATGTCCTTTTTCACTAAGTTGATAAATTGAAGGCTAAAAATCCCTTCCTTTTCTTTGGTATTGATTTCACTCTTTACTTTGAACATGAGCCCTCTGGTAAGTAACCCAAAGCCATGACGCCTCTCAAATACTCAAACCATTGCAGAAAAATAAGCAACAGGGAAGACAGTCAATATCATCAGGCTGAAAGTGCCAACGATAGTGCCATTAAATGTTGAGAATAAGAAATACATGGTGTACCGTTATTTATAAATAAAGTGTTAAGCAAAAAGAAAGAGGAAAGGTATTAATTTTCAAAATACTTTCTTAGTGCCAGACACAGTAAAGGACATTTTATATACATTTTCAAAATGTGTGACATTAAGGTTGTTATCTCCCTTTTAGAAGACAAAGAGTATTATAAATAAGTTTCCCTGAAATCTCCCAGCTGATAAGTTACAGAGCTCAGATGTGAATTCAGATCATTCTTAACTCTCCAACCATGTTTTCTTAAAACAGGCTATCACGCTGAAATTATTGAGGGGAAATAAATGTTAACAATAGAGATTTTTGACTTTTACCTATGAACCAACTAGCATAAACACAATACATATATATTGCATATGGAAACCAAAAGTGAAACAAACACAGGGGTTTAAATCTTTAATCTATCACTACTGCTCAACGACTCAAAGAAGAAAAAATATAGTTGGAGAGTTACAACCATATAACCGTGTGTGTGTGTGTGTGTGTGTGTGAGAGAGAGAGAGAGAGAGAGAGAGAGAGAGAGAGAGAGAGAGAGAAGTTAGGCACAGTAAATTATGAATGACAATAAGCAAAAATACAATACACTGTAATAAAATTGCCAACCTATAGTGGCTATTATTCAGTAAAATTAGAGTGATTGAACGTAAGTTCTCCTATGCTCAAACAGCCATCCTAATACTCAAGCAGGTTCTTAATTAACTACCAGGTAGGTAGCATCTAAAGTGTGGATACACTGCACAAAAAAGACCCTTTCTGTAGTGGGCAAGATGGAGTGGCCCACTGCAAGTTTTCATCATATTGCTCAGAATGGAATACAATTTTAAACTCATGAATTATTTATTTCTGGAACTTTTCATTTAATATGTTTGGACCATGGTCCACTATGAGTAACTGAAATTGCAGAAACAAAAGCTTCGAGGAAAACAGTCTGCTGTGAAGGCTGTGACTCACAGGCTACTGTTTGCTTGTTTTTAATGAATACGTTTCTTTATCCCAAAGGGTAAGAAGTATTCATGCTGCGATGAATTCCACAGAGGGCCGCGGTTTCGGGGAAGGTGCTGCCGTGGTCGGTTCTGCTCACCATCTGTCTCCTCTTCTCCTCCCTCAGGGGTGCTCATATTTTACCTCTAACGCTTTGCCATTGAAAATCACTTTCATCAATGCTAATCCAATGGGCAAGAATATCGGCATGATTTTTAAGGTACAGTAGCCTTCCTAAAGCAGTAAATTGATTCCATAAGCAGAATTATTGATTTATTAATCACAAAAAGAAATGATTGCAGCTATTTTCCTCTGGCAACAATATAAAGGTTTCCCAATTAGTTTAGAGTCTGCCTCTTATAGAATTATATTACATGCCAAACTACCATTGGCAACAAATCAAACATTATGGGCTCGAAGCCAGGAAAGCCATTGGTGCAAAACCAAGGAGAATAAATATGTTTTATAAATGAAAGTATGCGATCACTTTTGAGTGGCATAGAAAATGGAATGGATCTTAAGGTCCTTAGAGGAGAGTTTCCTGTTGGCCTAAGTAATAAATTAGGGACAAAAATAGCTAGACGTCAAAAGACATAAGTTAATTAAACAAAGTTTTTCCTACCGGTGCTCACTTATTTCAGTAAATTTGTTTCTTTTTTATTGCAAATCAAAAGCAAATAAGGACCAATCTAGTCTTCACAATGAATCTCATGGGAAAAGAAGTGGTAGGGTTACTGCTATTATAGTAAGTAGTAAAAAGGAACTCAGGAGGGGGCTGCAGTAAAAAAATAAGATTCTGTCAATGATCCCCTTAATTTAATCAATTTAAACAAGGACCTAGAATGAATCTTTGATGGATCCAGGATCTACTTTTGAAAATAAAGATTAATATGTTTACAATATTTTTTACTTCTGTTACCTCAATCCTAAACAGTCCATCAACAGTTGCATTTCATAGAGAAAAATAGAAACGAACCCACAAAATTGTATCTAGGCAGGATTTTTTTATGCATAATTTACAGAGTATTTTAAAACAGAATGGCTTAGTTGTTTAAAAGCACAGAATAAGCCTTTATTTTTGCACATACTGTGTTTCCTTCACCACTGCTTAAAAATCATCCCATTATCATTTCTCGTTATTATCAAAGCCAGTTTTCTCTGGAAACCAGAAGCCTCCATGGCACAGCGTGGTGAGTCATGCGTGTTATTTATAGTCCTAGTTAAGGACTCTCAACATTTTGTGTTTCGGTGAGTAAGATTTTGATATACCTTAGATCCAATCTTCCCTTAGGAGGCAATCTCTGTTTGTGGAGTTTGAAATTTAGAGAAACATCAGGTCAGCCTCTCTTCCCTACACTCTGAACCTGAGAACTCGCAGGTGGACAGTGAACTGAAAGGCTATTATTGAGGACTGCCTTCTTAAACAGTGCTTCCAATTGGATGGCTGTTATTTCTTCAGTCATTGAAAAGGGAAGCTCTTGCTTGCTTGGATCTTCTGTCAGAAACACAGGTGCTTTTAGTGCCAATAAAACCAGTGAAAAATCATCCTACGCCAGGCTGGAAATACATCCAAGAAGAAAAATGATATATGGCATATTTAAATGCTTCCAATGGAATTCAAGGTGAAACCCAAGGCCTGTAATTTTGTTTTTAACAGGCTGGAGATGATCTTCGCCAGGATATGCTTGTTCTGCAGATTATTCAAGTGATGGACAACATTTGGCTCCAGGAGGGTCTAGATATGCAAATGATTATTTATAGATGTCTATCCACAGGAAAAGGCCAAGGTCAGTATAGATGAGAAAGCGAGTTGAGTTACATTATTTATCTCATGCCTTCACTGTGCCACGAAACTTTCTATGGCTTTCAATTTAGACTGTAAATTCAAAGCTACAAAGAGCTGTACAGATTCTTCTCCTTTAAAAGAATGACTTTCAAAAATGATAAGCCAAAGAACTTACATAAAACATAATTAGCTTTTAGATAGTAATTAGGACCTTTAAACCCAAATATTAACTGCTCTGCTGTTGTATGTGTCTTTAGAAACAGTTACTTTAATAACTGACTGCAATTTGTTCTTGGTTCATAGGATAACATAGGTGCACCTCAACTTGCCATAGGGTTCCTTGCTGACAAACCCATCATGAGGTGTAAATAGAGTAAGCAAAACACACTTACCAGAATACCATTAAAGAGTAGAAATTACTTGCTTTTGTGACCTCGTGGTTGACTGGCAGCCATGGCTCACAACCACTGCCCAGTGTCACAAGAGATTAAGAGGGCATCACCCTTCATAGTGCCAGCTGAGGGAAAGAATGAAATTTCAAATATGAAACATGATTTCTGTTGAATGCAAATCTATTCTTGCCTCACTGTTAAGCTGGAAAATCTCAACTTAAACCATTCTGAAGTCTGGGATTATCTATAATAGTAAAGTTTACCCATTTTAAAATACAGTTGTTATGCATCCACACAAATTTTACACATTTTCAAATGCTTGACGGAATTCTGAAAATTCTAAACATGATGTAGAGCTGCATTTAATTTCTAGAACGCTTTTATGTAGATATAATATCAACAATAAAAAACACACATGCAAACATTGAACATATTTCACTAGTTTTATAAAAGCCAAAAAATAGACAATATAGTTAACATTTATATACATTCCCAATAACAGTAATGTCTATGATTCACCCAATCTATAATCAAAACTTCAGACAAAAGTCTCAATTATGCTAAATTGAAAAAAAAACACTTTCTAAAACATCATAATCTTTTCTGCATAGAATCATTTCTTCTAAGAATTTTATTCAATGAATTGCTTTAAAATGTTGACAGACCCATGCACATAAACAAAGAGATGAATCTGTAAAACAGAAAAAGGAGCCTAGACTATGCAGTCAACATGTTGTTAATCAAAGCACAGCTATAATTTAAGCCTATCATGCCAAAAGAACTGTCTCTTCTTGGTTTCCGCATCCCTGAGCCCCAGCACTGACTCAGTAGCCCAACCAACTGGAACCTAAGACATTAGATGCTTAGCGTGAAGCACCTCCCATCATATTTGACTTGCAAATTGACCCCCGAGGATGCTCTTTCTATAAGTCATACTGCCCATATTTTGACCCCAATAATATGGCTCTTGCCATATTATTGGCAAGGAGGTCCCACCCTTGGGACCTTCCTAAATTCTCATTCTTCTTTTAAACATTTTATTATTGCTACCATAAGATTCTTATTCCTTGTTTTTTACCCACCCTTTTCTCACATAATTGACCTAATTCTTTCATAACCTGGTATGCTGAAAAAGTAAGAATAAAGCTGAATGAGCTTGGTTCAGCCTTTTCATATCTTACAGATCACCTTTTCCTCAGAAACTGAATAAATCACTGACCCCCGTGGAATTCTCCTGTTCTATCTACTCATACCTGTCTATAAACCCAGACTGTAACCAAGGCAGAATCTTTCAAAATTAATGAAAGTGTTCAGCAAAAACATCCATAGGTTTGCCCAACGTGTC
The DNA here is from genome assembly GCA_004027205.1 of Ctenodactylus gundi. Classification (NCBI taxonomy): domain Eukaryota; kingdom Metazoa; phylum Chordata; class Mammalia; order Rodentia; family Ctenodactylidae; genus Ctenodactylus; species Ctenodactylus gundi. Next base: position 354,822 of record PVKB01000728.1, on the reverse strand, counting down.
TCACTGTAATATATTTCAAAAAGTGATCCTTCACTGTAGTTTCTGACCACCTTGTACCTTGACCTAAGCGTCAGTGGTAGTTGTCGCCATCTTTGTATGTTTTTTATTTTCAAGCATTCTCTTATGCAGAAGCTTGGTCTCAGTGGCTTCCTTCCAATTCCTCAATGCAGAGTCTGGGGTGGCTTCTAGCTGCGTTTGAATTGTATCTTTCACAATTTTACTTCCTCCATAATGGGGGTAGAAAGCCAATTTAAATGGTCTCATAGAGACCCCACTAAGTCAGTGGCACAGTAGGCCAATTGTCCTATGCTGGAATTTTCATTTAGAGTTGTGGAGAGGGTATTCAGGTTTGTGAAACAAACACATTTTTGCCTTCTGTGAAGCAAATACAATCTCTATAATGAACATTTCAAATATATTACAAAAATCAATGTCCCTGTTAATAAAAGTTTCAAGATGAAGTGTTCCCTTTCTGGCAGTAAACAGAATAATTTTGCAGTAAACATGTCAGCAGCCACCTGTTCCTTGCTTCTCAGTCAATACAAAAGAGAAACTAGAATACTGAATTTTAAAAAGGAGTACATATTGATAGAATTTTTTGGTAGTACTAGCAGTCATCCTCACAACCTTCACACTGAGCTACATCCTAGCCTGTTTTTGTTTCTGATTTTGAGACAGGGTCTCACTAAGCTGCTGAGTTGCACAGGCTGGCCTCGAACTTGGGATCCTCCTGACTCAGCCTTCCAGAGTTCTGGAATTATAGGCCAATGTCACCAGGCCTGCATGTTGATTGACTTTAAGTGGGAACTTTGCCACAAAAGCTATATGTACAACAAGACTATCTTTTTATTGTTGTATTAAGATCATGATCATATAAATATTTTCAAACTTTCTTGCAATTGTGAGACACATTGTCACAAATCCTCCTCAGGATACTCTCCCTCGTGTCAAACACACTTATCCTGTCATTCCCACTGCTTTCTGGACAATTCTGGAAGCCCACTTTTGTGAGTGTCTTCATGTGGCAGGATGAAAAAGGATGCAGTGCAGCTGCCAAGTGTCATTCATTAGACAGGCAGGCTTCTAAATCTATGACAATCTGTCCTTGTCTACCTCGTTCACCAGATTTGGTGCTGTATGACTTCTAACTCCTCCCCAAAGTCAAAATGACCATGAAAGGTCAAGTTTTTGAATCAATTCTAGATATCAAGGCAGCCGTAACACCGCGATTGTAGATGCTCAGGAAAGTGGACTTTTAGAACAGCTTCAGAGTGTGGACAGAATGAAGGGATACTTGTGTTAGTGGAGGGGCAGAGTATGCGGAAACGGATGAACAGCAGTAAGTCTTTCACTGTAATAATGGTTTTTAAATTAAAGATTCCCTGTGCTTTTTTGATCACACCTTGGCTATGTCCCAGGAATCCCTCATTCTGTGAAGAATGATTGCCTTCATCTTCTTTTACGCCACTAGGTTTGGTGCAGATGGTGCCGGATGCTGTAACCCTTGCAAAGATCCACCGCCATGCAGGGCTGATGGGACCCCTGAAGGAAAACACAGTCCAGAAGTGGTTCTCTCAGCACAACCACTTACAGGCCGATTATGAGAAGGTTTGTCCTACTGGAACTGATTCTCAGTAAAGTACTTAAAGAATAATAAGCTCTGCTTCATTAAGCAGTCTGGTTTGTAGGAGAGTAAATTAAGTACACCTTAGACTCTGATTCATTTAGTCGTCAGACTAGTAATAATGACTCTGTCCACTCAGCATATTAGCTGATAGAAGTTTCTGAGCTTGGTTTTCCTTCTGTGTAGATTTCCAGCCTATCAACAGTGAATCTCTTTGCCCTCTGGCTTTCTTATGACAACCTCACCTCCAGCGTGGCACCCCTTGAAACTACCTTCTTCAAATAACTTTGATCAATCCCTACAGAATCTCTCCAATCTCTGTAACAGCACTTATCCCTTCACGGTACATTTCCCCAACCATGCTGTACCTTGTAGGCTACCGCTCTTTCAAAGGTTTGTAGAATGAAAATTTGTAGGGGGCAGGGGGAGGTGAGGTACTGGCATGCATGATATAGGTGAGTTGTGTGAATTTTTTAAAAAAGGGCTGTAAACATATTTTTCTCCACCTTCCATCCTTCTGGCTCTGACCTACAATATGCTGTTGTATGTTTTTCACCGTTCCCCAGGACTCCCAGATAAGGAGTAAATATGGCTGGAGCCGAGCTTGATTTTACTTGCCAAACCGTGAACTGATCTGATGGGTCACCCAGATCAAGGAACACTTGCAAGCTGCTTCACACAAAAGCACAAAACGTGTCGACATAAGATTTGGTCAGGACTAACCCAAGCCATGACATTTCCTTATTCTAGGAAACTCCTCTACTATGGGCCAATAGGGATGTTTGCTTATGGTAGCTGTCGTGGACCAGGATAAAGAAACTCAAGTGGTCCTTACTTTTATAACATTGGAGGAGGAGAAAATACAGGTTTTTAGAGGACAGAAAATCGAAAATCAAATAAGATTATCTTCAAATCCACTTTTTTAAAGCTATTGCAAACACTGTAGCTTAAGCTTTGCACATACACCTCTGATTATATGGTTTGAGGGATGTCCATAAATATTTCTCTTCATGACTACCTTGCACGGTTTGAGCAATTGCCCAGGATGCTCAAGGCCCTGAGTTTGATTCCCCAGCACCACATTTTCAAAAATTAACTGGGCATGGTGCCACATGCCTTGTAATACTAGCGCTTGAGGGGTTAAAGCGAGAAGATTGCTGTGAGTTTGAGGCCAGCCTGGACTACATAATGAGTTCAGGACCAGTTTAGACTACAGAGTAAGATCCCATCTCAAAAAAGAACTGAAACAATGTAACACACACACACACACACACACACACACACACACACACACACAAACACACACACACAAACCATTATGAACAGAAAATATTTTATCTTTGTTTTATAAATGAAAAACATTCTAGACAGACAAATCAAATAGCCTGCTGAGACACATGAACAGTCTGGAGCCAAGATATTCAAGTGTCTTGGTAAGTAGCTCAAAGACCCAACGTCCCACTCCATCCAGTCAGCCTGCTGTTCTGGGAGATCCATAACCCTGGTCCTCTACAATCTCATTATTACAGCATCAACCTGATGAAAGTAATGCATGCACAGAAGACCATTTTGCAAAGAAGGATTATTGGGTGGAAAAAGGTTATGATTGTTAAAGAGACATAAGCCACAGTTGCCTTAGTGGTAATCTGCTTTGTCTCACTTATTCACTGATATAGAGTGAACCACAACACTCTCAGATGACCCATTCGTAAGGATAAGTGTAACGTGCTACCAATATAGTCTTTCAATGCTCCCAAAATTCAAATATTCAAGACTTGATATTTTTATTCTTGTCTCTGGGGATAAGAAATACCAGGCTATATTTCTACTTTGAAAAATAATTATTCAATATTGTATATTTGAGGCATTGAAAAAATTGCACCAGGAAACCTCTCCAATAAACCATGAAAATTAGCTCTTATGAATGAAAGTGGCATTTTCCCCAACTCCAACTAAAAAAGGAATATTGCAGAGCTGATTCCTTTGTGTTTTGGGCACAGGCCTTTAATTCTCACATTCTGGGAAGCTGAAGCAGGAGGATTACAAGTTTGAGCTTAGCCTAGACAACTGCACCACTTAGTAAGATCCTGTCTAAAAATCAAGGGTAAAACTGGGCTGGGGACATGGACTTGATCCCCAGTGCCACACACACACACACACACACACACACACACACACACACACTCGAGCCAAGCCATTGCCCATATCCTGCTCTCCACTGAGCTGTAGCAATTTTTCCTGACTGCTTCATTCTCTTTGCCCTTTTCTTGCCGCCATTGCCTCTCATGCTGATCCATCTTCTCAGTTTTGTTGTTGTTGTTTCTTGTTTTTCAACTGCTTAGGCCTTAAGAAATTTTTTCTACTCCTGTGCTGGCTGGTGTGTGGCCACCTTCATCCTGGGGATCTGTGACCGTCACAATGATAATATCATGCTGACCAAGTCGGGCCACATGTTTCACATTGACTTTGGGAAATTCTTAGGTCACGCACAGACATTTGGAGGGATCAAAAGGTCAGTATATGAATGTTCCTCATAGCAATTAAGCAATATCTTCGGCAACAGACAATGCATCATGCTGTGAAAACCCTGCACGTGGCTTTGCTCCTCATCTCTCAAAGCATCCCCAAGGCAAAATGAGCATGATTATATATCTAGTAAGATGGAAGGAAAGGAGTTTTTGTCACTAAATTATTAATGGAACAACTACAACTTGAGGGTTTTTTTTTTTTTTTTGAGTTGTTACTGGACTAACTTGACCTTCTTCTTTTGGACGCTAATTCTACTTCAGACTGAGTTGTTGGAAATATTTTTGATTTGCCACCAAACTTGAATGGACAATGGGACATGAGTTGTTGGTATCAATACAGCTGGTATATTGCCTACAGCAAACCACCACCACTGTGATAAGTATCATAAAACTAGCACATTTCCCATGCTGACTTAGCTTTGCACCCTTCTAGAAATATTCTGTAAGTGCTTACCATTCAATGCACTGAGGATACAAGAGTAAACAAAGCAGATTAAAAACACAAATATCTGCCTAGTAGGATGACAGACATTAAACAATTTAATAAGCAGAGAAATAATATGAGTGAATGAGAAGTTTTACTAGGAAACTCAAGCAGAGAATTAGTATATAAAGAGACTAAGGCAGAAATACTATAGGGTGTCCTAAAGGTCACCATACATACAAAATACGTTTAAAATACAGTATAAATACTGTACAAATTGCTTGCATGGATTTAATTGGTCCGACTATTTGAAGTAGAACTAATGCTATGAGGAAAATGATGCAAGTGCTAAATTCATTCTACAGTGTATCTCAAAAGATGCCATACATTGGAAAAAGGAGCAAATTTTGGGGACATTTTCTATTTTAAAGAGGCTTCCTGGAGTGGTAGGCAGACAGAGCTGTGTGTTACACAGAAGAACATCTGGAAGGCAGGAAGAAACCTAGAAATCCCATCCCCATACACAGACCAGCTGTGAGGCAGCTGTAAGCTTTCTGACTTATAAGGCAGAAATACAAAATCTCAGCGATGAATGTAAAAGGTTTCACATCCTGTCCATAAACAAACTCCCTCTTCTTGTCTTTATCTGAAATTAAGTACAATTTCTGTCAGCAGTAAGTCAAAGGGTGAATCCACAGCATTACTTAGTGATTCTCGAGAAAATTAGGGTAAGTCTTACAACGGAAACAAAGAGGTATTTCTTCAGTTTCCTGAAGCCAGCTGGTTTTTCTTTTGAAGTATCACTTAATTCTTATTTTCATTTCCTTATTTTTGTCAGAAAGATACAAATTAAAGATGTCAACAAATCACACATTCATGATTTTCCAATCAGTTCTCTGATAACCATCATTTCCGAGAAATACATTTTTCATTGCACGAAGGACATCACTGTAGTAATAAACTCAAATTTTAAGTTAATTGTTTTTTTGTAACTTTCTCTGATAGAACTGAGAGGAATTAAGGAAGGCCTGTATTGGTGATGTGTAGTGCTCTTAACTCACGGCTTCAATGCTTCCTTTTCAACTATCTTCCAGTCCATGTGGCCTCTCCCTTTGGCGATGCTGGCCCTGCCGTAGTCTTTCTTACAGTTTTCTTTGTAAACAGTTTTGGGGGCAGCAGGAGTATTGGGTAAGGTCAGCTACTCTGGAGACAGACCGCATATTTTGTTTTGCTTTGTTTTGAATCTCACACTCCCCTGTGCTCACAGTATGACGGTGAGTAAATGGCTTCTCTGCACCTCAGTTTCCTCATCTATAAACCAAACTTTTGTTTGAAGATTGTTTAGAAGAGCAGAGGGCACTGACCAAGGTCTTTTATCACCTGAGTGTACCCAGTGAAGTGACAAGATAGGAGATTGCTTCTCTAGGTGGTTGTTGGATTCTTCAGAAATCTAAATATCTTATTTGAGTGTCTCTTGAAATCTCTATGTTGAAATTTGTAACCTCAAGTACTAGTCCCTTCGGTTCTCTACCTTGGAGGCTTGTGGACTAACTGATTGAATTGTACTACCTGTCAAGTTTAGACTATGAGCCATGTCATCAAATCATCCCTAACTTCTGGAATAACTTCAGAGACAAGCCAAGGTCTGCTGGATGTGGCCTTCACTGGCTCACAAGAGGCTGCGATGTGCATCCCTCCAGCAGGATCACATTAGTGCCTGAAATCAGCCATAGAGGTAGTAATTACAACACAGAAATTGGCAAATGCCATAAATCAGAAGTTTAGGGTTTAATCCAGGCTGAGAGGCAGGCTTATAATCCTAGCAAGATGAAGTCCAGCACCCTTAGTGTCATGGGAGGCTTCTAGAAAGAGAATTCACTCTGAGGCCCTTCAGCAGTGGATGCCTTTAGAGACGTCTTTGTGTACAAACTCCTAGCACAGACTCACCCAGCAAAGATTCAGTTTTGGCTCGCTGAATGTTCACCCCAAAAACGTCATCAATTTACATCCCTGGACCTTTTCCTTGATGTAAGAAGTACAAGAATTCACCATGTTCTGTTTTAACAAGGAATTTGTAACGTGGGAGGCTAGGAAATGAGACTCAGAATTGGTACACAAGATTCACAAAGCCAACCCTAGGCAAATCGTGCCACCCTTGGAAATGATGCTTTAGGTTTCACGGAGCCCTGCCGCACAACCTATTTCAAGAGACAAAGTATCTTGTGTTCCCATCTTCACGTTGTCACTTCCATCTTTTGCCCTCCCTTAGCATTGCTCTATTTATCATCTGCTTTTCTTTGAATAACCCTTTTATTTCTGTCACACCAGTAAAGACAGTTTCTTTGTCAAGAAACATGAATCTAGCCAGCTCAATGGTGCTAGGATTAGTAATCCTAGCATGCCAGGAGGCTGAAGCAGGGCAATCGCAAGCCCAAACCCAGCCTGGGCAGCTTAGAGACTTAGCGGGATCCTGTCACAAAATCAAAAATAAAAATTGGCTTGGAGTTGTAACTGAGTATGAAGGTCCTGATTTAAATTCCCAGTACCACAAGAGAAAGAGGAGGAAGGGGCACAGACAGAAGGAGGAGGCAGGAGGAGGAGAAAGGAGAAGCGGACAGGCGGGAGGAGAGGGGAGCAGTGGAAGAAATAGATCAACTGAGTTTTTCTCCAAGGAGAGAACTTGTACATTTTCAAATGAAAAAAGTAAAGGACGACTAAGAAGGGTAGGAAAGAAAGAGGAAACGCGAGGGGGAATAATGGGTGGAGAACTTGACTCCAGTGAGGATTCTGCCTGCACTCCGGGAATTTATGCCCCCATGCCTAACAAGGCAAACCTGAGACGGGTGTGAGGATCTCGAACCTTTTTTGGCACCAGGGACTAGTTTAGTCAGAGACCATTCTCCCAAGGATCGGAGGAGGAGAAGCCTGCCTGCTCTGCGGTAGGCTGCTGGAAGATAGCTTTGACGTGTTGAGAGCAGCCAGGAAGCAGGAAGGAAGCTCCGCCTCCTGTCAGTCAGCAGCAGAATTAGAACCCAATAGGAGAACACTGACAGGAGGCGGGGCTTTGCTGGCGAGGCCCTCTGCTCACTACTAATTGGTCTCTGCATCCTGTCCCCGCAAGGCCCCTGACTAGCACAGGTCTGCCCTTGTGGGCCGGGGACCCCTGCTCTGAGGTACAATGTGCCTGTCGATGTAAGTTCTTTATAACTCTGTCTCAAGTCAACTTTTTTGGAGAAAGCCCAAAGAATGCCTGCTGGGCCCAGCTAAAGGAATAGTGCATTGTTTTATTCCTGCAAAAACAATTCACAATGCTAAATTTTGTGTGAAGCAGGATGTCCATTTTAACTCTGACATATACATTTTGATCGTGCATGACATAACTTTATGGTTGATTTAATTTTCAGAGGTAACAGGTTAGTTTTGGTTTTCACCTTTGATCTGATTTTACTTTTTGCGTCATTATTTCTTTATTTGTAAATGTTTGTGATACATAACAATTATACTCATCTTGGAGAGGTGATGGGGAAGTAAAAATGATTAAGATGTGATACGAATATGCCCTGACTTTAGAACCCAACCCCTATCTAAAATGTGATGCCCCGAATATGAATTTTCACCCACATTTTGCACACATCCAGGCTCACTTCTGTTTCTAGCATATACTGGGATCCCTTGAAAAGCAGCAGGAGTCAATTGTCTGGTTTCTTTTCAAGTCAAGCGCCAAGAAAAGGCAGGTTTGGAGTGTCTGACCAATTTTTGCTATATTCCTGAAATCCTGATCTACAGGCTGTCCCAAGAGTTGCTGTATATAAGAAAAATCGACAAACTCATAGATTATATTGTATTTGATGTTTCATATAATTATAGGTATGTTCACTTCGGGAATATCCTACATTGGAGACTTGGATTCACTTTATTAGACCTACAGGAGTAGGACGAGTCATTAGAAGAGGAACTCTCTTGCCTACCATCTCCAAATAAGAGAGATGACATATAGGAGACCGGGAGGAATCCCAGGGTCAGCATCTAAAGTTATTAAACAGCTAAAATATCAGGAACTTTCTCCATCTAACATAGGACACACAGTGCATTTACAAAAGCAGCCAGCCTGGGAGAAGTGTTTTGTGCTCAAGCAACTACTGGTGAGGCTCTCATTAGTTACGACTTGCTGGGAGCCTGAGGATCTCAAGGGGGGTTCAGTGCCCTCCCTGCAGGAGCTCATGTGCCCTTACATTCTCCTTCCATTGCACACTCCAGCTTCCGCATGTCCCTAATTACACAAGGTTCTCTCCAACCCAGTAGAGATTCCAAATGTGCCTCCGCAATTAACTCGTGGATATTAGACAAGAGACTTGTGTTCTTTCTGCTGGGTAGCAAAATGTGCTCTCAGAAATGTAGGTCGTTTGCAATACCAAGCAAAGGCTATGCCTGAACATCCCCAGCGCACCACACGTGTTGATCGTCATGCTATCGCCAGCCCTGTGAAGGCAATCTGCAACTCTGGGAAGTCTTTAAATCAGTTTATTTTCATGTGACTGTGGCACTTCCTGCGAATTTGAAATTTACAAAACATACAAATAATTTCAGTCATGATAACTAAATGTTTCTCATTCCTGAGTCCCACGTTTTAGTTCAAGGTGTGTGCCTCAACCACTCAAGTTTTTTTTTTGTTGTTGTTTTTAACTACCCAGAGGTATGTTTGTATACTTCCATTTACTGACTTTATCATTTGCTCCAGAAAAAGAAGGAACGTCTGTGTTCAGAGTCCAATAGACAGATACTGCTGTCATAAACCCTCACCAGAGTTCAGTCTTCCCATTCCATTCTCCTATCTGCTATTCCATTACCAATATTGAAGGAGGTGGCCCTTCCCACATTGCTGGGGGATAGATGCATTTAAAAATTTAGCAGTAAATATGCTTTGTGGAATATCTTTAGATATAGCCTTAATTATTAATTGGACCCTATATTTCTTGATAGATGGCATTCTTATCCAGATGTAATTTGTAATCAAACATTTGAGACTATGTAACTTAACATCACAACATAATTCATCTTTTCTTCTCTATTAATTCTCCTAATTCAAAGCCATCAATAAGTTTTTCCCTCTGTCCAGAATGAAGGTACTCAAGCTAGTAGAATAGAGAGAAAATGAGAAAATTAAAGGGGAAATAAATTATTGTAAGGCATAACTTAACCCCAAAACCCATCTGTCTTTCTTACTGTCACTGTTGGGTTTTTTTGTTTGTTTGTTTGCTTGCTTATAGGGATAGAGCCCCTTTTATTTTTACCTCCGAGATGGAGTACTTTATTACAGAGGGTGGAAAAAACCCACAACATTTTCAGGATTTTGTGGAGCTTTGCTGTAAAGCATATAATATTGTCAGAAAACACAGCCGGCTGCTCTTAAACCTTCTAGAAATGGTAAGTCCCTTGGGATAATGACAAAAATAATGGGCTTCATTCACATCTCTCTTCCAGTAGTCTATTTTTGCTAATGGCTCAGAGGTTCCCCGAGGAGCTATTCACAACAGAAAGAAATGAACAAACTAAGAGGACTATGGTACAGTTTATGAGCATGTCTTCATTATTGAGTGTGTTAGCTCATGGTTACTGTCTCAGAGATTTCTATTCACAATAACACTGCTGCATTCAAAGGTTATCCCACTATTTCTTGACTAAGGTCCAAAACAAATATTTAAAAATATAACACTTCCAGTTTTATTGTACATTAGGGTTATTTTTAATTTCTTAAAAATACTATCTCATTTACACAACATGGAAACCTTAAGTATATAAACCAAACAAGGATTTTTTTTCCTTGTCTGTCTTATCTCTGCCTTTGACCTTTGCCTGTCTTCAAGATTAAGAAGTTGAGAGTTGAAAATGCAAAGTGACATAGCAATTCAACCAGAGAGTAGAACACTTAGCAGAATAAATCCAATCTATTGAGCCATGACCCCAGCTACTCTGTTGACCAATATAGGAAAATTTAATGTTTCATTCCATTATCCACTCCTAAGAGACTAAAAAGTGATATGCAAGGGCAGTGGTGGTGGGCGTCTCATAAGAACATCTTCTAGAAGGTTATGATGATTCTTTTGTGTGTGTGCATGCACACACATGCGCGTGCACACACACCAATAATTACAGCAACCTATAAGAAATAAAACTACCAGTGGTCCACCAGTGTGGGATTTTGGCCTTTCAGAAGGCAGTAATTCATCTAGCTGTAGTTACGGGCACCAGCTAGGTGGTGCGGCCTCCCTGGGTTTGAATTCCAACATGGAATTTTACAAGTTACATTGCTAGCTGTGTGTTATTTAACTTCACAATGGCTATTTGTTCCCTTATCTATTAAGCAAACCTTAAAGAAAGGATGAATTAACAATCTAATAATGAATATTTCTCATGGACTAGACACTGTAGTAAGTGCTTTATAGGTACTGATGAAATGTCACACTAGCCTTAATTGATAATTGACACAAAGCTCTTGGAATAAGTAATACCTGACATAAAGTAGGGTTCAATTATTTAATGTTCCTATGCTTACTGTTTGTTAATTTATAAGAGCACCACTGTCCAACAAAGTATCTGTGCTAGTTTCTAGAAATTTCTATTAGTTGAATCAAGTTGAAAATTCAGTTCCTCAGTCTCACAAGTCACTTTACAAGTGCTCACTAGGCACATCTAGCCAATGGCACCATGTAGAACAGTGCCGGTATGCAAGCCTCTTCACCACAGAAAAGCTCGCAAAGCTCTACCGATGCTGTTCAACAAATGTTGACTTTTACAGTGAAGGCACACTTTGTGTTCAAGCTTTCAAATACCACATCCATTTTATTTCTCTATGCCTTGAAAAGCAGTGATGTCTAAATATATTATAAGCATGCCCTTTATATAAAAAGACATCTTGGATTCTTCTTGTGTAAACTGAGTGTATGTGACTCTGACTATATCCAGAACTTTCAGGCTGGCTCACCAATATCAATTAATAATTCTATTATTATATATGCTTCAGCAGTGCATATACTAAGATTGGAACAACACACAGAAGATTAACATGGCCCCTACACAAGGATGACATGCACATTCGTGAAGCATTCAATATTTAAGATGTTCATTTTTGCAATATTTTCCATCAGTTCTTACTGTACATGTACCAGCTATGGATGATAATTGGTTAGTGCTAAAGAGCTTGAAGGCAAAGAAGTGGGCATGGGAATTTATTTATTTAAAACCATGTGCTCTACAAAAGCATATACTTGAGAAGAATATTTTATTTCCACAAGGATATGTATTGATGCCCATCAGTTTTATAATTTAATAAAAAGGATTACATTGCAAAAAATAATAAGCCTATTAGACCAGACGTTGCCAGCCAGGGACCAGGACCAGTTGGTGGCCTGTTAGGAATGGGTCACATGGCAGAGGTGAGCAGTGATCCAGCGAACAAAGCTTCCTCTGTGTTTAGGACCACCCCCCATCACTCCACCTCCTGTCAGAGCAGTGACAGTATCAGATTTTCCAAGGAGCACAAATCCTCCTGTGAACCGTGCGTGCCAGGGGACCTAGCACGTGCACACTCCTAGTCATCAGAGGAAAAGCTAAGGCGGCATCTCCAGCCCCTCTAGCCCCATCTCTGAAACAACTGCCTTGCATAAAGCCAATCCCTAGTTCCAAAAATCTTTAGACCAAACTGCTAATAGGAGATGGCTTAGAGTTAATAGCAAGCTGAATTGTTCCAGCAAAGGAACCTCTACAAGGACTAAGTCCAGTGATGTAACTCCACTTACAAACTAAATATCTGTTAAACCTTGTAGAGATGATGAATGAACGATCTAATAATGAAGAGCACCAACCGGCTACTGTGCTGAGTGCTTTATGAGTATGGCTGGAATGTGAGCCCATTTATAAAACAAATCCTAGCAAAATTAACTGTAATGTTAACGATATGCTTGGATTGATGTTTCAACCGAATGTTGATCATGTTTAGACTCCAACAAATTCTCCCTCATGGAACCAACAAGCTCTTGAGAAAGCACTGTGTGCCAGGCACTGGAAACGAAGCGTCGGCATGTGAAACTAAAGCTCTAATTTTTTCAGTTTAATAAGGAAAACGAGATTGTCCACAGAAGTAAGTGAGAGATGCAGTATTGCCAAGTGCCAAGTGCCTGTACGTGCTATAAATACCGACTCGAAAGAAGGGCTTCCCAAGTGTAGCAGCTGCCCTCGACAGCCACAGACAGCTCAAAAATAACACCAAAGCACAAAAACAAGTAGTGTTTATGCTGTTTCCCAGGTGACACAAGAATTATGCTGGATGCCAAGTGAGCGTGTTAAGATAAAATGGAAGGACAGTTTCTCAAAAAAGAAAAATAGATTCAGAAAGCTCTCAGTGGGCCTTTTCCTCTTGTTTGATAAACTTTTCTATGTGCTTGAAAAAAGACTCACCCTCTGGGTTATTACATTAGTAGCTAAACATTTATGTAATGTTATTTCATTGAAAAGATAAAGATGGATGATATTTTATTCTCAAGTATTGAAATAATTTCCTATAGATAATTCTAAAATCAGCCATTGAAATTTTTCTGGTAACCACTGTATCAAAAAAAGGAAGAAAAAAAACACCTTTGAATCAAGTCTTGACTTTTAAGCTAATGAATAAAAAATATGGCAGTGGATGGCACTAATTCATAATAAGCATATAATCTTACATTTAGGCTCCACAAAAATTCAAATGTATCAGAATCCATGTGGAAGAGTTAAATTCTGAAGAAATATATATGAAATGCCAATGTGTTTTTATCTTAGTTTCTGGTTACTTATCTCTCAACACTTTTCTTTTTCTTGAGTGTTTATCTTGTGGGGCTCTGTAGATGAAGCATTTACTAAAGGCTTCAGGACCACATATTCTCTGATAAAGCATCTTGTAAAATAAAAACCAAACTTAAATTTACAAAAAGGTATTTTCTATTTGTACATATAATCTATCTTGCCCTCTATTCTGTCTAAAATTGACTCATTGTAATCCTTTAAAAAATAATTCTGTGCTATGACCCAGTTACCAATGAAGAGATGTTTGCCCTGAGTCATAAATGCTATCTTCCACGAATGATCAGCACACAGGATCATGATCCATCAGCACCTGGTTGACTATGGCGTTGATGGCTCATTCTCAGTAGGGAACAGGATGTTTCCAGATAACTGCAGCATTGGCGTTGCTGTTTCTTTTCTCTCTCTCTCTCTCTTTTTTTCCTCTCCAGGGAAAAGCAAGGGAAAAATCATTTATGAAATTCCCATCTTGCTTAAAAGCAGCATCTGTAGGAGACCCAAGAGTGTTGCTGGCTGAGTTCACTAACATAAAAGCCTGCATTTTGTCTGCTTTTCTCTCATTAAAAAATCAATAGCGACTATTATGGGAGACTCCCAAAGAACACAGGGACCATTCGCCCAGTTTAAACTGTTCATCACACCCATTATTATATCAGAGATTTCCCAGAAGAAATCTTCCTGGCTTCTCTAAGTGGTGAGGAAGAAAAGTATCTGCTTCCCTGTCCCTAGCTATCAAAGCAGATTTGGATTTAGGAGAGGGAGAACACATGTAGAGATGTTTTAAATGCCCCCGTTTTCACAAAAGGAATCACCTGTTCATTTTCTGTGTCTGCTTACTGCCTGTCTTTTCTAGTTACTATTCCCTGCCCTGCTGGCCCTGTTTCAGTGGGGACCTATGTGTTCTAGACTAGGAGGCACTTGAACCTGATGGATATGGTTCAAGGTCGGTGGGCCCAGCTACGAGACCATCCTTACTGTGTGAGGTACAGTCATATAGTAGTTAGGGTTCTCCAGAAAAACAATGAAGGGAAAATATGTGTGTAAAATTGTGCAAAGGATTTATTAGATCAACTTCCAGAATTAGAGGTGGAAGATTTAAATGGCCAACTGTGAGACCAGAGTCAGAAGCGTCCACAATGGCCGTTTGTTTACTGGAGAGTTAAAAGATTCTGTAGTTGCTTAGATGAGAAGACAGAAGCTACAAAACAAGATCCGAGCTACAAGCCTATTGATTGCTGGTCTATGTATCCGTCATCCATAGGCAAACCCAGAACTCTGCCTTAGAGGGCCTTTTTTAATCTGATGAAAATACAGGAAAAAAAGAAATCAAAGAATGCATGAATTTCTTGTTGTTTGGACAATGATAGTCTTGTGAACGAAAATATGAAACAGGAAAAAAGAAAAGGCTTTGCTCCAATTTAGATATTGTGAATTTGAAATACCAGTGGTTTGTCTAGAGGAAACTGGGCAGCCCAACAGGACCAGCTGGCCCAGTTTCTTAGCTCCAATAATCTCCTACATGCTAATGACCCTAAAACCACATTTTCACCTCTGTGCTTTGAACTCCATCTCTCAGCATTTCCAACCCACAGTTCAGTTTTCTCAACTCTCCTTCCAACATGTATTTAAAGTTCCATACTCTCATTCTATACAATTCCTAGCCCAGCCTCTTACTTAGCCCTCTTTAATTCACTTTTTATATGTAACCATAGCCATCTTCTTAAAACACAAGTCAGCAAGTCAGCTCGTACTCACATGTCAAAACACTTGAAGAGCTCTCTCTTGCCGTTAGGATATGATACAAAAGCTTTAATATCACCAAAATGTCACAGTCTGCATTTGCACCCTAACTTCTTGGTGCTCGACCAGATGATATGTCCCTTCTTAGAAGAGACATCCTGATATATATATATATATATATATATATATATATATATATATATATATATATATCATGAACACAATAAAAAGATCTTAGCCTCCTCTGTACATCATGACTGATGCTCCCTCACCCTATGAACATCGGTATACATGTATCTCTGGTATATGATACTTTCATCCGTTTTGGAAACATTTCCAGAACAGGTATCACTGGACAGAAAGGGATATTTATTTTCAGCCTTTTGAGGAACTTCCATACTGCTTTCCATAGCGGTTGTACTAGATTACATCCCAACCAGCAGTACAAGAGGACTCTGTGTTCCCCACAGCCTCATGGACATTGACTGCTGTTCCATTTCTTGAAATACATCATTCTCTCTGGGGTTAGATGGTATCTTTGTGATGTTTTGATTTACATTTATCTGATAGCTAAAGGTGTTGAACACTTTTTCAGTATTTACTGGCCATTTGAACTTCTTCATCTACTAACTTTCTATTCATTTCCATTGCCCATTTTTCAATCAGACCTTTGATTAGAAATTTTTCTATAAAGATATCATTATGCTTACTTCATTGGTTTATTGTGAGAATAAAAGTGAATTATTAATCTCTCAAGGCAAGTGTTCGGCCAATTATAATAGTTTTTCATATTGCAGTTGTTGCTTCTACACTAAAAAAGGAGAGATTAAAATGCATGAACTTCTCTCCTTTCATATATACAATTTGAAGGCTTTGCCATGCAAAGTCATGTTTACGTGCCTATCAGTAAAACAAGCTAACTGTTACCTGCATTGACTGCTTTCTTTTTGATGTTGCACTTTGTTGGCACTAAGATGCTGTATGCAGGACTGCCGGAGCTGAGTGGAATCCAAGACCTGAAGTACGTGTATGACAACCTCCGTCCACAAGACACAGACCTGGAAGCAACGAGCCACTTCACCAAGTAAGAGGAGCTGGGCATGCGGGCACGTGGGTGTGTGCGTGGGTGCTTATTCAGGTTCTCTGGAATGATTTCAGGCTGATGCCTCACTGCCACCCCTAGAACCAGCTATGCCCTTCCTTCCAAAGCCCATAAATAAGGCAGTGTGTGTCTCCAGCAGAAGGCTTTAGCTAGTGTTTCTGCACCATGCCATTGCTCACCAAGCAGCCCCTTCATCTACCTGATTGCTCAACAAGAGGTCATTGCAAAGAGCAAGAGCTGACATAAATGAATTGCTTGTTCTACTTGAACCATGTCCAGAAAAACAATTTGGAAAACAGAGATTTATGATGAGAAATAAACTCATTCCTTTCATCTATAAACACAATGCAAATATTGGAATAGTTGGTCAAAGAGCTGTGACCATCTATTTTTAATGCTTTTTCAAGCAAGGAAAAAACACTAATATATAGCAAAGTAAGTATCTAAGCAGAACGCAGCAGACAGCAACATTGTCCCAAATCACTGTCCAAAGGGCAGTACCTTTTAGAGCAGGAGATCCTTTGAACTTTCCTTTTTGAATAGATAGCATAATTCCTGGCCCATTTTAGGTATTCAATTAAATATAAGTTGTCATGATCCTGGCAAACTGTAAGTGGAAGAAAATAGCATTCTTTTTTCCTATAACCTCTTAATAGTAAATCTTCTTTTAGATTAAATTTAATCATTATAATTTTCAACTATAAACTTATAAACATAGTTTATATCCTTTTTAATGGAATGTATGCTTTTGAAGAAAGCACTAAGCATAGTAAAGCCTCTCCCAGCCTTTACTGCTTGCCTTCCCCTTCTAGAATGCTCAGTGAGAATGGCTCCCATTCTTAGGTGGTATGTAGTGCAGCTCCATGGAATGTCTTATACATTTAGATAATTTAATTTGCTACTAAGATTTCTGTTTCCAGAACTTGAATGGCTTCCCTCGTGGTTGAGCAGAAAATAGAGTAGAATCACAGGTTCTTTAACCTGGAAGTGCTCTTATACTTTCTTCTGACAATAAGCCTTCATATGGGAAAACTGAAATTCAGAGCAGTCATGGTCTTTTGCACACACACACACACGGGCACACACACACACACACACTCACACACATGCTCAGACACATATACACATAAATGGAAGAAGTGAGAAAAAGAGCCGGGACTAAGATCCAGCTGTTCTACTCAATCTGGTCCAGAATTTTTGTAGCAGTCAATGTTGGAAATGATATGAGAAGATTAAGAAACACCAAGAGAAGCCTCTGTTAAAAAGAATACCTTCTTGTTACCTAATTTGGCTGTATGAAAATTCTACCACTGAGGACTCATTAGAAAAGAATGGCAGGGTTTAATTTTTCTAATCTTAAAAAATATCTTTTTATATTTTCTTTGTGATAATGAACACTGAACCCTGAGTCTTCTCCCTGAGTTACATCTGATTTTTAAACCTTTTGTTTCATTTCATTTTGGGTTTTATTGTTTGTTTGTTTTGATTTTTGAGACAAGGTCTCACTAATTTGCAAAGTCTCCCAGGCTGGGCTCCAATTTGCGATCCTCCTGCCTCAGCCTCTCATAGTTCCAGGATTACAGGCCTGTTCCACCACACCCAGCTACAAACGTCCTTTAATAGTATAGTTACCTCTGGAAGAAGCATGTGTGTGTGTATACACTAACAAAATCACAAATATTAATTGACAACTGACCAAGGTCTAATACAGTAGTTTGAAGACAGGGTAAGTATTTTAGATCCCTTGTTGCAAGAATTAGGAACTCTCTTGTAAACTTGTTATCTTAATTAATGGGTGTGAGTGTCTTGTACATACCAGAAGAAAATCACGAAATTTCAAGAGTAAGGGAATGGGGGCAGTGGTGAAAAGAAAAAGAAAGAAAGAAAGAAAGAAAGAAAGAAAGAAAGAAAGAAAGAAAGAAGAGTAGGGGAACAGGGTAGCTCTGGTTTAACTTCCAATCCTCCTAGGCCCTGATGTCCTGGATAACTAGAACCTCATCCAAGAAATCTCTGGTTTTCCAATACTTGCAGATCTTCTCCTCCACAGCTTCACAGCACATATTGTCTTTTGTGCTTTACTTATTATCAAACTATATCCTGTCCTATTTAGTGCCTTCATTAATATATTGATCATTTACATCAATATCTTCCAAGTTATGTAAGGAACATATTTGCACTGCCCTACTTAGAATGTAAAACAAGCTGCTTAACAGAAAATATGCATTCAAACACCCAACACTAAGTATACAAAGGACATATATAATGGCTAACTCTAATGCCATGCTTCTTACATGCCAGACTGTAAAGATTTTTCATAGATAATAATGTTTAATTGTAATAATAACCTTCTGAAGCTATTACCTTATGAGGTAATAATATTCTATCTACATTTTTAGATTGGCAAATGAGATCCCAGAAAAATTAAACAATTTACCAAAGGACATAGTCAGTAGGAGCTATAGAGCCATGAAATCAAGCGGCTCCTGTTGAAGTGAGCAGGATGTCAACCGCCAGCCTTTGTGCCCCAGGTCCCTCTCCCACATGTAGGCCCTCACAGGTGTCCTGCTCCATAAGCCACAGCGCAATTTCTTCGAGGATCTTCAGTGCCCATTTTGGCTATGGTTTGAGCAGCATGTGTCCCTCACCCTTTGCCAGGCACTAATCTTCATATTCTGAACACCCCATGCCTCAACAGAGGACAAGAATTCCTTCCCAGAACAAGTGTCTCTGGTCCACCCACAGGAGTCCCCTGAGTATCTGATCCAAGGTCCCTAATTCCTTCTCTCAAAAGCCCCTGAGAGCTAAGCTGGCAGGTGACTCTGGTAGTTACCTTTTTCTATCTTGACCCCTTCCCTGATAACTGAGCCTCTATTATTTTATCCTTCTCAGAGAAATCTCCCATGAGGTGGGTGCTCCCTTGACCTCCAAGAGTCTGTCTCAGTTGTATATTTCATCCTAAATACTTTTCTTTTTAGATGTGACTTAATGTGCATGTAGCTTCTCTATTCATTTTTTCACTAAGCTCTTTGGTCAAGTATGTATGTATGTATGTCAAACTCTAAGTGCTACAAATAGTGTGAAATACAGAAAAAAAGAAAAATTAATAGAGAAAGAAAGACAGAAAGGAAGGAAGGAAGGAAGGAATGAAGGAAGGAAGGAAGGAAGGAAAGGAGAGATTTTTGCCCAGTTTTTCTTCCCCTTGCCCCACCATCCTACTCTCTACCCCTCCACTAATCCCTTTCCCCATCTCAAAAAGTTTACTGCCCTGTCTCTGATCTTTTCTCCTTAATTTTACTCTGTAAATTATTTATACTCAGTATTTCTCAAATAAGATAGTGCAACATTCATCCTTTGTGTCTGACTTACTCCACTTAACATTATGGTTTTAAGAGCCATCTATTTTCTCATAAGTGAGTCAAATTCAATATTGTTCTCTTTAGCTGTGTTCTCTGATATATGGGTTTTAAAACTTAGGACGGAGACCCTGAAGTGCTGATTGCAGCACATATAACTCACCAAAAAGAAACAGAGTTCTGTAACCCGTCCATCACGGGTCATGGTGCTGTAGTAGTCTATCTGTCTAGACAGACCCTGTACACTTAAACTTTTTGTCCTCTGTTTCTTTGTTCAGAAAAGCTTTAAGTAGTTTATGGTATGATTTCTGGTGATATGACTACTAACCTACAAATAAAAATAAGACACGAAAATTCAAGGCCTTCCCGCCACCCAGGTTACAGATGGGTCTCGCAAGGGGACCAGGCCCTCTGAAACACCACATGTGTGGCTCCTCTAGATGCCTAGTCCTGGCTACAGGACAGGCTTCTCCTGGTGACCCTGTTGGAGGTTTGAAAGCCTTTCCCTGTCCTTCTCAGCATGAGGAACAAAGCAAGATCCTACATCCTGGAGTCAAGGGCTGGTCGCAAGAGTTCCTGAGGTTGCTGCATGCTATGGGAATTAAGAATTATGTTAAGAAAAAATGAAAATAAAATTGGCCTGCCCGCCACAAAAGTTCTTCGCGGCTTTGTGAACTCCTGGCCCTGCGTTGCTGACTGTCCTCTCCCCTTGCGGGTGAGTGCTGCTGAAGAGAAACCTCTGCAGATTGATACTCTGGCAGAGCCCTCAGCTAGGCAACCAAGGAAACCACCCATTTAAATGCCGTCCAAACGGGCTATTCAGGAGATTCAATCACTCTCCAACCTCAGCCTAACTGTCCTCAGAAAGAGATAACCTACTTGCCACAGCACACAGGTGTGGTGACGCATGGAGATGCGCCGCCCACCTCTCCTCCCACACGCAAATGGTGCTGCTCACACATCCATTTCCTTCCCTGAGCGTGACAGAGGCAGTAGCCCACGTTCTCCCAGCCATTCAGGTTCTGATTGCCAAGCGCAAGACTTACGGTCCGTTAGCTAACACTGAAGCTAGTTTGAACAACAACAACAAAATACCCTCAAACTTAAAAAAAAAAAAACCACTGTTTGAATTAATGAAGTGTTTCATAACAAGTGCTAGAGATTCTATCTGCTGCCCGCAGGATAAAGGGTTCCTATGGAATCCAAATTGTAACCTAATAAACCCCAGACATCAATAGAATTTATGTAGTTTCTAATGAAATTTAGACTACCCACTCTGTTTATATCTGCCTAATATGTTTTACTTTTCTTTGCTTATTGTCAATATTTTCCAGTATAAATTCCAGGCATAGGCAGCCTAGTGGGAGTACCTCATTGCAGTTGTCCAATTGGCTGGAGTCCTTCATGCGGTGCTGCCATGAATTTGGGTGCCCACCTTAGTCCTATATGGACCATCCCTTTACAAAGAATGGTGCCAGGTGCCTCTCTGAACTTCTCCCTTCGTGGAGAATAGTCTTAAGAGGAACAACTGAGAGGAACAACCTCAATGACTCCAAGAAGCACAAATTTAAAGCAGTTGGAAATGCTGATCCAAGAAGAGAACACATGTAGATTTCACATTTTAGGCACAGAGGTCAAGGTCCCTGAGCCACCTGTGACCTACAGACAGATGCCAGAAATTCTGTGTCCCCTTGTTTCTCCTTTTTTATTTCTCTTGGGGTAGCAATGATATGAGATTGTTCAAATATGTCAAGATATAGCAGTGGTTATATATCTGGCTTCATTTTATACTTGAGGAAAAGAACACAGGAAAGAAATACAGAGCCTTGGCTGCTTTTATCATTAAGTTTTCTTGAGTTTGCCTGGTTCTCTGCAAATTTCCTTCTACTGAATTGTTAATTCCACAAATGAGGTTCAGTGTAGTCTTTTAAGCCACTGATACCCACAGAGAGAAACACTCAGAAGAACAAAGCCAAACCTAGAGGAACTAAAAGTGAAAGTATACAACTTTCCTTAATTTGAAAGAGAAAAGAAAAATAAAACACGTAGAATTTCTCCTCTCATTGGGAAAGTCTCCCATTATTTTTAAACTTAATTTAATATCTAATCTGAATATTGCTGGCTATATAAACTTCTCTATAATCTATAGGTATAATAGCTGTTAGAATATCTATATCTTCAAAGTTGGATGGCCAGTCCCCACCATCATGAGATTTGAGAGTTTGGTGGGTGCTGTGGTTTGGATCTGGAATATCCCCAAAAGCCTTATGTATTTGGGTGTTGTAGAATTCCTATGGAACCATGTGATGTTAAGAGACATGGCCTGCTGAACAGGGCAGAATACCGGGACTCGACCCAGTTGGGGTAGATTGCTGGGACAGGGCTGGAAGGACGTACACCAGCTCCACCCTTGCTCCTACTTGGCTCCCTGTCTGCCATGCTGTGAGCAGCTCTTTCCCTGGCTGCAACTCCACCATGTGCTCCCACCATTGCCAGGCCACGAACTGACTGATCTTCTGAAACTGTGAGCTAAAATGAATCTTTCCTCTCTTCATTTGTGGATGTTGGGTATCAAGTCACAGTGACAAAAAAGTAGCTAAGGCAGTTGGTGTTCTAAATATCTGCAGTAGGAGTGTCTCTGGGTTTGAATGATGTCACACTGATTTGCTTGATTTGTCTAAATATCAAATCATAATACACTTCAGCTTCTAGCTAGTAATAGAGAATATTTTGAATTCTTTCTTTGGGATACTATCAGCCTTTGAAAAGTTTAATGTATCTAACGAAGATACCAAAAATTATTCGTTAAGAAAGGACAAATAGTCTAGATGTTTCACAGCAGCTGTTATCACCACAACAGATTTGTGCATCAGTTAATCTCTAGTGGTGTTCCTGAATGTACACATTACATCTAATCATATTCCTATGACCCAGCAAGGAATTAAACTTAAGTAATTTACTGATTTTAAATATATTTTTGCATTTTAAAGATTTTTATGACTTTAATTTTAGCACCATTTATCACTATTGATTTTTCCATATTACTGCACACTGAAATTTATTTCCTTATTTTGCAAAGGATTTCATTTAATATAATCAATCAGATAAACTAGCCTTGACACTGGGATAGAAAACTTAGAATGTCATTTCACTGGTATATTACTTTACTCATAATAAAAATAAGCCATCAACCTTTGTCTAGTTCTTCCATTCCATTTGCTTTGATTTGGCCAATTTTTTTCATGGTACCTCCATAAGATAGTATAGGAACGATCTAATCAGAGTCAA
This sequence comes from Ctenodactylus gundi, assembly GCA_004027205.1. Lineage (NCBI taxonomy): Eukaryota > Metazoa > Chordata > Mammalia > Rodentia > Ctenodactylidae > Ctenodactylus > Ctenodactylus gundi. Next base: position 331,928 of record PVKB01000728.1, on the reverse strand, counting down.
GCCTGGGGAACCTGGAATTCTTGTTTGTATGCAGCTGAGGGGTTTTGGTGACATTTACCTAAGATGTACTGACTTTGGTAGCATGAATTCTGAAGACTTGAAACCTTTTGGAAAACAGAAGAGACCTTTAAGTTGTTTTACTTTTTCAAGCCAAGTTAAACTGTAAAGCAGGGGGACGAAAGAAGAAAGGGAGGGAGGGAGGGTAGAAAGAGGTAAGAAGGTAAGCCAACAAAAACAACTCTCAAGCAACCCCTGGTTCTAGTCCCTGTATACTCTCTCCCTTACAGGAATTCAAGAGAGTTTACCACAGATTAGTTTCAACTGAACCTTAAACCTGTACATTTGCTTTCCCTGTGTCCTTACATATGTAGCTGGCTCCTTTTGGACCTATACACATTTTTTATTTTGTAGTATGAATTCTGAAAACAAAAAAATGGCATATTAGTGTTCTATTCCTAAACACTTTTTAAGTAATCACCTTCAATTCTATCAAAATCCTGGAAACAGCATGATTTAGCCATCATATATGTTTTAGAAAAGCTTTATTCAGTCTCCTAAAATCATTAAACAATGATATTCTTGAAGTCAGGCAGAGTTAGTGAATTCAAATTAGAACAATTTTGTTGTCTTGCATAATTTTTCTTGCCAGAGTACAAGTATGTCAAATCATACGGGGGGGGGGGGGGCAGAACTGTAATATCCTGATAATACCGGATCACTATAGATGTTCTTTCACATTAGCATCTCTGGATTAGTTGGATGACCATTGTAAGAGAAACACCTATGTGCTTATACCTGGGTTTCTCAAGGTGGAGTGTCTTGTTATTAAAATCACAAAGAAATAGCATGAACATATCCTTAAAAGGATGTTTTATTACAAGGGTTAGAACTTAAAATTTTTTATTTCATGTGAGCAGTTACACAATACTTAAATGTGCAATCAGTTTTTATCATGCTTGTGGTTTTCCATTTTAAATATAAAAATTTAAAGAAAGAATTTTTTATTATGCACCAAGAATGCACTAGCAATGATTATTCCTTGTATCCATTTTGAAATGATATATTTTGGCTGAAAAATACATATTCAAGTAGTCTCTGTTCTATTGTAACTTTAGCAAAGTAGGAATTGTGACAGTATGCTTTACAAGTGTGTTAGTTACTTTCTCGTTACTGTGACTCAATACCCAACATCCACAAATTTAGGGGAGGAAAGGTTTATTTTAGTTCATGGTTTCAGAAGGTAACAGCTCATTCAGGGGCAGCTGGCAGCAATCAAAGTACATGGCAGAAATAAAGGTGGGGCAGCTTCTCACAACATCACAAACAGGAAGCCAAGACAAGGCAAGTTGAGACTAGTCCTCCAAGGAAGGAAGGAAGCAGCTATATATCTTTCTAGGTCTCATCCCAGTGACCAGCCCCTCCTGGATCCAGGTGTGGAAGGTGTGGTAAGCCCCCACTACATACCTGTAATCCAATTTACATGCCAATAATTCAACTTACATGCTTGTAATCCACCCCTCCAGACTAGGCCCCAATCCCTCAACAGCACATGGTACCATAGAGAATCCACAACATTCAAATACATGAGATTTTGGGGGGACATTGCAGATCCAAACCACAAAATAAGGTAACGATATAAAAGAATATTTAGTCATTTTGGAGATTAAAAATTGAACATCAAATTTTTATCTTTCTCATTAAACAAAATAAATTGAGGAAAAGTTGTATTCGTTTTTTCCTGATCCACTGTGAATAACTCACAAATCTGGGGACTCAGTCATAATCCCAGAGTAAAATAAAAGACAATGTGTTTACTGCATGTGACACATCACTGGGATAAAATGAAGTTTCAGGTTTAGATGAAGAAATTTATCCACAGGGATGTGAGTCTCTTGAAATTCTTCTTCTATTCATATGTAATGAAAAAAGAGACACAGCGTCACTCGTAAAATTTATTGGCCAGGTTTCCTTTTGCTAGAGCCGACAGGGTGATGCCCACAACTTAAAGGGAGAGGAGAAACTGATTACATCTCATTGAGAGATTTTAGTCCAAGGCAGCAACTCATGGTGAAGGGCATGGTGGAGCACAGCTGCTCACTTCATGTCAGAAGGAAGCAGAGCCCAGGGATGAGCCACGGAGGAAGGGGGGGGTGACAGGAATACACTCAGCAATTCCATGCCCCCAGGAACCCACTTCTTTTGGCCAAGCCTCGCCTTCTAACAGCATATGCAGCTACCAAATTCATCAGCGGATGAGTCTACTGGTGAATACAGTGTCTCCGTGACCCAATCACCTCCCGAAAAGCCCCACCACCAAACACATGAAACTTTTAGAAGATATTGTGAATCTAAATTAAGAGAGTAAAGTAATAGACCATTGTCATGCCAATGCCTTCATAGAAAGTCTTCAGAAATATTTCTCTGAGACAATTAAAAAGGCTCACCAGTAAGTAAATATTCTATCAACTTCTAATTTCTATACACAATTTAAACTGTAAATAGAAATCTGCCCTTGTGAAAATTTCCATCAAGGGTTGCCTGAAATATTTCACTCAAAAATTACATGAAATGTGTTGCTCCTTATTGGTGATTCTAACATGACTCACAGGCAGTAAAGTATCTTTTTAGTTGTAGTTACCTACCAATGTAAGAGTGAGTTGAAAAGGTATCACAGTATCCAGCCAGGCATTGTTATACAGGCCTATAATGTCATCACTCTGGAAACTGAGCCAGGAGGATTCCAAGTTCAAGACCAGCCTAGGCAAATTTGTAACTTAGGTACACCACATCCCAAAATAAGTAGAAGACTGTACTGTATCTCAGTCTGAAGACCCTGGGTTCACTCTCCAGTACCCCCCCCCCCCAAAAAAAAAGAAAGAGCAGCAAGATTTAATTTTAGCAATAAAGATAAATAGATGTTGAATTTGACAAGAAAGAGAACTACAGATTCAGCCCAATTTTCTGAGACTGATAGGCCCATTTGCCCCTTCACTCAAATTTAAAAAGGCAACCAATTAGAAGCAAGGGTTCCTGATAAGAACTAATGAATATTTATATTATATAAAAAGGTATACATATTATATAATATAGTGTATACACATATTTTGAGATAGGATCTAAAGCTGAAGAAATCTTGTGCCTATTATAATAGATTTCTTTAAACTATGCTCCTAGCAGCTAGAAATATCTTACATCTTTATTCTTAATGTTATTTCTGTGTGAAAATAAAAGGATCATGGTCTTAGTAATTTGTTCCACGTAGGAATTCCAACTAAATCTATTGGATTATTTTCTCTTTAATAAGAACTGAGAGATTGTTCATTCCAGAAAACCTGTGATGAGGGCAATGACGAAGAAAGCAATAAACCAGACGGGAATCCTTCAGATGCTACTTCCTGGGGATGCCACCTCTGGTGTGCATTTAATCTCTCTTGGATTTTTCTTATCCATAATAAAAATCATTTTATCACTTCTCTCCATGGATACAAATACTAACATACAGCATGTAGTGCTCTATCTGCCAGAAGATACTTCCTAAGGGCAAAACGCTGATTTTTCTTCTTCACTTCTATGTCATAGCACATAGATCAGCAGCAAGCAAGGAATGTTAAAAGTGTTCATCAAAGTTGTTTAGTGGGTTCCTCTAGGAAACCTCAGAGCTGAATACTTCATCTTATGGTGGCCAGGAAGCAGAAACAAGGGGGAGGAGCCAGGGACAAAAGTTCACCCTTCCGTGCCACACCCCTAGTGAACCACCTCCAATAAGGCTTTACTTCCTAACAGTACACGAAATTATCAATGGATAAGTCTTCTGATTGACAGTGCCTCCATGATCCAATTACCTTTGAAACACATGACAATTGGAGACTAGTTTAGAGATAAACCATAACAGGTAATCCACATAATCCTACTAATGCTGTCGCTAAAAGCCAATAAATCTGAGAGCTGTTACCTGTCAAACCAAAGACTCACACAGGCCTGAAACCTACTGCTCTCAGGAGACCAACTCCAAGCAGAAAGATATTCAGCAATACTGTTTTGTCCAACCAGTTAAGTCTGACATCAGTGAGATAAGAGATAGACTTGGGTGTAAGTCTGTTCCCAAACCATGGGACTCCCATCTCCTTAACATCTGTGACCATTAATGATATGTCAATTGTATTGGGTTAAGAAACTTCTAGGAGATGGAGGAATAGCTCATCAGAGCATGAGCATGACCTGTTTCAAAAAAGAAACACAAAGAAAAAAAGAGAGAGAAGAAAAGAAAACTTCTAGCAGAGTAAGGCACACTACTGGGTGTTTCTGGGCAAATCAGGGAGGCTTGATCTTGGGTGCTATATATGGTCCACAGCATGTCCTCCCCTGGCACTGCTCCCCTTTGCATACCAGTAACCATGAACTAAGTAGCTTTGCTCCACCGTGCCCTTCCACCATGATATTTCTGTCTTGGAATCAGCCGCCTATAGATAGAATACCCTCCAGTTTAATTAAGCATCTTCTCTTAAGTTGTGAGTGTTAGGTAGTGTGCTTCAGAAAGCTGGCCAGAACAGCATCGTAACTTCTGGGCTATGTAAGAATACAGCATGGGTATACTTAAGATTTGGTAAAGACAACTACTTCAAAATTGAAGATTTATGACTCACAGACAGAGCATCCTGAGATGTGATGACAGATGATTGCCCTAGAGTTTTCCGCTCCAACTTGTAAAATGCCTTCTGTAAACACAGTAATGAATGAATGACTGGTAGTGTCTCTATAAATCATGATTAGTGTTATACTTGTACTAGTACTATTATCTTCCTGTCTTTAAAGTGCTGATGGGGAAAGAAATTAATGGCTTGTTCTCCACTGTGTACCTATAAATTCATAAGTTCAAAGAGCATCTTTAGAAATAATGAACATTGTGGAAATGAGTAATGGGATCAGAGTAATATTTCAACTTTCCTTTTAACAAATTTTGGCCTAGATTGATGCCTCATAAAGGGGAAATTTGGAATTTATTCAAAAAGAAGCCAAAGACTAGAAAAAGATAAATGAGCTCAAATTTTTATAAAATTGAGGGAAAAATTATTTAATATTATTGAATTACATTGAGGACATGGTAGATTAGTTGTAAAGCAGGCCTTATGTGATAATTTTGCTAGGTAACAATTCAGAAAATTTATGGTTCATTATACTCAATACTCCTCTTAGAAAACTTTGGCAACCTCATAACAAAAGCAAACTTAGATAAATACCATATTTTTAAAAATTTTTTTAAATTTTTGAGATACTAGAGATTAATCTCAGGCCCTCATATGTATTGTCAAGTATTCATAACTGAGCTATATCCATATTCCTTTTTTAAAATTTTTTAAATTTTATCTAAGCACAGTGAGACATACTTGTAGTCCCAGCACTCTAGAAGGCTTTAGGCATAAAGATTACAAGATCAATCCTAGCCTGGGCAATTTATGAGATTAGCAGGGGACTGGGGGTGTAGCTCATTGTGAAGACCCTAAGTTCAATTCTCAGTAAAAAAAAAAATGTACACACACACACACACACACACACACACACAAACACACACATATGAGACACACATATGTATCAAAGCAGAGTTTCACTAAGTTGTCTGGTCTGGCTTTATTTCTACCTCAGCCTCCCAAGTAGCTAGGATTACAGGTGCTCACCACCATGTCCAAAAAATAGCACTGTTTTGAAAGTGAAAAATTATAAGCATCCCCATTACTATCAGGAAAAAGATAATGCCTTCTCTATTTGATAAAGTTCTACATTTAAACCTTGCTGTATTGCTATTTTTTTAGTTGAATAACAAAATTTCTGAATTCCTAAGGAACTGAGCTAAGACTTCAGTGAAATAATGATGATGAGATAAACGTTCAAAATTCTGTATCTAAAGACAAAAGCTGAAGAAGAAACACACATCCCCATAATAGATACAAAAAATGCAGTTAGTAAACTCCAGAATCATTAATTTAGAGAAAAAATCTCTTAGAAACATCATTAACATATAGTTAGAAACTTAGAGAAAACGTTATGCTTAATGCCAAAGCACTGAAGGCTTTTCTTTATAGTTGGGACCAAACCGAAAGCACTTACCATCACAATTCCCATTTAACGTTGAACTGAAGGTCTTAGCAACACAAAGAATTTTAAAAAGCAATGTTATTATATGCAGATTATGTAACTATGTGAATACAAATTTCAGAAGAATACACAGACATACAGTTACACAGATAAGAAATCACCTAAAATTTCACATATATGTTATCAATAATCAGTTAAAATAACATTTAGAAAAAGAGAGCATTCATAATATATCATAACAAAATATGCCCAGCTGAAGAATAACTCCATTGAATGATATGAAAGACCTCACAGTAAAAAATCCCAAAGTCAGTTGGAAAATGAGTAGGCTGATGTACTATGCTCACGAGCTAGATATCTCAAAACTGTAACAATATTAATACTCCCCTGAATGACTTGTAGTTTCAATGCAATAGCACCCGAAATTCTTACTCATTTATTTTATGTATGAGTGAACTTGATAAACTGATTCTAAAATACATTTGTGGAGTCAAAGGGCCTAGAATAATGAGGAACCATGAGTAAAGAGATTTGCTCTCCTGGATTTTAAAGTGTACTATAAATTCACAGCTATTTAGGGCAATGCATTATTGACACAAGCAGGTAAACAGATAATGCAACAAAATAAGGAAGAAACAGAATCATAATACTATCGTGGTTTGGATCTGGAGTGTCCCCCGAAAGTCTCATGTATTTGAATGTTATAGATTGTCTATGGAACCATGTGTTATTGGGAGATTGGGACTTAGCCTGGAGGGGTGGATTACAGGCATGTAAATTGGATTATGGCCATGTAAGTTGAATTACATGTGTGTAGTGTGGGTGTACCACATCTTCCACACCTGGATCCAGGAGGGGACGATCACTGGGATGAGCCCTGGAAGGTTATTTAAGCGGTTTCCTGCCTTCCTTAAGAGACTAGACTCAGCTTGTCTTGATTTAGCTTCCTGTTTATAATGTCAAGGAGCTGCCTCCACCTCTGCCTCTGCCATCTACTTCCACTGTTGCCAGTCACCCCTGAATGGACTGTGACCTTCTGAAACTGTAAGCGAAAATAAACCTTTCCTCCCCTACATTTGTGGATGCCAGGTATTGAGTCACAGTTATGAAAAAGTAACTAAGACAAACACATCCTTCATTTTGGACAAAGTTGAACATTAGAGAAAAAATTCTTTGCAGCAAAAATTGATTAAATTAACATTGTGCATCTATATTTTTACCTCCTATATGGCCAAGTAAGAAAGTATGATTCAGAGTGAGCGTGGTGCCAGATGCCGGCAATCCAGCATCTGGGAAGCTGAGGCAGGAGAATCACAAGTTGAAAAACACCTGGGAAATTTAGTGAGACCCAGTCTCTAATTTAAACAAAATTAAAAGGGCTGTTGTGCTCTGAATTAGAGAGACTCCTTATTCATCCAACAAATATTTTGGGACACTTAATATGCACCAATTATGGTAAGATCCCTCTTCCAAAATGTATTACTAAGTTAACAAGCTGCTAGGTTTTCTCTAACTCCCATTTTATGCAACATCGAGGCTCTCACAAAATCGCGCACCGTCTGATCTTTCCGCTTCCCTTCCTCTCTTCGCACTTTCTGTCCACCGCACTAGTAGATGATGTGGCTGAACCCAAGAAAGAAGTGCAAATAAAAGAACACGTCACATTAAAACAGTAAGCTAGGAGGAACCCCGGACATGTAAAACATCAACACATAACGCTACAGAAGAAACAGATGAAAGAGGAAAGGACGTTCAAAACAGAGAAGAGATGAAAAGGGCAAGATCCAGCAGACGGATGACAGAAATCCCCGAAAAAGAAAAGCAAAATAGTAAACGAAAGCGGTATGAAAAATAAATCATAGATTTAGTATTTTTGTAAATACACTAGAATTGAGAAACATTTCTGAAAAATGGAAAGACTTGAAACTACACACTGAAATAATACTTTGCCTGTTCAGAAAGATAATCCAGAATAGCTAATATAAAATAAATATAAAACCATGTAGAGAAATGAAAAGATGGTGAAGAAAAAGAAGTTTCCTTCAAGTAAGTGGACAGTAAGACTGGATCCCTAACAAGGGAATAAATTTATTGTCACCAGGGTTTTAGAATATTATTCTTTTATTCTCAAAGAAAATAGAATTATATAATTATGACTTCTAAAAATAAAATTGAGAGCTAATGATGCTGTGTGTTCAGCCTAACTGACCTTCAAGTGTAAATGACCCAGATTGTTCTTAACACACAGGGAGTCAAACACTTACTTTGTGGAGCAGTTCCTGAAAATTTTACTAAAGAATGAGTTTTGTATAATCAAAATGAATAGTAAGATTAGGGATTAAGGACAAGAAAAGCATTCATGATTAAATAAACTTTGTAGGACAAACGTGTAGAGTGGATATACCACACAATGAATGGAGAATAGATTAAAAGCATAAAGAGATGATAGACAGAGATAATACACAAGAGAGTTAGAGAATAAAAAGTACAAATGAAAATTAGCATAAATGTGTTGTTTGCTTTACATATTATTAAGGAAAATTTCATAAATTAGATACTGGAGTAGTAAAAACAGAAAATCAAAAAATAGCTAATTTCAATATTACTCTTAGTAAGGAATAAATAGAAATTTACACAGAAAGGGGAGATAAATGATATTATATAAAGATATTACAGTATAGAATACAAATGTTTAATACACAAAGTTTTATAAAGCAGGCACCAAAAACAAAGCAAAACAACAAAAAATAAAGTAAAAGACATTTCATATAAAATACCAAAGTGTAGCATTACAGTGTGCTACTTTTTCACTAAGATAATTGAAAAAGAAGTACAAATATATCAAAACATAGAATGGAAATTTTAAAAATCAAATATAAAAATGGAACCATTATTTTCAAAAATGCTTTATAAGGGGGGGAGGGCAGAATAGGGAAGTGATTATGAATATAGCTACCAGCCATTTTTGAGATTTCATTTGTAGTTTACATAAAGTATTTTAAATAGTTATAATCTATCATTAAATTAAAAAAACACAATTCCTAAAAATAGAAAACAAAATAAAGCAAATCTTTAAAATGTCAAAATACAATTTTGTAATTACAGCTCTGTGTTTCACCCCGAGTGTTTCTTGTATACTTGCTAATGACTCCAGATGTAATAAAAAAGAAAGCTTTCCTTTTCCTTCCCCACATCTAGCGAACAGAAGGAAAGAAATTATAATTAAAAGGAGGAGACACAGAGTAATTGTTATGATTCGGACCTGGAATGTCTCCCAGAAGCCTCATGCATTTGGAAGGTGACTGAACTGTGGCTTGTGACCAGGCAGGCAAGTCCTCAGGAGACAATGTGTAGTTTCCATAACATGACATCTGTGCTGGGGCGCCCTTTTCAGAAGTGTGACTACCTTTGGAGTCCCCGTAGGTTTGTAAGTGACTCCTCAGCCACATTCCTTTAGGTAGCCCTTCACCTATGATTCTGCAGGCAACCCACTGCCCTCCCTGTAAGTCACCCCCAAACTCATTTGAGGCAGCAGTTACTTTGTCCATTCCACTGTACTCTATCTGGGGAGGATAGGTATTCTCTTATATTTTGCAACAAATTGTACAGAAAGGCTCTTTTCTGGGTCTACATCAAACTAGGTTTTGGAGTGAATTTTTGGTTCTGTGGGTAACTTTGATGTTCACAACTCCACAGGAAACAATACTCACGCAATACTGGGATCAGTGGTTCATTATTGATTTCACGTGCTGGCCAGAAGGAGTGGGCCACTGGGATGAGACCCAGAGGGCTATGTTCTTGCCCCCCGTTCTTCCCCCTTTCTTTCTGCTTTCACTCCATGCCTGAACAGCTTTTCTCTGGCCAGGCCACTGCCAACCCACCATGCATTGACCGAGACCTTCTGAAACTGTAAGCTAAAATTAGACTGTCCTCCTGTAATTCGTAAGTGTCAGGTATTGCGTCCTAACCACAGGAAAGTTACCGTGACAGAAATGGTAGCCTTCTTCTTCTTTTCTTTAGGAAGATCAAGGAAAGTCTGGAGTGCTTCCCTGTTAAGTTGAATAACTTGATCCACATACTTGCACAGATGTCAGCAGTGAGCCCGGCCAAGACTCCTCTTTCCACGGACTCCCCAGAGTCCTTTGCACCGAGCCCAGCCAGGTTAATTCAAAGAGCAACAATTGTAGGATTCAGCAAGAAACCCAGTGATGTAAGTTCAAAGTCTGTCATTTTGACTCTATCGCAGTCCACTATTTGTGTTTTTTATTATGCAAATGTAAAATCAGCTACAATTTGAGCAAAGTGCCACTAAGATGACGTTTGAGGGAAAAAAGTCGTAACAACCAGAGCTATTAGCAAAGAACCATCAAAGGAAGCAACTTCTGTCCTGTAGTAGGATATAAATCAAGGGTAATTAAAGTGTCCGCAAGAAAAGACCAGCAAAAATTAGTCTGTTACAGCACATGAGCTTATGATATCTGTATAAATTGTGTTTTGTAGGTAGTATTGCCTTTACAAATTGCCTGTCTTAGCTTTTGCAACAATCTGTGCTAAAAGGCTCTTTCTTGGGTCTACATCAAACCAGGCTTTGAAATGGATCTTTGGTTGTATGGGTAATTTTTGATGTGTGCCTATCTTTCCGCAGCTGTATCTGATTGGAGTGACACAAGGCAACAATGAGACCAGCCTGACCAAAAAGTCATTTGACCAGTTTTCCAAACTACACAGCCAACTTCAGAAGCACTTTGCATCCCTCACCCTCCCAGAGTAAGACAGCATTCTCTCTTTGATTCGCGTTTGCCACTTGAATTTGTGTAACAGGAAAATACAGTGATGGGATTTTCAAGAAAATAACGTGAAACTCTGATTCTAATGCCACTGAATCTCTCAGCAGAGAGCCTGCTTGGCTCTCAGACTAAACAATCTTCTGTCTCATAAAACAAAACGAGGCCAGGGCCTGGTGGTGCAGGCTTTGTAATCCCAGCAGTCTGAGAAGTGAAGAAAGGAAGATCTCAAGTTCAAGCACAGCCTGGGCTTCTTAGCAACTAAGTAAGACTATCTCAAAATGGGCTGGGAACATAGCTCGATGCATATGCCTTGAGTCCTATTGTCAGCAATGAAAAAAAAAATGCAAACACAGAATAAGCTTTGCGATTTCCCTGTTGCTTTCAGCCACTGGTTTTGTAGACAAAAAAAAATCAGAAATTATTTCATTTTTCTTTAAAATATTGAGAAAATTATTTATAGCTAGTTCTTTTTAAATTTAATCTTCCTAGTTTTTTCTATAAAAATAAAATTGAAGTTGAAAATGCCAAGCAAAGCTAGATACAGCTATCTTTTTAATAGTTACTGAAGTAAAAAAGGCTCTTATATATTTAGTTTCTGTGCTGGAAAGCATTTAACTGTATGAATACCTATTAGTATCTTTATAACTCATACTCATTGACATCAATTATTAGCTTCTTAATTTCAAGTAATAGCTTGCATTATCTAAATTTGTTTTGATGTTCAGTTTGAAATGATCATGGAAATCAGTGCAACCGTTACTGTGATCATGACAATGTACTAAAGATAAGCAAACTTCAAACACAATGAGAACAAGTACGACGCATATAAACCTCCTAAAATATTTCATTTACAATGAGACAAATTCAGCCATACATTTCATTGTGTGACAAGAAAGGTGAGCTTCCTAGAAACTATGACATTAGCACTAAGGCAAATCAAAACATTATTTTAAACTACACTAGGATTTTTGTTAAATAAATGGTTCTTTAACAACATTCTAACATTTGAAGAGCTTTAGCCATCCAAGTACTTTAGCCATCAGTAAATCAAGACATTAGAACAAGAGTAATTTCAAGAGACTGAGGAGGAAGTAAAGTTGATCTGGAAACTTTTAACCATCAGGCTTACGGATCATAAAACCATTTTCGTCTAAAAATTGACGGAAAGGAAATGTGAGGAAAAAATTCAAACTTTGGCTACAAATACTGAGTTCAACAATCTGTAGTTGCAATTCTACCCTACTAATTAGCCAGTTAAAAATATAAATTAACCCATTCTTTTGGGTCTCAAAAGTTTACATACCAATCTCACCTTGAAGAACTTTAGAAGAGCTACTCACCTCTCTCCATTTGCTCCTTCCCAATTTTCATCTCCAGTTAGGGTTCCACGTTGCTCACAACCACTGCCGGCAAGGTCCCAAATTGAGACTCAACTTGCTGTACTTCAGCACGCCAGGCATGGTGGCACCAGCTTGTCACCTCAGCACTGTGGAAAGCTGAAGCAGGAGGATTGCAAGTTCAAACCCAGTTTGGGCAATTTAGCAACATTGCAAGACCCTGCCTCAGAATAAAAAAAAGGGGTGAGGAAGTAGTAGCTCAGTGAAAAAGTTCCGGGATCAATTCTTAACATCACATAAAAATAGTGCTGTGCCATGAACTTTAGTTGTGTACAGTACTCTCAAAGGGCCACACAGTCGCAAGTTGCAAAAATTTCTGAGTACCAAAAGAAAAAGGCAAATCAAAATACTGATTTATATTGACCAAGTAAATTACTCGAGTAACCAGGTGTTAAATCAGCTGGGTATCTTTTTCTTTTTCTTGTTTCTTTTCTTTCCACTTTTATTTCATTTATTTATTTATTTACTTTTGGTCTCTGTCCTCAACAATATTGAAGAAGAACAGAAGAATGTGAATGTGATAGGACTGTCACTAAAGATCATAAAAAATAATTTCCAGTTGCTGGTTGCTATATTTTATGCATTTAAGATATTAAGCAATTTAGTGATATTACAATAGCAATATTCTCCAATTCGTATGTACATAATTTATACATAGCATTTTAAGTATATCTATAAAAACATGAACAAAGGAACATGATATGAAGTTGTTTTACTCTACCTATAAGAAAGATGCAAAACGTTTGGTTTTATATGCAGGTTTACATATAGTATTGTAACTAATTTTGGTAACTAAATCCAGATGAAAAATTTTAATACTTTAATCTTTAAACGTACAAGAAACTTTAAAAAGTTAAATGTTTATTATTTATAGAGGTAAATATGTTCATTCTGGACTTCCCTGACATTTTCAACAATCAGAAACTGGGACAACAGGAAATTGTCACCTATTTCCTATTGTTGAATGACAATCCCTGTGTTCATTTCTCAGAAAGTATGATAACTGTGCCTTGGTTGCTCCCAAAACAGCAGCCAAATTAATAAGACAACAATAAGACTCCAGTCACAGGAAGCTCCTAGGTAGTTCCTAAAAATGTGTGTGTATGTAGAAAAACGTGTTTCCAAACATAACCAGTAATGACTCACCCGTACAACAACTGGCCTCAATCAAGTCTGTCTCATCAACATGAATGTTCCAGGAAAGTCTGCAAGCCAGATTCTCAGGGACAGCATGACTTTGTTCCAAAAGACTAAGACCAGATGGAAGCATATGTCACTTGGTAAAATGTTTAATTTAGTCAGTGCAGTTATGCCTGTAGTGAGCCCAGAAGAGACAATACAATATAAACTCTTTGAAAAATTATGAATTAGCTTTCAACAGTATTTCTTAAGATTTCACATATATTTAAAGACCAAAATGGGTAGCTTGCCAAAAAGAACATATAAATTGATTTAATATTAGATGAAATTAAATTAGGCATAATATTAATGACAGTTAAAGTAAGACAAGTGACCACAGCCATGTTAATGACTTTTTCAGATGTTCTTATTATCCATACCATCTGATGCAGCTGTTAACGTTGTTAACGATCCTGAAATGAAGACTTCACTTTTCATCCTAATGAAGATACGTTTTTTTTTTTAAACAGGTTTCCTCATTGGTGGCACATACCTTTCACAAACTCCGATCACAAAAGGTTCAGAGATCTAAATCACTACATGGAACAGTTATTAAATGGATCATATGAAGTTGCAAATGTATGTTATAATTTATTTTTATATTTATACATAAGAATCAACCTTTTCATGTATTACTACTGGAAGTATTTTAAAATAATTTTATGATAGCTTTCTTCAGTTAATTCAAAATTAATGAACATTCATTCCTAATACATCTGAGGTCTATGAATGGGGAACGGTAGAACAGGACAAAGGTATGCAGCCTTAGTCTCAAGTAAGCCAAGGGAAGTAGTATGTGGTAAACAGATTGCCCGTAGCTCAAGGATCTTTGGAGTTTACAGGAGCCCAAATTACTTCCAAGCGTGGTAAGAAAGTTAATAGGAAAAGCATCTAAAATGAGCTTGGAATTCTGGATAGGATGTAATAGAGGCATCCTGGGGAAGCCAGCATGCCAAACTTCATCTGCATTTGGATGTAGGTTGCATGTTCCTTATGAGAATCTAATGCCTAAGGATCTAACAGGGAGCTGAGGTGCTTGAATCATTCCCAGTACTGTTCCTCCCTACTTTGTGGTCTATGAAGAAATCATCTTCCACAAACCAATCTCTGATGCCAAAAGGTTGGGGACCAATGTTATGGTACACAGGCACAAAGCTGATGCCACTACTGATATTTAAGGGAACCCTAATTTTCTTTACTACTAAATTATCCTATCACTATATTGCATGGAATATTCCTGTGCAATAAATGCTAAGTTCAAGAAGGAGGCATCAGTTGGTAGAATCTTTCCCACCTCTTAGACAGACACAGGGTTTTGCCTTGGATATCATACCTAAGGGTAAAGAATATAAGGCTTCTTGAGTGACTTGCCTTTCTATTCAAGAATGGAGAACATTTATAGACTATGATAGAATACTTATGCCACATATCTTGAATTACTTAATGTTACCATTGTGAGCTCATTTTTTCTATTAATCATAACAGTAAACAAGCTGACATTTTTTTTTAAAGTAAAGTACTCAGCATGCTAGTTAACAAAATGTCCAGGGTTGACAGCTGACTAAACAGCAGACGTGAGCGTACTGACTACCTCTAGTGTGGCTTTCAATATGGAGGCAGAGGCCCCTCTTACCTCCTCCCTCTTCCCACAGCCCCTAATGGTGCGACTTTGATATGGACATGAATAGGCCACTCCTGAACTCAACAATACTTGAGTTACACCTTACATGTATTTAAAAGTACATGCAGAGTAATACACTATGTATGCTGATATATCCCAGAGTCAAGGATAGGTGTGACAACGACCGTGGGACAACTGGCCCCATAAGCAGAACTACAAAGAGTCAAAGAACTTTTCTTTTTCTCAACTGTCAACTCAATAGCCTTTCCTTTTCACTTAGACCATAGAGAAATTTTTAAACAATATTCTTTCTCCAGCCAAGGTTTAAGTTTCTTAATTCATACACTGTACAGTAGTTTAAATCAATGTAAATCAAGGACACCTCACTGAAATTTAAAAATATATAAATGCATCTCTTCAAAATGTTCCTCCTAATTGTGAAGCAGTATGTTGGCTAATCACTGTGCCTTTTAGGTAGGTCATAGTGAGGCCCAATGCTATATAGAACTGCTTCAAGAAGAAAATCTCATGGCTCAGATCATAGTTGTTCTATGGGATATTTTAGAAAATCTGGATTGGCTTCTCAGCAACAGCTACACTGGCTGACATATAGGCAGAAGCAAGAGTTGAAACTTCCAAATCCTTTCCATTTGTTCCTAAGACGAGTTGCTCTCCAAGCACATTTCCTTTGCTCTGCTAGGAAAGTCACCTCAAAACTTATAGTTTATAGACTCTCGCTTCACCCTAAACGTATGAACTCAGAAACTTGTGGGATAGGGCCCAGAAAATATGTTTTAAGATTCTGCTGCATCCTGATGTTCAAGAAGCAATGCCTCAGACTACCAACATCTTTCTCTTTTTCTAGACATGACCAGTCATTTGAACACTAATGCAGCAGATACTCAAGGATCCTGCTATATTGATTCTTAGCAAATCCAGGCTGAAGAGCATCGTGCCATAGAGTTATTTCAAGGCTTGCGGGCTCTTAGCTGGAGACCCGCTTCCTATGTTAGGACATGCACCAGAGCCCTTGAGGAAGTCCACTTAGCTCAGTTCCGAGGTGTCCCAGAGGATGTGCCATGCAAGCTGATAGTAAAGGACAAGTAGCAGTTGATAAATGAAAAGAAAGAAAAGTCATGCTAGGTAAAGAAAATTACAAAAACAAACATTACGATTATGTGTTTTTCTCCTGTTCAGGAACTTGAAGAACTCAGTGCCTGTACTGTCCCATTGTTATCCCCATGAGTAGTCAGAATTACTAGCTCTTATCAGTGTTTACCAAATATTTTTGAATGAATGAATGATTTATAAATATAATCATTAGCATATCACTTCTCAACCTTTGGGCTAAGATTAGGTGGAGAATCATTAGCATACATTAGCCTACAGGATGGATTTATGTTGTTATTCAAAACCAAAAGGATTAGGTGATTACATCTGAGGGTATGCAGCTATGATCTCTCAACTTGCCTATTATGTCTTCCTATTTCTCTTTCTTCCTCTTTTTATTTCTTTCATAGTGAGCTACATTCCCAGTCCTTCTTAATTTTTTGATTTTGAGACAAAGTCTCCATAAGTTACTAAGTTGTCTAGGCTGGGCTCAAACTTATGATCCTCCTGGCTCAGCCTAGCAAAGCACTGGGATTACAGGTCTGTACCACTGGGCCTGGCTGTCTTGCCAACTTTTTAAAAAGAGAGAGATTAGTTCATCCTTCCAAGTAGATAATTTTGTTTGTATACATTTATTATACCCAAACTATTACACAAATAACATCGTTAAAAATTTGGAGCTATTACAAAATAAATATCAGTGGGTGTTTTACTATTTTTCCTCAGTCAGTTATAAGGTCTGGCTTAGGATAGAATGATTTTAGGAACCCTGTCAGCTGCCAATGAGGGGACTCTATGCTGACTGCCCAGTGCTACTCCCCGGGAAAACACATGGCCATCATCAGGAAAGACATGCGCTCACAGGTCTGTGAGTGCTGAACTCTCTGAGTCGGGGTGTGCCCTTTGCAAGCTGCCTACTGTGAGCCAGGAGAAAGAACTGAGCAGGCTGTGCTCACTGTGGGAATAAACTAACAGGGAAACTGACTGCATCACAACATCGACAGGAAACAAGCAGGCAACATTGTGGAAAACAAATTTAAATAGCAGGAAAACGAGGCAGCTGGAAAGGAAAATACTGTAGTTGCATCTTCACAGACAGGCCATGTTCACATTGGGTTTTCTTTCCTTGTTGCTTTCTGGGCGCATCTGGTCAGCAGGCTCAGCCAGTGGGCCAGGGCAAGTAGGCTCTGAGGGAGGACTCTGCCCTACCAGGGCCTGGTGGCCTACCTCATCCCACTGGTGTCAGAGGAAATTTTGCATATTCAAGACTACGAGAGAATGTTGACCTCTCAATGCCCCTTAGGACAGTGACATTCTCAGGAGGCGGTGTCCATTCGTTCCACGGTCGGTCGTCAAGGGCCAAGGATGCAGCAGCTGTCTGTAAAGCAGAATGAGGGATGACAGTGGATGGGCCAGCCATCCTGCGTGCTGAGGAGCCTTCCTGGTCACCCTCCAGCTATTTGGAGACAAGGCCTTTCAGGGTGAATTCTAAAACATACAGTGACTATTGGCATTGGCCTAGGTAGGCAAGTAAGGGCAAAGTAAAGACCTGTGACTGTTGCTCATGGTGGGAGGAGAGTGGACATATCGAGAGGGATGCTCCACTGCAGACTCTCAACAGGAAACGCCTATGTGCGTGCAGTGAATGCTTCCTGGATGGGTTCGTGCAGAAGAGGGAGCAGAGGGAGCTGCCACTCAAGGGAAGGCCAAGGAGCCAGGCACATGTAGGTAGAGAAGGCTTGCCAAGGTGCTGTTCAAAGGGCTCCGTGAGCACTTGGTGCATGACACACAGAGACACAACCTCCAAGCCTTGGGGTGTGGTTTTCATCATAGTCACATCTGCAGTTGAACTCAGCTGAGGAGCAGCTGGAGAGGTTGCAAAGGGAGGCGATTTCATTTCACTTGGTGGTGTTTTTCGTCTCTGCTGGCCAGTATGTGGGGGAAGGAAGGCTGAGAAAATGCTAGGCACCACGCTGTGTTGCAGTTGAATAAAATCTAGTATTCCAGTGGGAGAAAATAAGGCAGAAGAAGGAAAAAGAAGAGGTACTTATAATACCAAATAGGAGATAATCTTTATAATGTCTTAAAGTGCTCTAAGTGGAATACTTAAGCCATCTCTAACACTGGACTCTCATCTTGTTGCACAATATCCTTACACCAAAAGAGATTAAAATTATAGACATGCCTTCTCTCAACATGCTGCCTCAGTAGCTTAGTGCGATGCAGGGTGTGTGGGGTGAGGATGGACCCCAGCGCCTGCCTGTGTTGCGTGCGAGTTCTCACACCAAGCCGCACCTCCAGCTGCAACTCAGTTGCTTGGCACAGGAGTATTCACGGTCCAGTACTTCCGTAACATGCTTAACCTCCTTTTCACGTATCAGTTGTCCTCTCGCTACTACTGAGAGAGTAAAATGAGTAAAGTAGTGTACTAGATTCGCAGACTCCCAAATCAACAAAAATGAAATGCAGGCCCTGCAGAGTGCGGGCATGTTAGCTATTACTTTCAAAACCTGTCCCTCTGTCTCTTCACAAGTGGTTTTTGATTGCCAGCATTGTGCACTCCCTGCCCATAGTGCCAAAATGGTATCTAGAGACCAATTGGTTCAGAGGTTTTAAAAAGTATGTTCGGAAGCCCCTTCCTGACAGACACTGGTTAGATAGGACGAGGTGGCATGGGGCAAGCTGTGTTGGTTTATACTAACCCAGAGGATGCAGAGGTGCTCACAGCCTTGAGAAAACCCAGCACAGCCCAGTCAACCTCAGAACTGCCCTAAGAACTTCACAGTTTGTCCACAATCCATCTATGTCAATAACTCTTAATGGCTTCGTAAAGACTGCTGCTACCTCACACGCTGGGATTTCTTCCCCATATTCAGAGGGAATTCCGTGAACTTTGAGACAATGCTGTATGGATACTACTGCAATAGAACAATAATGTGGGCATTGACCAGCACCCATAAGCAGCGTGGACGATGGACTCGATTTCTCTACAGTGCATAATATAATCAATTTGTAATTATCTGCAAATGGATTAGCCACTGGGAAAGCCCCATGCATCTCCCTATGTATAGCTACTTCCCTGAATCTGTGTAAATCCAGAAAACAAAACAAAACAAAAAAAAAGTTAAGATGAAATGAAACATTTTTGACCCAAAATAAATCATGTTATTCTGATATTTTTAAATTTTTGCATTTTTGATGCAGAGTTGTTTTATATCAGTATTGGAATCCATGAAGTCAGATTTTTTATCTCTCATTATTTTTATCATTTTAAGTGGCACAAACTATTAAAGAATACTCTTATAAAATTCATAATTTTCTCATCCCGAGAGATTTAAAGTGGATATGTAATATTGGTGCTGAATATCCCTGGTGACAGGATAATCTTTATCTCTGATCCTAAAAAATCCTTCTAAAAATATTTTTCTTCTTTCATAGTTCCCTGTCAGATGGCAGCATAGGAAAATCAAAGATACCCTGTTGTGTTCAAACAGTAAAACTCATATCCAATTTTTAATTACATGATATATTTATTTATAGCTATCTCATATCATTGTAACTTTGTAGAGATTCATTTTTAATTTCTATACAGCACTTTCTTTGTGTAAGAATGTAGATTTGGAGCTTTATCTAGGTTGTAGAAAAGAAATTGGAGAAATTAAAATACCATAAAATATACTTTGCCCTCAAGGAGTTTATTATGTGGTGATCATAATGACCTCAGTGCAGGGAAGGGGAGGAAAGGCAGTAGAAGCTGCAGCTTCAGTGGGTGCCCGGGCAGCCTACTTGGTGAACACTACCACCCCCATGTGCCCTTCTAGAACACTCTCCGCTACAAGCACAGTTGTTTTCATCAAGGGAAAGCAATGAAGAGGCTGCTTTGAAGACCAGAATATTAGCTTAGTTAGATGAGTAAAAGGTCTCTGGGAATTTGATCTATCAGCACTCATGAAGGGAGGAATACGTATAAATCTCCAAAAACTCTCTCACTGTCTGACTCCCCCTCTCCTCTTCTCCCTTCTTTATTCTTTCTCTCCTGCTCTCTCTCTCTCTCTCTTTATAAAATCAAGTAATAAAATAGACATAAAAGCCCCCAATTATACACTCTCCATCTCTTTCAGTGAAGTTAAGAGCACAGACATCCTTGTTCCATACCTACTTGGTTTTGGTTTCTGTAGCTTCACTCTCTTCCCCCAAAATTGATGTAAACACCTGTGTCCTGCAATGCTTATAGTTTCCTTCAAGCAAATGATACCGGTGCTACCAGGAATCCCTTTTGCTTTAGTTTTTTTCTGTTTTGGTGGAATTGTTAACTATGTAAAATCTTTACAAGGAGTAATATCAGCATGTAATGAAAACCAGAGCAAAATGATCGCAGTACCTAAACAAATATGTACCCACATTTCACTGAAACAAACAGCTGCTGTTTGTAACATTTCTAAGCCACATTCACTAGGACTTTTATCCCTTCTCTACTACACCATTGCTCATTTGTGGGAGCCCCTTACCATAAGGAATGACTCCACTCAAGGTTTAAGCAATGTGATTTTCTTAAAGCAGAAATCGAATGTCAAAATAAATCCAAATGGATAAATCCTATCTTAATAGCGAGCATATGTTTCTTGTTCCCTGCTTGCTAAGCCCAGATGTTAATCACCACGTTTGCCACCACACGGCTCTTCTCTCCATTGGAGCTAGCTGAGATTGTGATGCGGGCAGGATAAATGCCATGTGTATGCCATCAGTAAAACCAAGATTATTTCTCACAGGCTGGTAAAATGCTGACGGTATTTTAGACCCAGAGTTATACAGGAACCGCGTGAAGCTCACCATTCACAGTGTCATTGTTTCATGTGACTCCAGATGAACAGAGTGGGTCGAACTACACGAAAGCCTGGACATTCTGACAAGTCGGTTTATGAAAAAGGCAATAAGCTACAACTACTGTTCAACTTGGATTTAAAACTCGCGTGGGAATTCATTCTTACCATCACATTTTCACAGCACTTCATGGTGTTTGAGTGAGATAGATTCACTTATTGCTTTAACTCACCAAAACTAAATCTTAACTCCAATTCTAGATGTTGGCTGGTGGGTTGACAGATGGGAACTCTTCATGCACTTCTTCAGACAAGGGAAAATGGATCTCATGATTAAAGTCCATTTCTTCTAGTCTTTGCTGGTACTTTAACGCTCTGTAGTCTTTAGTAGCAAGAACGTACTTGTATAAAATAGGAAAGGCACTCAAGTTTTGAACTGATCAACCCTCCTGCAAAAAATCAATCATTTCAAATGACAAGCCACTTAATAAAATTGGTTAACACAATGCTAATAAGAATTCTGAGCTTATAATATAAGCTGATACAGATTTTAATTTAAGGTTTCCATTGACCTTCAAATTTGTTCTTTATTGTGTGCATTTTTCATATAGAAGCACATCATAACTTTTTAATTATACATTCATCAGATAAGCATCTGCTCCAGCAAAGGAAAGGGTGTATAATGCCACACAGCACTTTATATAAGCAAATACATTTGCCTAAGCCATTCCTATCAGAGGCTAGTAACTTCCAAAGCCCCAAGATGATCCTCTATAGTTCATTTACTTGTATGACATATAATATTCTACAGAGAACCGTTTGGATTATTTAGCAATGGTGAGGGTACCTGTACTGACCGCTCAGGCTGTCTACCAATCACTAACCCATAGTCGGGCCACACAAATTTGCATTCACTAATCGATTATCTTGAGATTGACTAAGACTATTTTTTACCCGTTTCATCTCTCTGAATGTCAATCCTGTTTCTCCTTTTTTAAAAGAGGAAAAAAAGAACCTCTTTGGCAACAATGAAGAATTACTATTGAGAATGTCACCCACATCTAGAATTATAAATGAGAATTTAAAGGACTTGATGGGGTAAATACAAGGAAATAATTAGCTAGTGGTGACATTTTAGACACTAATTGGAAAGAGATGTTGCCTAGTATTGAAATTCAATAACTATAGGGTAGTAAGGTCAAAGTTTTGAAAAAAAAATAACTGACTAGTTGTCAAAAGCTAAAGAAGGTGAAATTTTCTTCAACGAATTCTGCATAATCTGATATTTGAATTTAACCTTGCAAAAATGATTTAATGAGCTTTCTGAACAGTGATTAATTTCATAAGGGTGGGATTCTATTAAACAACTTTACAAGAAATCTTAACATAACAGGCATTAGAAGTGATAACTGACTAATGATATAGGAACTTCTATGTGGGTAAGAATATATGTATTAGAAACAAATGTATTGTATATTTGACGAAATATCTCTACATTTGACAAGTATCTGCTGAACAGAAATCCTGTATTATGCATAAGTCACCATTCCTGCTCTTGACATGTCACTAACTACACCAACGGGTAAATAGCACATGGCAAACTTTGAGTAAATGGATAGGTCGGTGTAGAAAAGGGTCAGAGAGGGAAACGCAGAGGACAGAGGGCATGCCGCATTTGAAGACAGAATTCTGCCTAGCGAAGCCTAAAAGAAAGCAGGAGTTAAGAATAGAAAAATGGGTAAAATCCCAACCAAGAACTACATCAGAAGCCTTGTTAAGGAATTGGTCTTTTCTCAAGAGTGCTGCAGACCCGTTGGCAAGTCATAAGAAGTCAGTTATTAGAATTTCATTTTGAAAAATTAGTTTGGCAGTGGTGCGGAGAATGTATTGGAGCAGAGTGGGGACAAGGCAGAAGATGGGACCCCCCTCACCCCCCGACACACACACACACACACACACACACACACACACACACGCTGCAACCTCAGAGAGACTAACGATGCCGGAAGGAAATAATGGTTGGGCAGATGTTTAGTAAGCATGTTAGTTACTCTCTCCTCACTATGACACTATACCCAGGGGCCAAAAGTTAGAGGTGAGAGGTTTATTTCAGGCACAATTTCAGTGGTCTCAGTCCTTTCATGGCCAGCTGCCAATGGCAGAAGGAATGGAGGAACAAACTGGTGGAGGACCGCAGCTCATTGCCAAGGCCCAGAAGCAGAGAGAGAAAGAGAGAGAGAGAGAGGGAGCAGCCAATGAGAGAGACATACCCTTCCAGGTTACTCCCCCAGGAACCCAGCCCGCCAATCAGGCCCCATCCCCTAACCTCACAGGAAATCATCAGCGGGTGAATCAGTATAGCCTCTTCATGATCCAGTCAGCTTCTAAACACAGGAGACTCTGGGGACATTTTAGATTTAAATCATAACAGAAGATCCATAGGATCTAGCAACTGATTCCATGCGTAGGGTGACGAGAACACTGAGCTAAGGAAAATAATCCTGTTTTGAGCCAGGACACAGGAGAAGTAGCAAATTGAGATGAGGAAAAAGGAAATGCACTTAATACTACACCAGAATTTGCACTAACACATTTAATGCTACCTGTGTCCTTCCCGAGGTTGTTCTAAAGAGTCAGATCGCCTTATGCAACTTTCTATCTGTAAATATCCTCTTATATTCCTGGAGGCTGGAGGGCGCCACGGTGTTCAGACAGCATTTATAAAGCTGAAATTTGAGCAATGGATACTTGCTCCATAAGCATCTCTGTCCTTCTGAGAGTGATTTTTCTCAGAAAACCTTGTTTTTCTCCAGAAAATGGGAGACGTCCATGCAGAATAGTAAAATGCTGGGAAGTGTACATTTATGGGGAGATACAAGAAAAAGCTCATTTGAGCCTCTTAAAGAGGTGCAATCTGACCTCCAGTGTTCCAAAAGACTGGTCTACCTTACGGAAGGATGATTGTATTGATCGGCAAACCCGTGAATACATTGTTCTCGTTTATAAAATCTGTAACTGGGTCCTATGAAAAATCTCCTATGCACATGGCAATGTTTTCGTGCAACAGAAGAGAAGTAAATAAATGTAAGAAATGAAGAAATCTTATATTTTATTTTTCAGAGTGACTGTGTCCTTAGCTTCTTTCTTTCTGAGCCTGTGCCACAAACAAATGAAGATTCTTCTCTCTTGGACCCAGGCAAGTAAATTCATCATTGTTATTAAACACAGTGTTTCAGTTTTAATCTAATTGTGCAAAAATATCACAACTATAATACTTTCAACTTCCAAATTAAAATCTCCTTCTAAGACTAAGATCTTAATAGTTTTTCTGGTCATTTCCAAACCTTTTTAGCCCTGTAGAATATATGTTTGGTTTAAATTGGGCCCCGTGTGTGTTTATCTGAGTATAACACCTACACGGTGTCACACTATTAATCCATTTCAGTTAATTGGGCCTTTGGTTAAAATTACATGCCAGATACTAAGTCTCTATTCTCCCCTGCAGGTAAGTATTGCTGTTCATTTCACGTTGTAGGAAGCAACAAAAATAAATACTAAGAGTTAATGATTACAAATTACCTAGCAGTTTCAGGCATATCATTTTTCTTCAGTTGTGTCTCTTAAACTCAATAATACTCTACTTCTTACACAAATTCTTACAAGGATACCAAAATAATCTAGCACAATCATCCACACTGTTTTCTTCCAAATGTGTACTGTGCTAATTCTAATTCACAGTTTTATCATCACTCCTAAATTGGCAGGTGCTCACTTTTCAAGTGCCCTGTCCATGTCAGCCCTTGTCATATAATCCCACTGCAATGCTCTGCGTGACACCTTTGATTTACAGATGCCATGTGCATAGGTACCAATTCCTCACAGTGAGTCTACTTATTATATACTACAAATAAATGCCGATATAAACAAATAAATTTATTAAATTCTTGAAAACAAGATTTGCAAACCCATAACCTCTGCAGCTTTCCCTTTCAATCATCAGTCCTCATTTTTCCACACCCACCTTGTGAGTCTCCATTTTTAAGGTTAACCTCATCTGCGCCTCAGTCCTGCTCCTCTCGACACCCTAGTTACACCTTGTGGAATTCAGTTCCATGCAACCAGACCATGTTGGAAAGCACCACTGTTTATTAAGCTACATAATGTGTTCACATCTTCTTGGCTTCTACCTTTCAACTGAAAGGAATAGTAAATCAAAGATTCTCCCTCCTGCTGACTATAGTGCTATACTTAGAAATCCTAAATTATGCAAAAGACTAGAAGACCTTCCTTCTTCTACATTTTACTCACATGTGACATCATTCTTTTAGATGCTTTGCCTATGTAGACACACCATAAACAATATTAGGCAAATAAGACAATTTCTTGCCTTAGTTTTTAAGCACCAACCTGGAGAAAAGCGATGAAGCCACCGTCAATAAAAATTTTTTTCTACTTTTATTGTCATGCTCCCCAGTAATAGACAGCTTCTTCTAAAGCTATGCGGTGGAGAGATTTTCTTTAAGATCAATACTTTGAAACTAAATAATACAGATTTTGAAAAAATGCGGTTGTAGAATTTTATAGATCTTACACACAAAAAGAGGCAATAATCTAACCTCCATTGTGTTATTAACGTCTTTCATGAAAACGTTTATCTGGGTTTCAATTAATTAAACATCAGATCGCAGTCAAGATTTTAGTTTTAATAGTAATATCAGTTCTAGGAAGAGTGCTTTGAAATACATCTGCACATAGAAATGAGATTATTGTTACAAAAGCTTGAATGGTTGCTTGGGAGTTTTTTCTATTCTTTCCTTTTTTTACATCATTAATACTCAAAATCTGCTTCAACATTGATGAATGACAAAAGATTTGATTCTCAAAATATTTACATTATAGGCTACGTATTAAAATATACTGTATTCTCTTAAAACAATACGACACATCTTTCCAGCAGAATATGCAAATCACCACAAGCAACCAAGATTCGCAGGAACTTGTTCCTCACACGCTCTCCAAGTGATTTCCTGTCTCACACTTCTCAACTCTCATTCTTTTGTCGTGGCATATCCAAGCTGATTCAAAGCAAGCAGCAGAACACTGAATATAAACACTATTTTTGTTGGTGAATTGAAAATGTAAGTTTATGTTGTTAGATTATTACACTGTAAAATTATTCAAATACATTAAAATATTTGTCTACATTAAGCTATCTTAAGAGAAAATCCCAGCCCTTAATATCTGACCAGCTCTGGTAGTCAGGTAAGAGGATAATAGTAAGTGATGGATAAGAGGAAAACACATTACACCCACTGAGCTCCTGTGACAACTGTGAAAGGAGGGAGAGAAGCGGGCAGAGAAGGTGGAGGGGAGACAGGGGCCAAAATGATGCAAGTATGCTGTGTTTGTGGATGGATTTGCCAAAATAAAACTCATTAATCTGTATAACCAATGAAAAAGAGTAAATGAAAATAAGGTGCTTCTAAATACCTGTGTATCTAGACATAGGACATTTAAAGGTTAGAGGAGCTGGGGCTGTAGCTCAGTGGTTAAAGCTCTTACCTGGCAAGTGCAAGAACCCTGGCTCGATTCCCCAGCACTACATAAACTGGGTATGATGGCATACGCCTCTAATCTCAGCACTTGGGAGGCCTAGACAGGAGGACTGCCTGTGAGTTCCAGGTCATACTGGACTACAGAGCAAGACCCATCCAATAAATAAATAAATAAATAAATAAATAAATAAATCCCAGCTGTTACCCATGCTTCTAATACCCAAACTCTGGGAGGCTGAGGCAAGCAAATCACAAATTCAAGTCCAGTCTGGGCAATGTGGCAAATTAGCACGACACTGCCCCCCAATAAATAAATAAATAAATAAAGGGCTAAGGATGTAGCTCAATGGCCCTAGGCTGGGCCCCCCATACTACCACCAAAACAAGGAAAAGGGGAAATGGGACTATGTAGAGTTATGTGTATTAAATTGTCCTAGAAATGTTTGATCGAAAGTTTTACATAGTCATTTTTGCTATCTTGTGTCATAAAAATGTCATTTTTCAATTAAGAAAATATTTTAAATTTTTACTTTCACCTGACTTAGAAAGAAAAAGATGGGCAGACGGGGAGCGAAAGAGCTTTCTCTAGCCACTCCATCTCCAATGGCTGGAGGCTGAAAAATAGCACTCAGATTATATCCTAGGAGAAAGTTAAGGGAAACACATAAGATCAAAGGGAGAAAACTTTCAAACACTACTGAGGAATCTGAAAGGTGCCTTGGACAGTGGGAAGTTACTGGCTACTTATTGGAAGGGGAGACTCAACATCTTAAAGATTAATTTGCAAATCTAATATAGTTCTTTAAAATATTAGTATTGTGGTTTAGGTTTATAATGTCCCCCAAAAGTCTCATATACTTGGATGTTATGAAGTGTCTATAGAGCCACGTGCTTGTTGGGAGATGGGGCCTAGCCTGGAGGAGTGGATTATAGGTATATGGTGGAAGACAGGTAGGTGTATGGCAGATTGGATTACAGATGTGTGGTGAGGGCTTAAACCTGCAAGCGGTGGAGCACTGAGGCTAAACCCAGAAGAGACAGATTGCTGGGACGGGACCTGGAAGTATATATATGGTACTTTCTTTCGTCCTTCTCTACTCTGCCTCTGCCATGTGCTTCCACTATTGCTGGCTGCGCCTAAGTGGACTGTGACCTTCTGAAACTGTGAGCTAAAATAAACTTTTCTTCCCCTAAGTTGTGAATGTCATGTATTGAGTCACGGCAATGAAAAAGTAACTAAGACAATTAGCAGATTAAATTTTAATTAGAAGATCTAATTCTACAGTTCAAAAACAAACAAAAGCAGAGCAATGAGGAAAAAACAAGACCTGCCAGACTTAAAAACACAGTATAGACTCTTAATAACTAAAACAGTGTGGCTTTGGAGCACAAATAGATACAAAGTGACAGACTGTTCATACTTGGGAATTCAGCATGTGATCAGCACAGCAAGGAAAATTGCAATAGATATGATTAGGATAATATAAGTCACACTAAGTACCAAGTTAAATAGCAAATGAAGATTTATAAAGATAAAAAATGAAACCACATATGTGACAAAGAAAACATGAAAAAGTCCATTCTAATCTTAAAATGTATTTCTCAGCTGAGACTGCAAATCCAAAAGTCTTAACAATTTTTGCATGACGCTAAACACTAATGACAAAGAAAAAATTCAATGGCAAGATGGTTGATATATTGGCAACTCGTCTCAGACAACAGCTTGGTTATTTAGTCCATAACCGTCTCCTAGAAAACAGTAAGCAAAAAAACAAACAGCCAAGTAGAATATTGAGTAAAAACTATTGAAAGATAATGCCTGCCACACAAAAACACAAGTGGCTCTTAACCAAATAAAAAGATACTCAACCTCGCTCATAAGAGAAATGCAAATTAAATTACAGCAATACCATTTTTCTTCTTCATCAGATTGGCAAACACCCAAAATTTTAATTAGCAGTGTGGTTATAAATCAGCAGGCAGACTTTCCTATACTGCTCATGGTAATACAAATTGGTACGACTTCCACAGAAGGCAGTTTGCCAACATTTATCAAAATTACAAATACTAATACCCTTTGACCATCAATTCTGCTATAAGAATTGTATCTTATGTTGGCAGTGTACAGGCACAATATGATTCACGAGTGTGGCTATTTGTTGCAATATGATTTACAATAGCTAGAAAACAGCTCATCTGACCACTGTGCCCTTTGTGGAAAGCGGGAAAATTCACTTACTTATTCAAAAGTGCTTATTAGGGCAACTCTAGAAGGGTACATATCTCTTTGGAAAGGTAAGTGGAAAACTAATAAATAGTGGTGAAAGGACTAAATGGATAGGTGCTAGAAAAAGGAAGAAAACACTTTACTACATAATATTTTAAGTAACTCTCACTCTGGAATCATATGCATAATATCTGAAAAAGGTTAAATTTTGCAATGCTGATTTTCAATGGGAGGAAACAGATCCAAATAAGAAACAATGTATTAGTTGCTGTGAGTCTAAGCACTAAACCATCCCAATGCAATCCTTAGGATCAATAATATTTTTAAAGTTTTTTAAAGGGTATCTTAAAAGAGTAGGTTATGCATGGTCAAATCTCCCAGACAAACTAGAAGCAAGATCAGAGCATTCCAGCATTTTCTAGACTGGATCAAACTTGTTTTGGACTTGGCTTTGTAGGCTCTTAATTTCACCTCTTGCCCCTGTGTTATGGCTCTTTCTTTACGTGAAATGACATTGTACTAAAAGCCCTCATTTCCTTATGTGTAAAATGGAGTTTAGATAAGCCTTATAGTCTCATTGTGAAATTTCATGAGTTTCTATATATAAAGTTCTTAGTCTGACACATGGTAAAAGTTATAGAAATATTGTCTCTCTTCAACCAGTATCGAAACTATTAAGATTCCTACTGGCCTGAATTTTTTATGAAAGTAAGTTCTGACCCTTTGCACGCATTGATCGTTTTGGTTGATAATCTTGTCCAAGGGGCCTAGGTGGTGGAATCTCACCTCCATTCAGTTCAAGCAGCAACTGCACCTTGAGTACTCAGCACTGAGCCATAAATTCACACAAGTTTCCTACCTGTAAATTAAAATACCTCTGATGAAATGCGTTCAGTTTCTGGATAGCAATTCTTTCATTCTCTAATTCAAATATAATATTTGGTGTGCATCAGAAGGTCATCATTAGTATTTTTAATAAATCATTAAATAAATAAGCATTTTGAATAAATCCTTTTAATAAAACCATTAACACCTTTGGACCAAAAGGACAACAATTTCATTGTAATATGTAATTTGTCTCACTACTACACTCAGAATTAACTGATAATGTCTCTTGGTCATTGTAACAAAGGTATCCTAAGTGTCTTATTATAGTTATGCAATAAACATCTAAGTCGTAAAATATTTCAGTACAGTAATCCACTTTGCTAACAATAAAATTTAATAATATACTTACATGTGGTGAGTGAAATACTGTAATAAACATATAAGAAGTTTCGCAGGAGAAAAAACACTACTCACGTGGAACTTTCAAATTTTAGAGACAATGAGCGAGTTGAGACAGACTATCAGGAAACAGTATGGATCACAACGGGCCCATAACCACACACTGATGAGCATTTTTGTCAATAATTTTCCCCTCTCTAAATCTCCCAGAGAATATACAACCAGAGAGCACCAAGTGAAATCTTAGAAAAAACATAAATTATGCTAAATCCTTGGGCTGTAAGCCCAATTTTTTTAATTAGAAAACTAAAATCTTCATTTTATGATATAACTCAAAGAAAAATAGAGATTTCTTTTGTTATTAAATAAATGTTCACTACATACATTATGGAATAAATATTGGCTTATATCTCTTGGGGGTATAGGAAAATAAGTAAACTGTGAGATAGATTGCAATCCACTAAATGAACTGATATATGTAAAATAATTAAAATGTAAATATTAGGTCATCAGGGCCATGCTAGGAGAGTTCACGGGAAAGTGAGCACAGACACTGTTTTGCATTAGGCCATGAATAAAGGTAACTGTTCAATGGCCAAAAATGATGGGCAAGATTGTTTCAATTGAAGGCAATAATAAGAGAAATGATTAAATGAAATGGTAGAGAATGTGGACAACAACGTAGAATAATAATAGGGAATAAAGCAGTAATGAAAAGCAATAACAGAAGACTGGAAAATGTCAGTCTTTTTTTCATAAGTACAGAAAAGCACTTTCATTCAGAATAATTTTATAAAAGTTCTCATACGGAATTTATAGCAAGAGCTGAATAAAATAGATATGGGTTAGAGAAGAGGAAACAAGAATGTTCTGATAGTTTTGCCTTTAAAAAAAAAAGAGTTTACATGAGCTTGAGTTAGGTTGTATAGGACAAGAAAGGATCAGACGAATGCAACTCTGTAAAGAACGTTAGTAATTGCAAGCATTTGTTGAGTGCTTACTATGTGACAATACTGAAATTTCATCAGTTACTCTCAACTACCCAGGACTGAGTAACTACTATTTTCATTCTACAGAAAGGTAATTCACTTCACCATAATGGCACAGGCACACGTAGTTGTGCTGGGACGTGAGTCCAGATGTTCTAACTTCTGAAGCCCACACGTTTAACCACTATGATCGCCAGTACTTTAAGCATAAATACTGAACACAAGAGAGAAGTTGCAGCCAAAATGACACTGAGATTTCAAGTGCAAGTAATTGCAATAACCATGGTTATCAATCATAACAAAACCTGGGATATTAGGAGGAAGACGTAGTTTAGAAAGATTGAATTGGAATCCTATATCTATCTACCCAGCTCTGTCTCCCAAAGGGTGTTACAATTTCAACCTTGTCTGAAGGATGTTTTATTTATACATCTTTTGGTCCTTTTGTAGGCTTTAAATGTTTAACCTATTTTACCTGAGCTACTTTCAAGATAATTGGCTGAAATTCTTGTTTTTTCAGGTGAGAAGTTTCCAGACAAGCATCCTAAAGTGCAGTTAGTGATAACACACGAGGGTGCGAAGCTGACCATCCTGGTAAAACACATGAAGAACATTGTGAGTTTATTATTTATAATAAGGAGCATGGAACCTTATGCTTAGGAAGTGTCGGCCGTCTTTGGGTAATTAGTGTCAACATTAGGAAGAGGAGTGGGTCCAGTCACCAAGCTTAAGCGAGGGACAATGAGCCAATTACAATGTTTTTGTCTCCGTGTGATTGTGATCCTTAGGGTAAAGACTATGACATATTTCACAGTGAAAGTCCTGGAATGAAAATTGGACTTTATTCATAATGAAGTGTCAAGAAAAAACCAGTGAAGGGGCTCTGAGAAAGGAGGCATTGCTGGAGGGTTAAGAACGGAAAGGAAACACAGTTAAGCTGGATTCCAAGAATTTCTGTGTCATCCTGGGTGAGCTTGGAAGAAGACAATCTCTTCTGACAGTAGCCTTCTCTGAGAAGCTAAGAGCCGCTAGTGTTCCCCTCAAATTCTCTTTGTACCTTAGTTACCCTATTCTAATGCCATATATATATATATATATATATATATATATATATATATATATATATATATATATATATATATATATTTCTCTCCCAAAAGTGTTACAGTTTGGAAAATAAGAGCAAACATCTTTGCATCCTCAGAACTTAGAACAAAAATCAGAAGTTGGCCTTGAAGGATAACAAAAAGCCCCACTCTCTGTTACACCCACTAGAGCACGGGTTCAGTCTGAGGCATGTCATTCTCAAAGGAGAGGGCGCCCTCTGTGCCACAGAGTAAGATAATCTGAAAGTGGGTGCAGTAAAAGGTAGCTCTAAAGCTCTAAACCTAAACCTTACCAGCTCTTTTTCTCTCCCTGGACTCGTCAAAACCCATCCTACACTGGGTATATAACGCCCAGTGGATTGCGCTGGAAGTGGGAAAATTCAAGAACACAATTTTAGCTGCCTTCTTTATGCATGTAAATCTCCCAGGATATGCTTGGAAGGAACTAAAGGAGCAAATTCTTCTCCACATTATATACATCTGATACAAACTAAAACTTAATAAATATTTGTTCAGTGAGAAAAAATAATTGGCATAATTTTCACAGGATGCACCCATTACAAATTCTGTATTAGGCAGGCATCTGGGGAGTAAATCAGTGGTGCTCATGCTCAGCAGTTTTTATAATACATGGTAAATATTTTTAAACTTTTTGTATTTGCTCATTAAAATAATCATCATCATTGTCCATTGCTTTTGATAATCATCTTAAATAAAAGTAACAGTTGTTTAAGGAACTCTGATATTTGAAAACGAAGATTTGACTAGTAATTATGGATACATGTTTGTGTTCACCAACTCTACATCTACAGAAACATATAATAAAACAATAGACTCTTAAGAAAAATTGTTAATCAGGTTAAACAACCATATATATATATATATATATATATATATATATATATATATATACAGTATCTAATTTCTAGCCTTGAAAATAGTCTTCTTAAATTTGTTTCAGTAATGTCACTCTTCAAATATTTCAGAAAACAAAATATTGAAATTGCCTGTAGATTGGTTATAAAGCACAGAAAATTATTATTTGATGATCATGTCAAGGGTTTGGTCAAAAGCAGCATGAGTCAGTTTGGTCTCCCATTGCTCCCCCCCCCCCCCAATGCACTCACACATTACTTTTGGACAGTTTCCAGTAATGCACTGTCCACTCAGATGGACAAAATGCAGGCCCGGAGGGGAGCAAGTGGCTGAGAAGGAGGAGAAACAGCAAGAGCTTAAGAGAAAGAAGTTATGGGTAAAAGGGCAAATGGTCAGATAAATCCTGAAAAAATCTGCAGAAGTGCCCACTAGAGCCTACATATTGCCATTGTCCTCTTAGAAAGTTATTAATGATATCCTAATGCTTCTTGCTCTCTGAGCTTTTGGTCTACCTTAGGTGTCGTTCTTCTCTCCAATCTCTTAATACTAACAGATTTGTGGACCTGAAATTCATTTCGACATCTCTTCTCTTTTTCTCCCTCCAGCTTTGTGGCATTAAGTATTACTTCCATTTCTTCGCATTCCAAACCTACATCTCTAGCTCGGTACTCTCCCCTAAAATTCACAGTTGCATGCACAAGTGATCATTCTACCACTCTCCCATTCTAGCAAAAATCCAGTAGCGTCTCAAACTCAATATGCACCAAATCAAACTCCTGAGGTTGCCTCCCTAGACTTTAATCTTTTTCCACCTTTCTCAGCAAATTTCTCAGTAAATAACATTTTTAGCTTTCTAGCTACTCAAGATAAAAAAAAAACCCTTTGATTCCTCTTCCCCTGCAAGCTATCTCCATTTTACCCAGAAATTCTGCCAGTCTGCTTTCAAAATAAACCCAGAATCCCACCATTTCCCACCGCCATCACAAACACTATTTTTTTCAAGCCTCCGCCATCTCTTCCCTAAGTTTCAGACAGGACTTCTCAAGAGTTGTCTTTGATTTCTTTGTAATATCTTCCTAACTTAGCATGGAGAGTGTTCCTTTGACAATGAAAGTCAGGCCACTTTGCTTTCTTTGCCTCGTTTGAGGGGAGGAGTCTCAGACGACTTACAGTGACAGCCAAGGCACTCGTGAGTGCCATTTGAGGCTCTCTACCAGTCAGGAGGATCCCTTGAACTCTCCAGTCTCCTGTCCTACTTCTCTCAATCACTCCATCCAGTGTCAGCAATTTCCTTCCTGTTCCTTGAAGATGGCAGACATATTGCTGCCCAGAATGTTGGTATGTGCTACTCCCTTCGTCTGAAATGTTCATCGCCAGGCACACGTCTTTATATTCTCCATGGCTCAATCTCATGTGCCCTCGGTGATTCTGTTTTACTGCTATCTTTTCAGTGAGTCTTCCATGAGCCCCACATATAAAACTGTCACCCCATCTCTTTGTTGTCCCTTCAAAGCTTTCTTTCCTGTTTCCTGTCTCCCCTGCTCTGCACCACTACTCTCACCCATGATGTCTCCAATAAGTCTAAGCGTCTACCAGGTACTCAGTGAATATTTTATTAAACAGAAGAATGTTTGGCTA
Organism: Ctenodactylus gundi; assembly: GCA_004027205.1. NCBI lineage: Eukaryota > Metazoa > Chordata > Mammalia > Rodentia > Ctenodactylidae > Ctenodactylus > Ctenodactylus gundi. Next base: position 297,306 of record PVKB01000728.1, on the reverse strand, counting down.
CTTCTCATACAAACAAGTAGAGACTAGGATTTTTCTCACCTTCTAAAAATTCTCACAATAAAGTTATTGCACGTTGAATTTTTACCACTTTTTAAAAATAACTTTTAGATCTTCTGCTTATTTATCGGGAAAAAGCAATAGCTTCTTAATACAAATGAGACAAAAACCTATCTATAAATTGTCAACATATTTTCTTGGCTCATTTCAAATTTCAGCTAATTGTTATTTATTTTTTGAGCCTTTAATATGCTCACATGCCAAAGTAATTAGACTAAAGAAGTTGTGCTTGAGTTCATGTTAATATCAAAATAGATTGTTATGCCTGCAGTTCTGTTATACTTAATATTAAGCTTGATGAAAAGAATTGTTTATCTTATATTAAATCTTTGAAACCTTGCTCTCAGAATTATTTCCCTTCTGTTAAATCATAAACCAAAATGAAATTGCTAAAATTCTTTGCCTTTCAAAGCAGTGCAATATAATTCACTCTAGTGAACAGAGACTGACAAAGTACTGCAATTACTTAGAAGCTAGGCCAGAATTTTTGCAAATAATATTTCAGCTTATGTGACAATGAACATAAAAATTATTTATATTTGAAATATTTGGTAAAAGTTTCCAGCACTTTCTGCAGACCCTGCCTTTGGATGGTCTGTCTTGCATGGATTTCTGCAGCGCTTGTCTGTGTGTCTGCCCAGGACTTGAGCGTCCTTTCCCTAGATTCTGTCCCTTCTCAGTTATTTTTTTTCTCCCTGGAACAGCATATCAGCCATCTTTGGTGTGAGAGGATCCTTGACACTATCAGAGTCATTTGTGCTGTTCCAGAACAGTCATTTCAAATGAGGAGCAAGTCATGTCAAGAAAAACCACAAATATACTTAATTGCTTTGTAAGATATAACAATGACAGAAAATAGCTGCTGGATGAAAATTAACAGGATTCAGAGGGAAAGTAGAGTAAAAAAAACAGACCTCAGATAAACACACACATATACACATGCATACAAAACAAATTTATTACATTTTATTTTGTAAATTTATCGGGAGCTAGACATTATAGCTCAGTTATACAGCAGTTATATAGCCTAGCATGTGTGAGACCCTGGATTTCATCCTTACCACCAGAAAAAAAAATCTTAGAATTTTAATACGTATTAGTTAGTTGTTGTAAGTGTGGATTGGAATACTGCACGTGTGTGTCAGAGGCATCGCCCTACTCTTCTCCGTTGCTGGACCTCTTTTTCTCTGTCTTCTGTCCCTATGAGCTTTGCTGGGAGGCCCTCTGATGCATGTGATCCACAGACCGCACTTCAGGAAGCATGTCCCGTGTTGCTAGTCACCTCCTACCTTGCACTCTGCATGCAGTGTGAGATAGAGATTTGGCACTCAATGAAGTGTGATCCCTTTTGGAGCAAAGATAACAATAGATTTGAAAAATAAAGGAAGCCTGGTTGCAAATCCATGAGAGATCACCCAGGCTCTGAGAGGCTGAGACAGGAGGAATATAAATTTAATCTCATACTGGTCAACTTAGTGACTTAACAAGATCCTGTCTTTAAAATAAAAAGTAAAGACTAGAATGTAACACAGCACAAAAACCTTTACTTCAATCCCCAGTGCCAAACAAACGAACAAATAAATAAAATAGATGTGAAAGTTATAAAGGAGGGTGTGAAAACAAAGCACCGGAGTGGCAATGCTTGTCACATAAAAGTAACAATGTTTGGGTAAAAGTCATCCGAGTATTAACTTGTTTCTTTTGTAATTTAAAACTAGATTCTTAAATGAAATCTGTTACTGGTCCATCCTGGCTGTGTTTCAATCTAAATAAATGCCAACTTCTTAATGAAGGGCAACTTCCTTGTAACAGCCATCCGCCAATTGCATTTGACATGCAGTCTATGAGCTAAGAGATGGCTCTTCCAAAGTTGGTGTCATATGACATTGATCTCCCATTTCAAAGGCTTAGACACAAAGCAGTGGACAGTGAGAGTCCTCAGCCCATGTCCTGACATTCTACTTAGTACATTTAGGATATTTGTTGCCATGAAGCATTGACCCTAAGCAACCACAATTCTCTTGCTGAAATCAGTCTTACAGCTTTTTATATATCTGTTATCACTGATGATTTTTTTTTAACAGCCAACACCTGTAAAGTCTCTTTTCCTAGAATCTCAATGAAACTCTTGGCCTGTACATTTTCTAACCTTCACAGACAGCTCTCTTTCTGAGGCTCCTGTTGCTCTTAAAATTTAAAATAGATACCATGTGGAGTGCTTTAACAAACAGGAGCTTCCCCTTTGGCCCACAGAATAAAGGTTTAGCAATATTCAGGGTTTCAACTCTTGAAACTAATTTCCTAAAAATTTCTTGAGTCTTGAGACTTCAAAGATAGCATGAATTACTCCTAAATTTACAACTCTGCTTTTAATTTTTCCCTGAATTCCCACTTGCATACTCCTATGCTGTCAGATGGACATTTCTGCTGTGGCATCTTGCCATCTCTTTTTAAGTCAATTTTTCCAAAATTCCATCCTTTACTTTCCACTGAAATCACTTCCCATTCTGAATTGCTTATTTCTATGAATCGCTGCCACATCCTACAGTAACCCTTGATCAAAACTTCTCCATAATGTATTTTCTATATTTTGATGCCTTAAACACCAACCCATTGTTTTAGTTTCCCTTTTCTTGTTCTCAAAATAGTCTTTAATAGTCTCTACTGGTTGCTATGGTATTTCTTTCCTTGTTTTCTTCTTCCTTTAATCCCTCTTATATTAGCAGAAAACTTCAATAGGCTGGGCATTTCAAGTTCCTTAGCCTCGTCCATAGGTCCTACACAACCAGCCACAACCTACCTTTCATATCGCTCCAACACAAATCTGTATTATATATATCTTGATGGTTCCACTTGCTGCTGACCAAACATTCTGACTTCATCTAGCTGGCTACATCCTTCTCCCACTTACCTGTGGTTCACCTTCCACACCAAACGCAACCTACCAGGTTCAACTCAAAGGTATTCTCTTCCTGGACGCTCCTGGTAACTCTACCCCCTGGTGATTTCTCCCTACTTTGGGAGCGTCTTTCTCATACTGCACACAGCCGCTATAGGATATTCATTGCCTCATACCAGCTCTTCATACTTTGATTATCTTAGTTTATACTTCAGTTTTGGTTGTAATGAGAAATTACTAAAAATGAAAACCTGTGAAAAATAGTTTGTTTACTCCACTATACACTATATTAGCACAGTATTATACCCTTAATACACAGTTGCAAAATAAGTGAGATTTATTTATTTGTTCATTTATTTATTTATAAGAAATATAATCCGGCCAAACCTGATGGCACAAGTCTGTAATCCCAGTACTCTAGGAGGCTGAGGCAAGAGGATCTCAAGTCTGCCTGGGCAACTTAGCAAATTGATGACACCTTGTATCAAACTCAAACTTAGACTGAACTCCTTCAAAATTGTGAGATCTTTGTTCTTAATCTAGAACTGATCACTTGAATCCTACTATCATACTGATATACTCTGAGCTATACTTGCTCCTGACAGGCTTGGCCTAGAAGGACTCTTCAAACGTGTACCTGGCCCACGAGAAACAACTTCCCACCAGAGACCTGGTCATCTGCTTGTGTCCCCATGAAGTGACCCCAAGCCTCATGGTCATAGTCTACAGGGTGTACTCTCGTGAGAACTCATCATTATGTAAAGGGAAGACAATAAAGAGAGGAAGACATGAGGTGCCACATGAAACATTTCCCTGGCTGACTGTCAGAAGTCATTACGTATGTCCTGAGAATCCCAAATCAACCTTCTGCTTGGGCTGTGGTGGCATATGGCCATGACAACCTCATCTCTTCTACTGATTATGATTCATGATAGATAGATAGATAGATAGATAGATAGATAGATAGATAGACAGATAGATAGAATGATACTATGGGCAGTATGGATGCAATCTCTGGCACAGAAATGTACCAGATCTATTAATCACTTATAACTCTGAAAGCTTTCTCAAGTTTTACATATCCTGGATTTACAGAATGGGTTGTCCAAACTCAGAAGAAGAGCTTGGCATTCCTTTAAACCCCACTGTTCCACCCTCTCGTAACTCAATCTTGATTATCTAGTCTGGCACATTTACAACAACACTCAGGCTTTGGCATCTACACATTATATACCTGGATACTTACTTAAGTTTTGATGTGACTACTCAGCAGGACAGGACATAAGTAAATGTTTGAGGTACGGTAGAAAACTCTTTTAACCTCTCAATTACTAGTTTCTGCCTTTGAAATCCAATCTTCTCCCTATACTAGCAAATAGAACACTATTATAAATCTAGTCTTCTAATATGTGTTCTGAATAATATGTTCTGAATAATTCTCCAGTCATCACTAACAAAACAAAGGCCATATGTCTTGTTTGTGAAATTTTCTTAGCACCTGGGCATGGAGGCTGAGGGTCAGTAGATTTGGAATCATTTACCGCCGTTCAGCAATTTTGTTTAAAAAAAAAAGAAAAGAAAGAAAGAAAGGGGTTTAATTATAAGTTAAGTCATAAACAACTCAGCAGCATTTGCTACTGAGTAGATTCTATAAAATAAATGAGGTTTAAAGCCCACTTCTTACATGTTATTAAGCTTGAGAAGTGGAAAACCTCATGAAACTTTATAAGATGCTTTGGTAATAAAGGCAAGAGTTCTAATTAGAATTCTGTATTTTGAGAAGCAATTTAATTGATGTGTTTTGAATCCAAAAAATTCCACCTATTAGACTTCAATTGACTATGAAATCTATCTAGTAGTCTACTAAAGTCTGATTTCTAAAACAGTTCATTTTATCCGGTGATGAATACATTTTAGTAACTAGACTCTAGTTACATTAAGTCAGAGACTAGGTATTTTAAACTACCTCAGTCCTCAGCTCCAGAACCCCCTGAAGATGCTCAAGTATCTCATGTAAGATGGCATAAAATGCCATAATGTTTGCATACATCCTACATACATACTTCTATCTACCTTAAGTCACCTGTCAACTACTATGGAATACCTTCTCCAAGATATGTGCTATATAAATTTTTGTTATATTCTATTGTTTAGATAATAATTACAAGTAAAAATCTGTACATGCTCAGTACACATACAGTTTTAAAAATATATTTCTCTCTGCAGTGAGTTGAATCCAAATTAGCCTATGTGGGACCTACAGATGTGAAGGACTAGTGCTATGTCTGTCTGTCTGTATACCTATCAGTGTATCCTCTATCTACCTACCTATGATCCATCTACCTCTCACCTGTATTCCATCTCTCTATCGTCTCTAAGTCATCTATTGAGATCTATCTCTACTCCGGCAATGATTTTTTTTTTCTTTGAAGAAAGAAAAGTATTCTGATCTCTCCTTTTGGTCTTCTCACAGACCCTACGAAGTGCTAGACACATGATAGCCAGATTTTTCAGTTCAATTTATTAAACAAGTATTAACAATCACTTATTAATAACAAGAGTCCTGTTAAAGGCTTAAGTGAGCATGAAATGAAGCAGGAGACCATGTGAATTTAATTCCTGAAAACCTGAAATCATTCTACTGACATTAATCAACACATATGGATCAGAAAAATTATTTCAGCATTTATGTAAAGTAAAAAAAGCACTTTAATTGTACTTCTGTACTTGTATTATGCACTATCATTTTATTAAAAAGCTCTTTTTATGATGCTATCCTGAGCTTAAAAATTGCAATTTGGCAGGCACATGGATGAGAAAATGCCTTTCTATTATATTGTTTTGTTTCTGGCACAGACCTCAGATTTTGATCATCCAATCATATTTTAATCATCGTCAGTTGATGTCTACTAAAGCTCATTTTATCCTATGATTGGAAATATTTAAGTTAAAAATGATGGGGAAAAGCTCATAAATTATTCATTGAAGAGATAATAACCTATTAAACACAATTAAGCCTTGGAATAATCTACAGAAGTTTCCCAAGTGCCTGATTATTTTTAAACCATCCGTATCTTCACCATGTTCCTTATAAAGCTGATTCCGGAAGTGTTCCTGAATTCTTTGCCTGTCTTTGTAGGGAATCGGGATAGGGAAGCAATTAAACACATGAGTTCTATAAAATAATAAGAAAAGGAGAATAATGCTGGTTTGAGGATTATTTTAAAAGAGTAGTCAAAATACAGTAAATACCATGTCATAGTTAATATTTTTGTTGTGATTGTTATTGTCTGAAAATAAAAACTTTCTTTATACATTCATATGAAAATATTGAAGGGTTGTAGAGGTATCCTACAAGGTTGGATGACTTTATTTACTTTGTCCATGTTTAAAATTTGTACGCTGTTTTCGTACCAACATGTTATCCGTTTTGATACATTAGCTGAGCTTCCAACACATACTCATTTCTTATCCATACAAACAGCAGTAGTAGCACTGAAAACCTTTTGAAATGCTACATGCAAGATGGAGCAAGAAATGAAGGAAGAAAACTGGTATATTTAATTATTCATACAACTAAAACAACAGCACTTAGAGGTCAGCCTTGTGAACAAAGAATGACTAATATATATACATACACTTCAAGTTCTGCAGCCTAAAATGCAATGATACTAAGAATAGCCGAAACTTCACTTTTTGGTTGAGACAGAAATCTTTCCATTCATAAGTTCTAAGACTATCCCAAGTCCTTCATTTCTAATCTTTCCAAATCTTTTAAAACGTATTTTTAAATGATGCTTTAAACGTCACCATAATCCTTTTGATATCTGGTAAATTTAAGAAACATAAAATATAAACCGCTATGACTGCAGCAGTGCTTTTCAAATATTAAAGTTGGGTTAACAAGACCATCCACATGTACTTGCCAAAATAGTAGCATGTTTGAGACATATGAATCCCTCTGTAGGGAATGTTTAATGTGCAGCCTCCTGCCTTCAATACAGGTCCCACCTGACCCCACATGTAGGTTTCCATAAGGCATCTCTATGATTAAACATCAGTATCTTAGTATCACTAGGATGAAGGAAGGCGCCTCTTCTTGTTTTTTCTTGTACTCCACAAAAGGGGAAAGCTAGGAAGAATTTAGAGTTGAGAGAAGGCACAGGAATCTAACACAAAAATATACATCTAGCTCAGTCTCCCATCTTTCCAACACCTATATTATGGTTTGGATGTGGAATGCCCCCCACCAAAGCCTCATGTCTTTGGATGTTAGCCATTATCTATGGATTTAGAGTGGGGATTTGGGGTCTGGTAGTTGATTACTGGGCATATAGCATGGAAGGCTATATTCTGGTCCCAGATTCTCCCCAGGCCCTGATTCTCTCCTCTTGCAACACTGTGAGTAGCTGATCTCCACCAGACTTTTCCCAACATAGCCAACCACCCATGAATAGACTGAAATGATGAGCTAAAATAAACATTTCCTCCCTTAAGTCGAAGGTATTGTGCGTTTTGTCCCAGCAATGAAAAAGTAACTAAGACAGAAAACAGGCCACCTTCCCAGTAATCTGCCACACACCTAGTAAGCCACCACACCCTACCAGACCTCACCTCCTTAGAGCACTCAAAATCCATAGATAATTCACAACATTAAATCACACGAGGCTTTGGGGAAACCTTCCTGATCTAAACCATGACATCCCAAGAAACAGTCAGGTTATTTCCATCTCCTAGGGGATTCAAATAGCCTACTGTGCTCATTGGCTAATGAAGTTTCAAGGACTTAGGGAGCAAAAATGCAGATAGGAGGTGTAGAATATTACAGGAATGCAAACGAGGCCTGGAGAAAGCAACACAATCAGAAATCAAACCTCCAAGTGAACACGAGGAAGACAGGAAGTCTTAGGTACATTCTGGGATAGAGAACAAATATGGATGCTATCCAAACAGTGCAGCTATGGAAAAAAGATGGAGAAATGGTAAAGAAGGCTAGCAAGCACACATTGTCTAATATGATCTCAGAGATAGAACAAGGTCCATGCTTTAGGCAGGAAACTTGAAATATTAGATATCAAGCAGATTTTGACATGGTTACTCCTGATCAGATACACACAAAAAAATAATAATTTGCAAGAGAAAGTTGCATATACCAGAGATTAGTGTTCTTGTGGCCAGTTATGATAGACCTTACAAACCAATCTTAAGATATATCCACTTTAAAACAAGCTTTTAATTGTTTTCTATTAAAATGAGAAATATTGCCATAGAGAAGAGAAACTACTTCAACGAAATCTGAGGACTAAATCTTAATTTTTATATTGCATTGTAATGATTCAACAAACAACTGTGCTCGCTGTACTAATAAAAGAGCTAGACATTATGAATATACACTTCATTCACCCAATCACTAATAATTATTCACAATCACATGCTACAGAACTTCTTGGTCAACGACAGAGCACAGATGTGAGAGTCAGCCCACGGTTACCATGGAGCTGATGATTTCCTCTGGCCCAATAAGTCCACAGCTGAAGAAGAGGCAACAAAAAAGGGACCTGCAGGGAAAGGAAAAGAACCCTCTTAGAAAGTGTCCGGTGAGAGGGTTAGAAGGTTCCAAAACAGCGATGAGTTTCTTAAAAAGCTCAAAACTGTGCATCCCAACATGAAAATGTTTCCTGAGTAGAAAGGAGTATGCATAGGACATTATCTGCTCACCTACAAATCCACGATCAACAAAAACAAACTAAGCAAGCCAAGTGCAACGAGAGTGTTCCCGAAAAGAATGAGACCTCAGGAGGGATGCTAAAAGAAGGTGTTGCTGTCACAGGAGGTGACAGCTCCATGTATGTCATTGTCCCTGGGGATTTTCTAGTGGGATGACATACTTGTAGAAGACAGCGACACTGACAGTCCTGACCCTAAGCTAATGCGTGTTTGGGACCTCATTTCTAACAACATAAAAGGTTAAGAAGAAAAAACTAATAATAAAAATTTTCAAATGTGAGGCAAGGGATTTAGCCCCAAGCCTTTGCTCTGAGCTATACCCCCAGCCATTTTGTTTGTTTGGTTGTTTTTTTTTTTTTTTTTTTTTTGAGACAGGGTCTCACTAAATTCCTAAGTTGTCCAGGCTGCACTTGAACTTGATATCTTCCTGCCTCAGCCTCCCAGAGTGCTAGGATTACATGCCAGGACCATCAGGCCCCGCTAAATTTAACTTTTTTTTTAATGGAATAAAGTTTACAAATAAGGTTATGAGGAAAGAAAATATGTTCATATGGCTGTTTATTACAAGAGTCAAAACACTGAAAAATGTATAATAAAAAATTATAGATTTAAATGTTATAGTAATAAACATTATTTATTACTGAAGAATTATTTTATAAATTTAATGCAAATTAGACGTACAAATGATCAAGATGTAATACATATATGTACCAGTTTCCCAAAAGGAATGTAGTTATCATGCATCATGAATATATACTAATAAAATTTTAAAAATAAATAAATGAATTTATTATGGCATACATGTACAAATTTATAAAGTCCACAGTAGAAAACAGTAATATCCTAGTCCTTTTCACCCACACAGCTACCATTGTTTCTCTTTATACCGTAAGTTCTCTTTGTGTTCTTACTTCTGAGGCAGGAAGATTGCATGTGTTTGAGACCAGAACAAGAATCTGCCTCTAAAATTATTTAGTTAATTAATCAACAAATAGGAATACTGGGAAAGGCAGGAAGGCTTGACTATGCAAGTAAAGACTAAGGTAATATGAAGCCTGACTTCAATGGAGATCTTAAATTTTTAACTATAGCTTCAGACACACATAGGTAGCTTTGAAAAAAAGAACCTAGGAGTGGATTGGGGTTGTAGGTAACCATTACAGCCAAGCCCAAAAGAACGGAGAGGGTAGAAGACCAAGAAGCAGGTCTTGTGCTATGGAGCATCCAACCTCATAAGGAAGATGATGCACATCAAAATTATTTTTTTGGAACACAACAAATAATATTTTTTCTGTATTATATCTTATTGATACATGTTTGCAGTACATAGTTACATTCATCTTGGAGAGCTGGTGCATCGACATGCCACATCTTGGTCATCTTTACTTGCCCTTCCTCTCCCTGCCCGGACACTCCCATCCCCATCTGTTTCTCGTCACCTCTCTTCTCTTTTCCGGTTGAAATTATTTCCCTTCCAGGTTTCCCATAGCACACAGTCTCAAGGTGAATCCAGAACAATGATACACTGTGCCGGCAGAACTAGAATATATAGAGTGTTCAGAGTTGCAACAGCAAAGAAGTGTGGACCAGGCTTCCGCACAGGAGCTCCCAGCAGGGATTCTAGCAGGACACAGGGGAGCCGCTTTGCTGGCAAAGTCCTCCTAGACACAGATGGGCATGGGGAAGGCCAGACTCAGACTCCCCTCGCCCCCACAACCCCACCCCCGGGGGGCCTTCTCGTTCATGGGGCAGTGCTAAGTCTTTGTTAAGGTCTAAATTGATTCCAGAGTAAAAAGTCACAAGATAAGTCAGTTAGACAAGTCAGGGACATCTTAGAGTAAAATTTGATTTGTGTAAACATAATGGCAAAGGGTAAAATGAGAAGTTTTTGATTATACTTCTTTAGTCATTTCTCTAATAAATTCTTTGAGATCTTTAAGGAACAGGAGAGGATGCCAGTAAAAAGGAAGAAAAAGGAATTGCTGTTGATAAGACAGCTATATTGAGAGAAAAATGATTCTCTTAAAGAGAAATCGATGTCCACATTTAAACCTGTTAAAGGACAAATGGAGCCTGCTGCTCCCGTCTCAAGCAACCCTGGCTGAAATTGAACCCTTGTGCTCTTCTGTCATTCTAAAAACCCCAGGATACTCAAGGACCTTTTCAAGGATGCAGACTTAGAAATAGAAACCCAAAGTTTGAGGCTGGCAGATGCTTGGTGTGAAAGCTGACATGCAGCCTTTTCCTCTTCCACCACTGGCAGTTTATTCTAGAGACAGTGGGGACTCCTTGAACATTTTGAGAAGGGAAGCAAAAATGATCAAATCAGCTTGGTGGGGAAGTTAAATATACCAGGGGTCTATAGGATGAAGGAAGGGAAGAGGAGAGAGGACTTCAAAGTGGTCAAATCCATTTGTAATGAGGCACAAATCATGATGGTCTGTCTAGACAGAAGAACTGAGTGGACTAGGGAGATGGTCCCTGGTACGTGGCTGGGTTAGATCATCAGGACCAGAGAGGCACCAGGGGGAAGACGTGATATTTAACAGAATCTCAATGAGTTGGAAAATCTGTTTTGAAGTAATGAGGGAGGATAGGAGATGGATTTGATTAGAGTTTATTGACTGTAAGAATGCCAGGAAGTTCAGGTGAAAATAGCCACGGATCACAGGCTACGGGTCAACTGGAGAGGTTCATGTGGGAGTCATCTACATCTGTGTGCTCTCACTGGAGTCTGTTTAACCCCTGAAGTGACTTTTAGCAATGTCTGGAGGCTTTTTTTCTGGTTGACAAGTAGGGTGATGGTGACCTTGGTATCTAGTAAATAAAGGGGAAAATGCTATGAAACTTCCTGCAATGCACAGAACAGCCCCCTGCAAAGAATAACTAGAAGAATTATCTGGCTTCAAATGTCCAGTAGTGCCAAGGCTGGGAAACTCTGCTCTACATAAATGTCATAATATATTGAGGATAGTTTGTCCAGTCAGTGCATGTCATATATTCATGTTTAATTTATAGGAAATAAAAATAGGATCAACGTTTGCTGAGCCTTGCTGTGTTTCAAGCACTGTCCTCACATAATATGGTTTATTTTATTTAATCTTTAAAATCTTGTGAGCTAGACATCATTTTTATCATTACTTAACTGGGGAGAAAACTTATCTTCTGGAAAATTAAGATCCTATTGTGTTAGTCAGGGTTCCCCAGAGAAGCAAAATCAGAAGAAAATGAACAGATACAGAATTAAGTCCGTGTAAATACAAAGAAGGAAAGCAGTTTACAATGAGGAATTGACTTGTGTGGAGAAGGAGACTGAGAAGTCCCACAGCCTGTTGTCTGCCAGCTGGAGACCCAGGGGTGCTGGCAGTATCCAAAAGCCTAAGAACCAAAAGTGCTGTGGCCTAAATCCCAGTCTGAGTGAAAAAGAAGGCCTGTCCCAGCTAGGCACAGGGCGCCGGTTCTCCTTGCCTTTACCTTTTTGCTCTGTGTGGGACTTTGAGGCCTGGGATAATGTTCTCCCCCACTGGGGAAGGCAACGTGCTTAGCTTGTTCTATACATTAAAGCACTGATCTGTTCCAGAAACATGGCCACAGATGCAATATTGAACTTGATGTCTGAGCATCTCATGGAAAGTCAAGTTGACACATAAGATTAATCATGTTTAAGTCCACCTCTCACTAACCTGGCACCCATATGCATCCTCTAACCACCCTTCATCTCCAAATAAACATAACAACAGAGTCATAATTCTGCCTGACATGATACAACTTTTTTTTTATGCAATGAAAACATAGTAACCCCTTCCTCAGCAGAGAACTTAAGAGACGTTTACTCTCTTTCTTGATATCCCAGGCTTAAATACTATGATGTAAAATAAATGATACTTAAATACTGTGATACAGAATCGATACATATTATGACATAAGATAATAAAAGAAGAAATATACCAAAGACAGTTGTTATGTACAATACAAATTCAATATAAAACAAGGAGGATATATTTATGATCTTATGTTCTATTTTGATAACTGGCCATTTGGCTGTAGGTGATGTTCATAACTACTTTCTTCTATTCTGTATACTCTTTGCTTTCAGTATATAACTCTGTTGGCTCTTTACCTTGTTAGGTAAGTCAAACATTCATTTTCAGCGTCTGGGCCACTCATAATCCTACTTGGATTGTGCTACTGTAGTTTACCATTGACCTTAATCCCAGAGGATGTAATTCTAAGAGATGCCCTAAATGACTTCTAGTATTTCAAGCATAGATTTCTTCATCTCCACAGTGGAATAGTAGCCTTGTTTCCATTCAGTAGACAGGACCACCTCAACCAGTGACATAACTGTTATTTTTGTTGTATTTTTGAATCAGACCAATGGCCAGATGACAGTGTTAAATTCCAGTTCAGTGGAGTCATATCACCAGGTTATATCACCAGGTAGAAGCATTCCTGGCCAAAAGAGCAAAAAGCTGTGAAATAGGTCATTAAAATGCTGCTGGTGGGTCTCTGGGCATAACAGTGAATAGTGGCAGTCCCTTTACCACCTGGGACTTGTGAATCCTACCTACAGGAGAAAACACTATATAAAGAATGCTGGCTCAGAGCTTATATGAGACTCCTTGAGAAGCTTTTTTTGAATCTACAAAGTGTTACCACCTTGTTGGCACTTTAGCTGGATTTTTAAAAGTACATTCACCATTATACAGAGGACAGTTGTCTTGGGATGGTGAATATGATAAGAACAAAGAATGTCAGGCAATTTGGGCCCCCCGCTGTGACGTGAGCTCCTTGGTCAAAAGCCATAGTGTGTGAATACCATGAAGGTGGATAAAGCAATCTGTAATTCTATGGATGTTAGTTCTCATAGAAACATGACATGCAGGAAAGGCAAAACTGTATTCAGGAGATCTAGCCAATAAATAAGTGACTGACCTTCTATGATAGAACCAGTCACCAGCTTCAAATAATGAGGCCATGTCTGGGACTTGACTGAGTCTCTACTTTTGGCACATTGCGACACTCAGCAGTAACCAGAGCCATGCCACCTTGATGAGTGAAAGTCCATGTGGCTGAGCCCATATATAGCCTCCATCTCTTCCTCCATAACCACTTTACTCCTGAGCCCACGAACAGTGGCAAATGTGGCCAAAAACTGAAACTGACTGGCGTTCAAAGATGGCTTATCTTATGTATTTGATTATTAAAATGCTTCTCTGCTGAAGTCACCCTTCAATAAGCACTCACAAGGAATACAAATAGCCTCACATTTTAATACCATTGAGAGAGAACTATATACGTACTTCTTTTGCAAATTTCCACACCAATGATTTTCCAATCAGGTTCTTTCCAAGCCCCTTAACCACTCAGCCAAACAATTGGGCATCGACCACAAATCAGTATATAAACATATCTGGCCATTTCTGTTTTCAAATGAAGTCGACATAGAGATGAATTCTTGAAGATCTGCCCACTGGGAGCCTTCCCCTTCACCATTGTTCCTGAGAGTTGTCCCAGAAAGGGGCTAAGCAACCTACTTGCTGTTGGTGCCAACATATGGTACCAGCATCCGTCAATAAGGCCCTCATCTTCTATTCTATCAATGCCCTCCCTTTATCAGTGAACACCTGGTGAGACTTATGTGGTAGAAATTAAACCAGATAAGTTGTTCCACTTGGTCTTAAGAAATCTCAGCTTTGCAGAGAAAGGTGACAAAGCTCTCCAGGAATTCACACCACTGAGTTCATTTATATGCATGAGCCATATAACACCTACAGACACCCAGAAAAAATGTTTAGCTAGATATCTGGGCACTCCATAATCCAGTCAAGCTGACATAGAAAATGAACCAGCCCAAAGTCATATAGGCGGCAAATTTGGGAGCCCAAATTTGCAATCAGAAAGCCTATTGGTGGGAACATGGCTTAAGTTGTTGAGCATATAATATGTCTCAGTCACTTTCTCATCACTGCGACACAATGCTCAACACTCACAACTTTAAAAAGGAGAGTTTTATTTTGACATTAGAGGTCTTGGTCCTCTCACGGTCAGCCGGCAATGGTATCACAGCAGAGCCTCCTAGTAGGAGATGGCTGCTCATCCCATAGTGGCCAGGAAGCAGAGAGAAGAGGGAAAGGCACCAGGTGCGGGAGTGAGTGTCCTCCCAGGTGTGCCCCTAGGATCGGCCCTGTCTGACCAGGATCCACCCCCTAACAGCACAGGAAATTATCAATGGACTAAGTACTTAATCCAATTAAACCCCATGACCCATCTTCCAGGCACATGAGGCTTTGGGGAGATATTCCAGATCCAAAACAGAGTGACTAGCATTAGGACACCTTCAGGTTCCACACAGACAAGCATGTGAATCACACACACACACACACACACACACACACACACACACACACACACAGAGACACACACACACATGCGTGCATGCGCACACACACCCTAAAAATATTTTACCTCTTCATTCAAAAAAATCGCCTCAAATATTAACAGTAGCTTTCTTCTACATCATGAGAAATTATGCCACTAATGGATTTCAACAGCATATACTTTTTTTTTTCTTTTCAGTATCCTTTCTTGGGGCTGGGGCATGGCTCAGAGGTTAGAGCATTTGCTTAGCACACTCAAGGCCCTGGGTTCAACTCTCCAACACCACATTAAAAAAAAAAAAAAAAAAGCTGGGCATGATGGTGCACACCGGTAATCCCAGCACTCAGGAGGCTGAGGACTGACTGATATGAATTCAAGGCTAGTCTGGACTACACAGTGAGTTCAGGACGAGCCTGGATTACAGAGACTGTCTCAAAAAAAGCGCCTTTTTTGTGTCCCAAAGAAAAATATAAAAATTAAAGTGAATAAGGGTAGGGTTGATACCGAATGTTCACATGTAAACTTAACTGTGCTTCAGGACATTAAGATACAATTGTTGAAAAGTTACAGGTTTTATAAAATGTAATGAAGTAACCCCTTAATTCCTCAAGGGTGACTTTTAAGCCACTTTCTTGAAATGTAAACTACATGAGCATTTCTCAATTTGCCTACTGGATATCTGGTGTATCCCTTACTCTGTTTGGTGAAGGTCACAAAGGCAGGATTGATTTTCTTACAGAACAGGGATTTCTGATTGGTTTTTTGTTAGTTTGGGGTGTGTGTGTGTGTGTGTGTGTGTGTGTGTGTGTGTGTGTTTCTGTTGAGTGGCAGAGGACAGTAGGCTTATTCGTAAAATGATCTATTAAGAAACTTTTTAAAAATCATTAATTTGAAGGAAATATGAAAAACAGGGGAAAGATGCCACACAATAAAGGAAGCGGAGTAGAGATCACGGCCTCCAAAGACCCACCACCTCCTTGCTGTCCCCACAGGCACATGGGAGAACACAGGCTTCACAGATCACAATGTAAAAGTAATCACCCACCATATTTTAAAATAACTTAGATATGAAATATCATAGACACTTGAAAGTCTGATAAGTACATTAGAGTTGTAGACCTAATTTCTACTTTAATTAAACTGCTTTAAATGTGATATTAAATAGTCCATATCTACACATCATGAAGTACACCTTTTTCTATGAGCTAACCTTGAATTTTTTTTTTTTTTTTTATTCTCAAGCAGTGTGCTTTACACTAAGGGACATAATTACTTCCTCTGTTTGTGGCTAATATTCCTGGCTTGATGATCACTGTCAAAAATGCAAATTTAGATTTTACTGTTAAAAAATAAGCAAGCCATATTTAATGGACTTTTAAGCATAGTTCACTTACACAACACTTGTCAATGAACAATTTTTTTCTCTTGGAATTATTTTTGAGCAGTGATAAATTTCTTCTGATTATTTTCTCCGATTTTCTGACAAACAGTGACCATCCAAACCTGCAGCCTGTCTTTGGTCTGGATGGTGAGTTGCGGTGGAATGTGTTTTCCTTGGTAACTAATATTTACAAGCATTGTTCCTTGCAGCATCTCCCAGATGGCTCTGCGCCCAGTGCACATGTTGAATTTTATCTTCTCCCATATCCCAGTGAAGTTCGGAAAAGGAAAACAAAATCCGTTTCAAAATGTACAGACCCCACTTACAATGAGATTGTAAGTATGATTCGTCTCCTGTCTGGCTATTTGGTATTTCTCTCACCATTTTTTTAGCTGAATAACCAAATATGGAGAATGCACAGTGGTTGACAGCATTATTCCATACAGGATTCTTCCCAAAATAGCCCATGCGTGCTTACTCGTTACTGCTTTACAAGCAGTGGGAACTGGAATTACAGACACTGCTTTCGAAGCTCTAATGGGTCAATTTTCAAATTGCGGTTTACTTCCAGCTAAAGCAGAGACTTGTTTTGCATGCTAACACTGTTTCTGGCTTCATCTTTATTCTCTAGCCTTAGTCTCCTCCCCTTGACTTTTTCTTTGCTTGATAATTTTAGCATAAACTCTCCTATTTATGACAATCAACCTTGCAACATCTTTTTTTGAAACTCTGAAAGAAAACAAATAAGATACAAGTGAAAGTTTACACATATTATAAATAGCTGTGTAATTCATTTGTAACACTTGTTTTGAATAGCCAATCCCTTGGCTTCTTTCTAAGGCACACAAGGCCCTGCATCTATTCTTGAGAACACTTTCTTTCCTATCTCTTCTGTTCCTTGCTCAGTTGATTGCTGGCTTTCTTTGTCACCGCTGTCTGACTCCCTGGATGATGGGATGACTTTACTCAGAAATTTTAATAGAACAAAACACCCTTCTTATCTCAGCTTTCCAAGCAAATTTTCTGTTCCTCTTCATCACCTCCCAACTTTTGCGAAATTAACTCACAGGACTTATTTATACTTGATCCCTTTAATCCTTTGCAAATGTGGATTTTGACGGTAAAGATAGTGCTTTGTTCCGGTGACATCGGTAGACTCCTCTGCTTGGCAAACTCCATGAGCCCTCACTCACTCCTGGTGCAGCCAGGAGCCTGGACGTGCTGTTGACTGCACTCTGTTTCTTGAAACCTCTTTTCATCCTCTTAAGCTCTACCTTTCTTTAAGTTCTTTCTATGTTTGCTAATCACAGCCTCATTTTCTTCCATTACCATTCTTCCTCTCGTGACACTGGCTATTAGAGTCCTAGGGTCCACCCCCCCCCCAACCCCGTCTTCCCATTATGAACAATGGATCCTCCCTATCTTAGGTACTGCATCTGAGGTGTCAATCTCACTACGAAAACGCTGAAGGGGGGCGGGGGAGTGGTATCTGCACTGCCCGTATAAGGACTTTTATTGTCATCATTCTCTAGGTATTATAAGAAATCTAGGGATGATTCAAAGTCTAGAGGAGCGTAGGTTCTAAGCAAATATCAAGCACTTTCTGTAACAATCTTGAGCATCCTCAGACTTTGGTATCTTGAGAGATTCTGGAATCAGTCCCCTTTGGATACCAACAGCCAGCTCTACAAGCTGTTAAAATTTTCTTACATATTCACACCTTTCCTTTTATCACCAACAAGTAAGTTGCATCTGGATTTATTCCTCAAACCCTGGCTTTTCTCTCAACCTTTTGGTCTGTTCATCTTCCTGAAGATTGCTGGAAGATTACTAAACATCATTTAATGTCTCCGAGGCACTTTAAAGCCAGGCTTAACTCTCCTCTTTGCCATTTCAAAAGTCACCTTCCAATGCTGCCCTTCTCTCTCACTCAGATGTCCAACTAGTCACTAAGTTCTGTCACTTTACACCATCTGCCTCTGAAATCCACCATCTCCTCTTTGTCTCATGCAGTCTCTCTGTTTGAAGTGCTTGTCACTTTAGCCATTATAATAGTCTCTCTTCTGTCTCCTATCTTGTGATGTCTAGTAAATATTTCCCTCATCTACCTATGGTGTCTTTCAAAAATTAGTCGTATTTATTATTCTCCTGTTAAAATTTTCTGAAGGTTCCTCCCTGTCTAGTGTATAGCACATTCCCTGGCAACTAATCCATCTCCATAATTTTGCTGCTTCAGATGTTACATAAATGGAATTATATGGTCATAACATTTTGAGATTGGCTTACTTAACTCATTAAGATCTCTTGTCTATTCTTGCAATACCAATACTAATTCATTCCTTTTCATTGCTGAGTAGCATCCTGTGGTTTGGAGATGGCACAGTTTCTTTCACAGTTCATCTACTAAAGGAATCTGAACTACATGCACGTGAGAGCTATTGACACTAAACTGGCTAGCAACGTCAATGTGCACATTTTTGTATGAGCACAAATTGCAATTTCTCCAGGATAAATGCCTAATAGTATTATTACTAGTATGCGGCTGCTATGTATTTAGGTATTTAAGAAGCTTTCATATTTTTTCCTAGAGAAACTGTACAACAGCCCCTTGTTAGTCACAGATTTCTGCCTGAGTCTTAGTTAACTGTAGTCAACCATGGTTCAAAAACACTAAGTGAAAAATTCCAGAAATAAGTTTAAATTTCATCCCAACCTAGGTTGTGTGATGAATCCTCTGGGCATCCCACTCCCCATCGGCTGGGAGTCATTCCCTTCCCAAGGTATCTGCACACACAACTGACTCATCGATAGACTTCTTAACTGTCTAAGCAACTAGCATTAACAAACTGTGCTCAAGACACGCTTTTATTACACCACCAGGCATAGAAGTACCGGTGCTGGCAATCGGTATATGCCGACGGGAAGCTGCAAGTGCTTTTGTTAAGCATCACCTCACCTTGTCACAAGAAGAGTACAATGAAATCTGGTGTTGAAAAACACATGGGGAGAGGGAGAAGGGGGGAGACCAAATGGATCACATTCACATAACATTTAGTATAGTATATTAAAACCGTTTTATTTGTTAATCTCTTACGCTACCTAAATTATAAATTAAACTTTATCATAAACCTGTGCAAGAAAACACTTAGAGGACTCAGACAGTCTCTGGTTTCGGGCAGCCACTGAGCATTCTGTAAAGAGGGACAACTGTGCCATACTGCACACTCCTAGCCACGCATCAGCGATTTGCTTTCTCTGCATTCTTTGAGCATTTGGTGTTATCGCTCTTGTTCGATTCCTTTGATGAGCATCATATAGGATCTCACTGCTGTTTTATTTAAAATTTACCTTCTAACTGATGAGGCGGAACCTCTCCTTCTGGGCTTCCTAGCACCTGCATTCCCTAGCCACCTGCATTCCTCCTTTGGAGAACTGCATCCTCATGTCTTTAACTGTTTTCTAATTGAAATACTTGCTTTTTTTACTCTTGAGTTGAGACAGTTTTCTATATATTCTGAACACCAGCTTCTTGTGACCTCATATTATATGTGGTTTACAAATATTTTCTCTCCATTTGTAGAGGAAGTACACGCCTGCCAATGCCATAGTCCACGCCTATAACGGTAGCAATTCAAATGTTACATAAAGAAAACTCTGCAGTTGCAGCCTTCACCCTCATCACAAGCTCTTTCACAAGGTGGAAGTCCTTGATCTGAAAAAAAAAAAAAAACCAACTTGCCAGTTTTTTTCCTATTATGGATTGTTCATTTGGCATCAAATTTAAGAACTTTGCCTAACACCAAGTTTCAAAGTTTTTTTGCCTATATTTGTTCTATAGTTGTTTTACACTTTTTATTCAAATATATTACTCATTTTTCATTTTTTAAATAACTATGAGGATCTCCCCACTTCCCTCTGCTCCTTCCTACGAGTTACGGTTGCTTCAACGCCATTTGTAGAACTAAGCAGCCGTGGTTCGCTGGTTACAGCTTGTTACAATGCTTTCCCAGCTGAGCTACATTTGTGGCACAAACACAAACCTTTATCTGTAGCCACATTTTAAATCAACGCAAAAGCCAGAGTCCATACACAGCAGACTTGAATCTACACATAATCCAAAACAGCAGAAATCTGAAGCAAAGTGTGCATACGTGACTATTTCAGTGATGCCATCAAGGCAGTAGGAGATCATCACATGAACAAGTTTGGCAGGGACACCGGCTGAATTTAGAGAGCCACAGAGAAGAATGGGCCACCGTAGTCTCATTTTCCTCACATTACACTCTCTATCAACAAAACGAGAATTTTTACAATAACACGCAAGATGGTACACTATTCTAAATTTGATTTTGCTTTCTCTTGCCCTCATCTTTGACTTAAGACCCCATGATAGTGCCAATTTATTTTTGGGCACCTTGAAGGATACCTTTCTAGATGTCCTTCCAAGTAAAGCCATGCTTATTTAGAGAATCTGGAGAGTTACTGCACGGCTGCACCATGTTTTAAGCATTTTCCCTGCTTCTCCCTCCCCTCTGAGCACCGATGCATCAGCCACACAGCACAGCTGGGACTCCTCGGCCTGCCAGAGTCATGTGCTGTGACGTGAGGGAAGGTAACTGTAGTCTCCATTCCTTTGTTGCAAACCTCTTAGAGGAATACAAAGAGGATGGCACATTGCATATCCACATCTTACAAGACTTTACATGAAAATAGGTCTCTCCCATCTATTCATAGGCCCGCCTGCCTTCATTCCCATACAGAAGAGAAGCTGGGTCAGGAACACCCTCATGGACAAGGCTTCCCTCCTCAGAGCCAAGGCTTTCAACAGTCCCCAGATTGTCCACTGAATACCTCCCAAAGTGAGTCTCAACAGGTTTTCCAGGGTCCCTGCAAACCTGCCACATACAAATCCTGTGGAAGGCAGGACTGGGCTCAAAATACGTCTGGGGCTCGAGGTAAGGCGCACAGAGTACTACTGTCACAGCATGAAGGAGCAGAGCTGCATTTTGGCTCATTGTACTGCCATCGGCATCTTGTTCAAAACTGTCACTTTTAAATGACTCAGCAGAAATACAGAATTCCTACACTATGATGGAACTGCATTGCTATGGTCAATGTATGTTGTATGTCACATCCTTTTCTTGGATATTACCCTTTTATGCAGTGCCAAAAAAAAGGTCAGAATAGAAATGTTCTATGTGCGCTACATGCCTTAAAATCTTGCCCAGAATACTGTATGCAATGATTGTAGAAACAAGTTAGTATTGTGGTACATTATCAATAAATAATACCTATTGTTATCTGTTTACCATCTTATTTGGCATTCCCAGTAGAAGAAAAATTGTACAGTCACATATCCTACAACGTTCAGTTGGTGATGGATCACATTTAAGATAGTAGC
Organism: Ctenodactylus gundi; assembly: GCA_004027205.1. Taxonomy (NCBI): domain Eukaryota; kingdom Metazoa; phylum Chordata; class Mammalia; order Rodentia; family Ctenodactylidae; genus Ctenodactylus; species Ctenodactylus gundi. The sequence goes on along the minus strand of PVKB01000728.1, from coordinate 275,460 downwards.
TCCATACAATTATATCACCTGCTGACATGGTAGCCATTTTAGTTTGCATAAGCATAGTCTGATGTTCACAAAACCATACGATCGCCTAATGACATGTTTCTCAAAATATACACCATCATTAAGCAACACATGCCTGTATTCATGAATGAGGCTCTGAGGTCACACAATTTGTTTTCAAGCTCAGAACTGACAGGTTTCAAAATTCATGTCCACTTGATGTTATGGTTTAGATTTAAATAGTTCCCTTAAAATATCACATGTTTGGGAGATGACTGGGTCATGGGGTGTTACACTCATCAGTGGACTCATTCATGAATGAGTCCATAACTAAATGTGCTGTCAAGAGGTGAGGTCTGGTGGGAAGAGGGAGGCTGCGGGGGCATGGCCTGGAAAGCTGCATTTTTGACTCCAGCTCCTCCTTTCCCTCTCTACCTCCTGGCTGCCGCGGGATGAGCAGTTTTCCTCCACCTGGCCCTTGTGTCATGCCAATTGTGGACTGAAACCATGAGCCAATGTAAACCTCTCCTCCTTTAAGTTGTGTGGTTTTCAGGCATCTCACTCTGTGATGGGAGAGTGGCTAGTGCATGTCACCTTGCCACACTGCCTCCACCCTCACAGGGGTCTCCTGGTCTCTTTTTCATCATCCTGCCCCCTCAAAACTCTTTTAACTAGCATTAGACACATTGATTTCCACCTTATTTCCACTATGATCATAAAAACATACTTTAAAATTATTGATTAGACCTTTGTGCCAAACAATATATAATGAATACTTGTTAATGGATACCAATTACATTAAACGTTTTCTGTTGATATAATAACTCTATATCTACAATTTAGTATTTGTCAGAAGGTAGTAAAGACTTGGCTCAGGACTGTGGGTTAAAAATTATTAGAAAGTGAAATTGAAAGAACAATTCATTTGTGTTTCTGCTTACATGAAAGCAGAATACATATTTTTTTGAAAGCATCTCAAAAATATATTTAAATGAGTACCTCTCTAGCATTATCCACTAATTATTCATTGCACAGGACTTTCTACAAAGAAAAAATAGTGGCTCTTTCTAAGTAACATTATGGATGAAGCAGAGCAATTATATATATTATATATATATATAATATATATTATATATATTATATATATAATATATATATATATATATATATATATATATATATATATATATGATCTATAATGTACAATAACAGGCTTATAAATTTCCATCACTTTTAAGAAAATAACTTTTGCATAATGAAACGTACATTAAAAAAAATACAGAAACTTAAACATTTGTATTTTAACCAGGAAAAAAGTTCCTTGATTCACTTTTGACTTTCAGCTGGCTTGATACCTGGGGGCATCTTTTTTATCTGGAAGAGTTTTCTCTAGTCAACTGATACAGGAAAGTATCAAGAAATAATTCCCTCTTTCAGTGTACTTGAAGGATATTTTTAGCTGCAATTTATTAGCCTCTCCCATGGGTCAGGCTTTGTAGAAAGGCTTCTATTGGTCTCTTATTTTTTCTTTCCCGCAGTGCTAAAGGTGTTATCACCACTTTGCCAGTGAGAAAACACATGGTTGAAAGTAGCTTCATGTAAATATATATTACTGGTGAATTTTACAAAATTTACATTTTTGCGGACTTATTTATGCCATCCAACAAGTCTTTGAGCCAGACTTTTTCAGAGGCCTAAGCTTGGAGTTACTCCATTTTTCTACTCCACAGACCATGACATTTTGAAGACTCGTCATCTGTTTTTCTCTAGAAAACAAGGGAAGAGTTCACCTGCTGAGAATGTTATAAGAAAAGTAGAAAATAATTCCAGAAGCTCAAAGAGTCCCCTGTAGATAAGAAAGAGGAATTGACTCAGAAGTTCTGGAAAGTTTTCTAGGCACCATCAGGCATCCAGCTGTAACTAAGGACCATAAATTACAGGGTTACAATTTTGTGCAAGGTAGTCCTTAGAAGCCTTTGTTGGAGAATTTGATAGATGAGAGAAAATAATTTGAATCAACAATACTAGAAAACAAAAAGGCAGTGTGCAGTTAAAGGGCAAAGAAGATTCCAGAAGAGGAGGTAGCCACAGGAGACCCTGGAGCAGAGGGGACTGGACTGACACCATATTGTGCCTCACATCCTTTGACTGGATGGTTATTTATGTGATGAGTAAATCACTGTTCAGGGCAGCTAGCAGGCTGATCTCAAACTAACTTCATTAATAACTCAACGGGCTAACAAACAGCAGTTTACACCAGGCAGACACCCAAAACTTTCCCGCCGAATTCTATGAGGATCCCCAGGTGGCTCCAAGGTTGTTTCATCTGCTTCTGTTGTGCACATATTGAGAAAGTTTCTCTTCGCCTTGTAACCGGACTATAAAAAGCAAGTTTGCAGCGTCTTAGGCAGCATTCCTTTTCTGAATGTATGCTAAGAGGTTTCCCTGACAACCGTGTCAGATTCCACTCTGCCCTCCCCTCCTTTCATGTAGCTAACGACCATCTTTGTGGTACTCCACTTTCAACTTCTTTCACCCCGAGGCGCCCCCACGGTAATGCCTGCAACTTACTTCCCAGATATTATAAAGCACTGTTGAACAGATTCCTTTTTGGGAACATAGAGTCATCTGAAAAAAACAAGACTCAAAACTGCATATACAGAATAATTACAGGTCAGATGCTTAAGAAGTAATTATACACTGAAAACAAAAGGAACTTCCAAATGTTAACTGTAATTATCTCCCGGTGGTGGAAATTCAGATTTTTCGCGTTTTTTTTTTTTTTTTGCTTAGTACATATTTTGTTGAATAAACATGTGTTTTAAATTAAAACTTAAGCAATTTTAAAGAAAGAGGAGTCAGTCATTTCTTCACGTGTACTACAAAATATGTCTCTATTATATTTAAATCACAAAAGAAATCATATATATTGATCTTCCTCGTTAGCTGTTCACCACAGAAACTGGGTGTTCAAGTTCCAATGATACTCAGTAAATGCAAGGGCAGTTGAATACAAAATTGAATAATATTTCAGCTTAATCCTAGAGAGTAACTTACAGTCTTGCTAAACTTAGAATGAGTAAATTTTAATGAGATCAGCAAATTCAAAAATACTCAGTGAAACAGTGTGTCATTAAACTCCATTATCTTAATAGAACCTTTACCTTTTCAGAATTAGCATTGAAAATGAAAGATTCCACTCCAGGGTGTGAGTTCTTAGCAGCTAACTGTTTTTTAATTGAAAGCAATGGTACAAAAAAAATTCAGTTAAACATCAGTGATTTATACTTCCACTTTCTCTCTTTTTCAGGTAGTATATGATGAAGTTACTGAGCTTCAAGGACATGTCTTAATGCTGATTGTGAAGAGTAAATCTGTATTTGTGGGAGCAATTAACATCCGACTCTGCAGCGTCTCCCTCAACGAAGAAAAATGGTATCTACTGGGAACAAGTATAATGTGACCTCTGCAGCAAACATAGGCACTGTGTCTTAACAGCCTGTGTTTTCTCGCTTCTAGGTCTCCATCACATATGAAGAACATCTTTGTTACGTAGGGCATTAAGAGCATAACAAAAAGAAATCAAGATCAGACTTTTATATTTATTCTCCTGGGTTTTTTCCCCTTGTTTTCTTAGAATCTTCTTTGCTTAAATGCAGTGTGCATCATGAAATTCAATATGTAAAATAAGAAAAGGATAATTTTAATGCACCTTTTAAATCAATTCACATTTTGTCTTGTTTGCCTATTGTAAGAACAATATTTCCAATGTATTTTTCCAAGGAAGAGTGGTATATCAGTCAATTTTATCAATTAATTCAAAGACTAAGTATATCTGTTACAAAAAATTAATTTAAATATATGTACTACATACATATTCACTCATAATCCTGTTTATTAAGGAAACTGCAAGTTCCATATTATTTTCTGCCAGAAAACCAGGCTGGGCATGATGGTACACAGGTGTAATCCTAGCGATTTCAGAGACTGATTCAGGGCCTGCCTGGGTAACTGAGCAAGACCTTACCTTAATTTTTTTTTAAATGCTGGGATGTGGCTTATGGGTAGATTGCCCCTGGGATCAACTCCTAGTATCGCATACATAAATAAAGCCTGAAATTCTTAAATACAATTTTTGGAAGAAAGTTCTTTGCATGGTGGTTTTTCACCTTCTTCAGTACCAATCAATCCACTGCATCTCGATTTCTCCTACCCAGAGGCATGGCTGCATTCCCAACTTCATTATCTCCAAACTCCAATATCTTAAGCTGCTGAAACTCTCTCTTCAGAACAAAATGCTTTTTATCTTTGTACAGGAAGTACTTTCCTTATTTCTGAGCCCACCTCACTAGGAACCATGACTTGAATAAACAATCCCTTGCATTTCCATCTGCAAAGGTGCCATATATTTTAAGAGAACTAAATGAAAGCTTTGTTTTAAATTCTTGCTATTCAAATAACTGGAAAATTTTTGAATGCTTGTTTTTATGAATAAAAATGTGAATTTACCTATCTTGTTTGGTCATCATATATACACACATAAAAATCCATGTATTTGTTCATTCACAAGTCTTTTGGTGTCCAATATGGGCCAAGATGTTTTTGTCTGAAGTACATCTGGCTGCAAGTCCTTAATCCTGGTGGGCAACTAGCCTGTTAGTTCCTATGCCATTCCCTCTCGCTTTCTGTTAAACTAGGATTCTGTCCTCTCCTCCCCGCTACAATCTCAGAGCCTCCCCGCCCCCACCCCGAATTTTGACTCTCAGTTGATGGCCTTTTCCTTCTTAACTTAGAAATGAAGGCCAGTTGAGGAAAACTTACACCAACTGTCACTACTCTGTGCCCACTCACATGGAGAGTGTTTATTTCCTGCCTCTCTACTGCACACCAGTGGAGGATTCGTACCACGTACCTACTCCGAACCAGTGCGATGGGTCTCATCTCCTCTGACGCACTCACAAATGTTACTATTGGAATTTCCTTCCACTCCAAAGCACTGTCTCCTTGCTGGCTACTGGGTAACTCTTTTCAGCACACAACATGACGTTATTTCTCTTTCAAATGCTGACAGGTGAATACTGCTACCTCGCAACCTCCCCACAGGCAGTCTCTGCTCTTTTTTTCTCCCCAGGTCTCTCTGAACCACAGGCCCAAGCAGGTGTTTGTCCTCCATACTTAAAATGAAAGTTCTTCCAAGTCATATGGATGTCTTTTAATGTTGGGCCCATGCAGCTAGACCCAAAGGTCAGTCTCCACCCCTATTCTCACCTTATGTATCAATAATGAGATCAATAATGATCTCACCTAGTCTCAGGGCTATTTGCATTACCCCCATGGTGATGATTTCCAGGATTATAACTTCAGCCCAACTGCCTACTCAAGAGCCCCCTGGAATATCGAATCAATATCTCAAATTCATTATCCCCAAAACTACACTCCTGATACTTCCCTGAGAACCTGCTTTGCCTGTAGCCTTCTCCTCTTCATTGATATCCATCCTTTCATACTTACCAGCAAAAAGGAAAAACTTGAAAACCTCTTTAATCTCTCTCTCTCTCTCTCTCTCTCTCTCTCTCTTTCACTTACTCTCTCTTCACATACAAGTTCGTATATACTATGTGTGATACAAAAATATGGTAAATTTTTAAAATGTATTACAGTGAAAGACACATTGCCATTAATTTTCCTCAAAATATTCCAACTCACGTTGGACACATTTACCCATTACACTGCCATGGCTTCCTCAATGCCCTGACCTTTAATGGTCATATTTTGAGTATTTTTTGTTTTGTTTTGTTTTTGTTATTTCAGACAGGGTCTTACTCAATAGCGCAGGCTGGTCTTGAACTCACTATGAAGCTCAGGCTGGCCTTGGACTCACAGTCTCACAATCCTCCTGCCTCAGCCTTCCAAGTGCTGGGATGACAGGTGTGTGCCACCACGCTGGCTTATGTGGTGCTGGGGAATCAAACTTGAGTACTTAGCACTTGTCTTAGTACTTGTCAGGCAAGCACTTTAACAGCTAAGCCATTCCTCCAGCCCTCATGGTCATATTTTAAAGAGCCAGAAGTCACATGGTACCAGATCTGGCGAATAAGACAGATAAGGATATACTATCATATTTGTTGTAAGCCTGTCTTTCTATTGGACAGCACTTGGTAGCAGCATTTATTATTATTATTATTTTGTAGAATAACAAGCCTTCATTTAGAAACAAAGGGTGGAGGGGTAAAAGCTCCCACTATCTGGGAGGGGATCCCAAGTGCCTCGCCTCCCCCCCCACCCCCCGCATCATATTTTTGACATATAAAGACAGTCTGGAAAGAGGACTTCCAGACCTGTTTCAGAAAGAGGCAAGAATGACGGGATATGTATGTTCAAAGGGAGGGGCAGGAGGAGTATTTTGAGGGGGATGAACAATAATGTGTGGTTTACTCTAATACAATTTTTAATTTAAACACACACTGTATTTTGACCATTTATGTGACACACACACACACACACACACATACACACATGTATATGTGCTCTAATCCACCAGAAACTTCCACTGACTCTACTTCAAACGTATCCCAAACCCAACCACAGATCCCTTCCTACCTGCTCCTCTCCAGCCCAGTTCTTCTCTTCTTTGGACCTTCTCCCTGTTCCCGTGCCTGCCCTTCCCCCACGGTGATCTATTCTCAACACAGCAACCAGGATGGCCATGACATTCTTTTGCTCAGAACTCCACAGGGCTTCTCATCTGAGAGCAAAAGCCCACACCTTTAAAATAACCTGAAAAGCCCTGTGTGATCTGGCCTCCCATCAGCTACCTCTCTGATTTTAACTATTCTTATTTCTCCTGTGTGTGCTCAGAGCCCCCTGCCAACATGGGCCTTTCTGTCCAGGCAGGCTTCCTCCTTGGGATCTTTGATCAGCCAGCAACTTCCTCCCAAAATGTGCTTTTGCTCCTGACTGCCCCGGCCAAATTCCCCACCACTTTCAGGTCATCTTGCTCGATTGGCTCCACCTACTGTAGGCCCACCCTGGACATTCTGTGTGACCTCCTGGCCCGGCCTGGCCCCAGGTCCATATCACCTCCTTGCTACTCTGCTGTAGTTTTAATTTTTTTTTTTCATATGTGTTTACCAACTTTGGGCAATCTACACATGTACTTCTCTAATTTTGCTATTGTTTATGTTGTGTCTTTGCTCGCTAGACAATAAACCCTAAAGCAGTAAGGGACTAGTTATTCTCACAACACAGCCTCAGAGACAGGAAAGAGGAGCCCTTGCCTGCCCCGATCCACACCCAAAGCCCTCTATCTAAAATACCTCAATCTAGGTAAATAAGGATCCCAGAATTCCCTGAGCACTCAGCCTCTGCCGGCTGCTTCTTTGGATCCACTCGTCTGGGAGGGCCTGAGGAGGCCCAGGAAGGCAGCTTACTGGCCTGTGCATGTGGCTTGCATGTGTCTGCGGAAGGTTCACAAATGCACCACCCAAGGTGCAAGAAGCACCCAGGCTTAGAAGAAAAAGCAGAGCATCCAGAGAGATCCAGGACTGAGACCATCCTTTCCATGCTCCCACAATCTCACATGAATTTCCAAAGGATCTGAGAGTCATCGACTGAAATCCATCCTTCTGGCTTGGCTTAGCCACTGTCTCAGCACTGGGACCTGGTACCTAACACCCGCAACTTAAAGGAGGAGGTTTGCCTCCATTCACGATTTGCAGGCCTCAGGCCATTCAAGTCTCCCCAGCAAGGGTGAAAGGGTTTGGTGGAAGAAAGCCATTAACCCTATTGTGGCCAGCAAGCAGACAGCAACAAGGGTGGAACCGGAGGCAAGAATATCCCTTCTCAGGTTGTGCCCCAGAAACCCACCCCTGCCACCATGCCCACCTTCCAATAGCACAGAAAGTCACAATCAACAGATGAATCCACTTGCCAATTAACCCCATGGTCCAATCACCTTCCAAATACATGAGGCTTTTGGGGGATGTTCCACATGTTCCAGATTCAAACCATAACTCAGGTGTTTATAGAGGTACATTTCTCATAAGAGGAGAATAAAACATTGTGTTAAGGAGCTTGCTACTTTTTTCTATAGCATCTTAATATACCCAGATGGGAGATGGGTGTTATGGATTGAATCCCAAAATCCATATCTTGAAGTCAGCACTTCAGAACATGACCTTGTTTGAAATGACAGTTGTGGCAAACATAGTTAAGATGAGGCCAAATAGAGTAAGGTGAGCCCCTAATCCAATATGGCTGGTGTCCTTCCAAAAGGGGGAGATTCGAACGCAGAAGGGCACACAGGGAGAAGTCCATGAACATGAAGGTAGAAATGGGGTGATGGAGCTATAAGACAATGACAGACTACCTGAAGCCAACATCCTGATACTAGAAGCGAGGCAGGGAACCTCTTAGCCCTCATACCTTCCAGAAGGAAATTACCTTGATGACCCTTTGTTCTCAGACGAACAGCCCCCTATCTTGTGAGGAATAAATTTTTGTTGTCCAAGCCACTTGGTTCATGGTACTTTGTTATAGCAGCCCAGGCTAACAGATACACACGGTCATCTCGTGGTGCTTTGTTCCAGCCCCACCGGTATCTGGCAAATTGTTTTGCACATGTGAGCATGTGTGTAATTGCACTAATGCCTCAGCAAATGATTGAATGACACACAAGCTGAAAGTAAAGCAAAAAATGTCTCTAATTTTCATTTACATTCATAGTGTTTTAAAGTTCCTTTACATTTTTAATACTTTTATTTGCTCCCTACAAGAAGTCCAATGAGGTGAGGGATAGAGAGATTGTTTTGTCTCTAGAGAGTAACATTTAAGCCCTAATGCTACATAAGTTTTCTATCCAAATGGAATCTGAAGTTCTTAAGTGTGTGTGTGTGTGTGTGTGTAAAAGGAAAGAGATTTTAGATTAAGTGGGTATAAAGGGCTTGAAGCAGTGGAAACATCATAACCCCCTTCAATCTCCTACTTTCTATTGTCTTTAAAGTCCTCTGGAAAAAAAATAAGATATCAAAAAAGCACACGCTGACAGAAACCAAGGGTCACAGATAATTACTTGGCGCTAGCGTAATACCAAATATGGTTACAGTAGCAAGCCCTTTTCCAGAAAATACAGCTCATTCAGGACTTGATTCCCAGAGGAAATAGATCACAATACAGATCCATCACTATTTATATCTTATCAAGCCCAAGAGCAAAGACTTGACTGTTTGTAGAAAAAAATTCTAGCGACTAAGTTTATTTCTCAATAACTCTTTGAATATTAGAAACATATCTATTGTATTTCCTAGCACAGGCCCTAGTATGCTTTTAATACATGAGATTTCTCAGGCAAATCTCATCCTTCGAGGCCAAAAATTTGAAGGGTAACTGCATTTTTTTAAAATGCTACAAGCTCTAATAAAGTTGTACCTTAAAATTTTTAGCTCCTAGCTGGCCATGATGGTACCTGCCTGTAGTCCCAGTGCTCTGGAGGCTGAGGCAGGAGGATCACAAGTTAAAGCCAGCCTGGGCATCTTAACAATGTAGAAATACTATATCTGAAAATACAAATTTAAAAAAAGCTGGGGATGTAACTCAATGCGAAGGACCTGGGTTCAATCGCAATAATAGCCAAGGATGGCTGGTTATTATACAAGCTTCACCAAATTCTGTTCCTGTGTGTGTGTGTGTGTGTGTGTGTGTGTGTGTGCAATTATGAAGTCGCTTTAGAGTGATGGAGCACTGGAGGAGACAAGGAGGATAGAATTGAATTTCAATGTCATATCTTTAGACTTCAGTCACTCGACAACAGTGTTGAGCAGGCTCTGACTTTGATAATTAAAGGAACTCTGATTGCTAGAGTGCAGAGAGTCAAACAGTTACTGCAATTACAGAGAGGAAGCTGGTTTAATTAATATTTAAAGAAAATAATGGCAGCTCTTCATATTAAAAGCATATGCCCTTTCCCTACAATGAGGTGGAGCATAAGTGACTGTGATTATTCCAAGCCCCAAAACTAAGAGAGCAATTTAAAGGGCTGTACCTGTTACCCCGGCTCTGCAATCCCAGGAAGAAAGAAGTTGAGTCATCTGAGGCAGAATTTCATTTCACAATCAGGATAGTGATAGAAAGAAAATAAAACAGAAGATGTCAAACTGAGTAATAATAAGATACCTCCTTGAAGTAAACGTTGTGGTTTTGAAAGACAGATGGGTCCAATATATAGGAGAAAGGAGATGCCCAGAGCCAGAAAGGAGAACTATAAAGTTTAAAAGGCAATTCACTCAAGTCCAAGTTTACTTGATGAAGATAATAGGAAAATGGCAAGCTTAGCTTTTGCCAGTTCTAGGAGACTGGTGCCTTAAAAAAAAAAATCAGTTCTAAAAAGGAAAAGCCTTCTGGAAGAGTTATAATGATTTCCTGAAGAGGCTCAGAATCAGAAATTTCTTAAATGATTCCTTTGAAAGTACCAGGATTTTATAAGAACAGTTGAATCACTTTCCCATAAAAAAATAAAAGCTGGAACACATCAACCAAGTAGTTGGAAAAAACTGAACATATTATAAAAGATAATTGAAGGAAGATCTGAAAGAATTATTGTATAAATTTCAAAGGAATAAATTATTGCCAGAGTGGTGCAAAGGAAATGTATTTGGAAAATTTGTAGAGTTGGTATAGTAGGTGAAAATGAAAGGAGAAGTCAACACAGAAATCAGACAGCATGACTCCAAGTCTGGACTTGGCCTTGATCAGAAGTTGGGATGACAGGAATACTGTCAGGTATGTGGGACTTTCTTTGTTCCCCCATTTTATTGATATGTATATATGCAATATACATAATGTTCACACTGAACTTGAGTATTTTGTGCACACACACACACACACACACACACACACACACATATATATATATATTATATATATATATAATATATATAATATATATATATTAAAATTACAAACACTTCCTCTCTGTCTTTTTGATCCTCCCACATCCTCGCCCTACCCACTAGCTCCCACTATCACTCTCCACCTATTTATATGAAATGACTGTATTCTGTGTTTCTCATATTAGAGAAACCATTCAATATCTAACCTTCTGCGTCTGACTCACTTCACTGAGCATGACAGTCTTAAGTTGCATTCATTTAGCCAGAAAAAACTCTAAACTATCTGTCTTTATAGTCAAGTAGTATTCCATTGTGTACATATACCACAATTTGTGTATCCACTGGTCTGTTGATGGGTACTTTGGTGTCTTCCATATTTTAGCTATTGTTAGTTGTACTGCTTTGAAAATGGGTATACATGCATCTCTTCTATGTGATTCTTTTAAAGAAAATTAGGTGGGACTTTCTTACCCAATACGGTGGAGTAGTCAAGACTGTGATTTCAACAAAAAAATGTGTCACCACTTGTACTCCTCAATGTGCGGCAAATTCAAGATAATGCTTTGCAGCTAGAAGGCTGGAGGATCACGTGCCCGGGGCAGGAAGCAAAGGTAGACAGCAGAAAGGAGCAAGGACACACCGGTCCTAGAAGTGACATCTTCAGTGGGATTTATAAGAGAAACCAGCAGAAGAAGGCAAACAAAATTTATAAACCCAGATGCGTGTATCTAAAAAGTCTATACAATATGTAATAAAAGAGAAATAAAATTTAGCAGAGCCTTCCCCTATGTCTTCCAAAACAAACAAACAAACAAACAAACAAACAAACAAACAAAAAACAACACAGGAAAATACTCTTCAAGACTTGCAAGAGCAAAAGCTGTGAAGAAAAAATGTTTTCAAGCTTGAAGATCATATGTGAAAAATACTATTCCTAGATTTGGGTCTGTGTGTGTGTGTGTGTGTGTGTGTGTGTGTGTGTGTGTGTGTGTGTGTGTGATGGGATCTTGCTCCACCAGTCTGGTCCTGAGCTCACTATGTAGCCGAGGTTGGCCTCAAACTCCCAAACAGCAATCCTGTGCCTCAGCCTCCCAAGTGCTAGGATTACGGGACATGTGCCCCTACCTGCCTACTATGATGTGGTCGCGGAGGTTCGATCCTTGGGCCTCAGGATTCCTAGGCAAGCACTCTAATCACTGAGCTACTTCCTGAGCCTCATCACTAGATTCTTATTAATTCCAAAATTGATCAGAGCTTCAGGTAAGTGATCCTCCACAGAGAAAGCTGGGACAAACTGGACAAATAGTATTAAACTATAGCCTAAGGTATAAGATAGTTATCCATGAGTCCACGTAGATGTGATTTACCAGGATGGCAGACCTCGGCTTGAGGTGTTGCTCACATTCCCAAAGTACCGAAGTATCCTTCATTCCTGACCTGAGCCCAGTGTTTACTCCGCGAGGTGTGCAGGGTGGGCCTTACCCGACATGCCAGCCAGCATCCTCAGGAAGGGCTGGCATCTCTCACTCTGGCCATTACTACTACTTTCTTTGCCTATTACTTGGGAAGTGTGCTTAAATCCCTGAAATCTGGTTCTAAGGAATTTTTTAAATAAACTTTTAATTTTATAACATTTTTAGGCTTACAAAAAATTGTGAATATGATACATGGAATTGCCATATGGTGTAATTCCATTTATGACTTTATACCCCTCACCCCCCCCCCCCCCCGACACACACACAGAATCTGAAAGCAGGAAACTCAAACAGATATTGGTACATCAATATTTTCAGTAGTATTAACCACAAATGCCAAAATAGGGTAGATGCAACCCTAGTGTCCATCAACAGAATGGATAAGCTAGGGGTGTAGCTCAGTGATTAGAGTGCTTGCCATGGCAGTGAAAGGCTATGGGTTCAATTCCCTGCATAACCTGGGTGTGGTTGTGCATGCTGGTAATCTCAGCACCTGGGAGACTGAGGCAGGATTGCTGTGAGTTCAAGCCCAACCTGGATGCATGTTGAGTTCAGGACCAGCCGGAAGTACAGAGTGAGACTCTGTCTCAAACAAACAAATAAACAAACAAACAATCCAGATGAATGAATAATCAAAGAACACTTCATATATAGAATGATATATTATTCTGCCTTAAAAATAAAAAAGAAAACAAGCATACTATTTTTCATAGTAGATGTACTACTTTTCTTTCCTTCTAACAATACAAACAGCACAAGAGTTCCAGCCAAGAACTGTGCTGCTCTTTCTGACAGCAGCCATTCTAATGGGACTAAAGGACTAAGGGACCCTAGCACTGTGGGGTTTATTTGCATGTTCCTAATGATTAGGAATGTTGAGCATTCTTTCATGGGTTTAATGGCTCATTGACTATTGTATTTTAAGAGTTCACCACATAATTCTCTTATCAGATAAATAATTTGCAAATATTTTCTCCCATTTCCACAGAACACCTTTTGTTTTATTGAGGGAAGCTTTGTACGCACAAAATTTTAAAACTTTTGTGAAATCTATAATTTCTTCATTTACTTCATTGCTTTTGGCACAATGTCTAAGGGACTGTCACCAAGTCCAGTGTTATGAATTTTTAAAGTACTGAGAGAAGCAAGATTTTAAGTTTGACATCAGTGGATTTTATTTTCTAACACATCCATACAATCCCTATGGCATATGATGATCACCTAGGGATACAATTGCATAATAACTTGATTAAGTACTTGGGATGGGGGAGAGGTCTCCGGCTAAGGATTAATGGTCTTTTAACTGTCACAGACTGGTAGTCACATGGTGGAGTTGCTATGTACAGCTATCAGACCCCACATCCTGAGTTGCTGGTAAGCTCTTGGCAACACTAACTAAAAACTATGTTTTAAGAACATATACTTTTAGTCAACTAACTTTATAAAGGCTAGACTTGCTTATTTTTAAATCTTTAAGACTTTTTTCTTTACCTTAATCTGAGTTCTGTTCTTAGTGAAACTTCTTGTTTACCAACTCCTGTAGTGAGGAGGGAGAAGGAACTAACATTCATTCATTGAAAACCTAAAAGGCGGAAGGCAGTGAGCTTTACCCATTGTATATAATTTAGTCCTAATTTTAAGAAATGTAAAATAAGCAATGGTATCCATTCTAAAAAAGAAATAAAATCTCAGAAAACATTAAGAAATGTCCTTGAGCTTAGTAGCTGAAACCAGACCCTGCTTGGCTTTGAAGTTCATGCAATTTCCACCTCCTACCTTGCCTTCTTACGATGAGGATCTCTGCCCATGGCCCTACCAGATTTTCTTCCCAGTGAATGGGACAGAGTAGACCAGTGGGGTGGAGAGTAGGGGAAACCTGGATCCAAAGGAAGAATAAAAGATATAGGAAAAGATTTTCACCCTAGGTCTGCCCTCAGGAGATATACTAATAGGTAACCAGATTTCTGATGTAGCCATTGTTGCTCTCCACTTAGCACAACTATTAAACTTTTTCTGAAGATCTTATCTCTTTCTCAGCCTCAACTTCTATTATCCTAATTTCTTTGCATCCTGTGGGAACTAGCACTTAGCAGAATCTAAAAGAAATAAAGTCCAGCCATACTTTCAATGATACTCTGTGCCAAAAACTGCATTAAAGACATTATTGCTTATGAAGAAACATATAGCACATTTTATAAAATATGTACATCTACTAAGAACATTTCTACTGGTGAGTCCTTGGAAACTAGGAGAGTTGAAGAATGCATCTTTGTCATTTTGCAGCTTACCAGTTTATCTAAATGCTGTTGAGGTGACTCAAACAACATTTTGGAAAGAAAAACCTTGCTCATCAATTGGAAACCAGATGGAACCCAACCTACATACCTTTAGCATAAATTCATTTCAGTAAGACAAGGACAGAGAGCATCCCCAGCTGCCTGCCATCCACCACCACTAAAATGGCAGGCAGGCAACCCATCAGCCTCCTGCTCTCTTCAAGGAAACCATAAGTATTGGCCCACCGTTTTCCTGCCCAGTGAAGATGAATGAGATTCCCACAGGTCCTTGCCCTCCAGCAAAGCACTGCTCCTCTCAGGTGAACTCACCCAGGGAGACTTCTCACACACTGGGCAGAAGTCCTCACACCCAGTGGCTGTATTCAGTGCTCAGGAGAGCTGCCTGCCGGCGCTCACTTCTGACCCTCCCCTGGAAGGCATTACCTACCAAGTGCAGAAGTTGCCCCAACCAACCCTTCTAATTGATGTTTTCAGATTTTGAATTGTTCACGTGAGCAGGGACCACAGAAAGGAGTAATATGTGAGAAATAACAGTGAATGAGGACGAAATTTCAGAAGGGTAATCAGAGTAACTTCTCTTTCTGAGGAAAAGTAAACGTGAATGACAACAATTCATAAATAATAGCAATAGCTAATACTCATATGGCACTCATGTCTTAAACATTGTTCCAATATATATATATATATATATATATATATATAATCTTCATAAAATTATTCACTTGATACCTTCGGTGGAAAAGAAGAAGAAAGGATGGACAGACGGAAGAAAGGAAGGGAGGGAGGGAGAAAGAAGAAACAGAGGGAAGGGGAGGGAAGGACAGAAACAGGTGAGGTGACTTATCCGAGGTCCCAGAGCTAATGGCTAGCAAAAAATATGAGGCCGACTCCTCATAGCCCTCCTCACCACACCTCGCATGGCCGATGGGCACACAAGCTCTCTTGGGACTGTCTTGTAAAGCCACTAATCTCATGCAGAAGAGCATCAGCTTCACAACCCAATCACCACCCAAAGACCCCACCTCTCAATGCCATCACATTGGGGATTAAGGATGAACATATGAACTCAGAAGGAATGCAAACATTTATACCACAGCAGAAGCAAACCTGAATTAGAGAAGATGCTATTTTGCCACAGGTCCTTGTTTGGGGTTTTACAGCTGTTGGCATTGGCATTTCCTGTTTGCAGTATTAGCACAGAGTATTTCAGAAAACTATTTTGTTGTCATCATTTTGTAAATGAGAAAACACAGCTGCCTCCTGTTCTCACCTCATGTTCAGCACCTCCATTGCTCATTCAGGTAAAACCTTTCCTGAATTAAGGGTTAGGTTTTTGATTGATCCCTTCCCTATTTCTACTCATTCTGTTCTGTGCTCACCAACTCACTTTTCACCAGATCACTTAATGCGTCATCCCTGATTGTGTCAGTTTCAATACGGAGTCTAAAATTAAAGTCACATAACTTAAAAAGAAGAAAAAACTCGTATAAGCTTGCTCCATCATAACTACATAAAATAATTGGTATCATTTACCATACTTTCCACATTCCATATGCCGGAGGGTGATTCTACTCCCACTGCAAATCACACTTGAGTGGGTAGAAAAGAAACAGCATATATTCTCATTATCTGATATTTTCTTTGCTGACACCGACTTCCCAGTTGAGCAGAACCCATAGGAGCAGTGAGTCTCAGCAGGGAACATGACCACCCAAGGTGACCTTCCTGGGAGAGGACCAGAAGAGAGATGCCCTGGACTGGCTCCTCCCTCAGGCCCCGAGGAAGGGGCTTCTCCCAGAGTCTATCAGGTGTGTCCAACCTGAAGCCCACTGTTTCTTTGCCCTTGTTTTTTGGAGTGAAGAGGAATTCAGTATAGAGTTAATATGTGAAATGTAAGTACAAAACTTTCTTTTTGATTTTTTTCATTATAATATTTTTTAAATCAATGGCAATAGAACATCAGGCCACAGGTTGGTCACAGAATGCCTGAGGACATTGCAGACCTTTAGTGCAGCCCACCCAGATCTACAACGTAAGCGGAGAACATGAAGGAGTCAGGTAGGGAGCAGGTCAGAAGGAGCCAGCTGAAACTGCTGCTCTGGGCTGGAGAAATGGCTCAGCAAATTAAGTGGCTTGCTTAGCAAGTGCTAAATCAAGAATCAAGTACTGGGGTTCGATTCCCCAGCACCCACATAAACCGGGAATGGTGGCGCACGCCTATAATCCCAGCACTCGGGAGGCTGAGGCAGGAGAATTGTCATGAGTCAAGGACAGTCTGATCTCCATAGTGAGTTCAGGACCAGCTCCATAGTGAGTTCAGGATCAGTGTGGGCTACAGAGCAAGATCCTGTCTCAAAAAAAAGAAGAAATAAAAAAAAAACCACTGCTTTGGTTAGGATAATCTAGTAGCATGTGGGGGGGAGACTGTTATAAAACCTTCATTATACAAAGATTGGTCCATAACTAAGAGATTGGCCACAAAATAAATTATAAAAAGCTTGTCAAGATGGTACATACAAGAGAATTAAAAAGATTTAGTTGAAATAGAAAAGTTCTAGAAATTACTTTGGAACAATATGAAGAAAACAGGCAAGAGAAAGACTGGCGTTTATTCATATTTGCTCTAGTTAAATTGATTCAGATGCTGTCCCTCAAAGCATGGAGATAAAAAGACCACTTTTAAACATCATCCCAAAAAAGTATGCTCTTCAGTTATGTTCACGGTAATCCTTAGATGTAAACTTGAATTTTATGTTTAGGGCAGTGTGTAACCTATTGAAGTGTATATTCAATACAGAAGGTATGATCACATTTACAGTGCATGTTTACACTTAAAATTTTTTTATTCTCTATCTAGAAAGTCACAGAATTTTAAAGTTTTTGGTATGATATACCATGCATTCAAAAAATACCAGACTGGTACTAGTCCATAGCCCAAGGATTAGGTGTGCTAACTATGCAATAATTAAATATTTTACCAAATATAACAGGCTAACTTTTAGATTGATAATTTCCCATGCCCTATAAATGACATCATAAATATCCATGTGGCCCTCGGCAGATAAAAGGTTTCCCACCCCTGTTCTACAAGAAACAATTCCATTTTGTGGGTGCTAAGACCACAAACTCCTTCAAGATAGCTCCCAAATCTGCCCTTAAATTTGACAAAGATCCTGACTGGATACCCTGTTGTCAGGTGCCTCCCTCAGAAAAGTCATACATTCTTCTGTATCCTAAATCTCAAATAGAAATCTTCTTTTCATGACTACAGAGGGGCTTTCCCCACACCTATTTCAGAGAAAGAGGGCAATTTCACCCTTCAGCAAACGATCTGTCTATTAACCCCTAGGAACCACTATGTCCCTGACAAAACTCAAGTGAATCGAGAAGGCAAGGCTGTGCTCTGGATGCAGAGGTTTCTATGTGTTGTTCCGAACAACCACAACCAGAAAAAAAAGAAAGAAAGCTCAAAGGTAACAGCATACTGAAACTTCACTATCACTGCGATTAATACAAGATAATGACAAGAGAAGTCTGATTCTGCCCACCTCCTTCCAGCCACAGACTACCAAGAACACGCACAGTTGGCTTCACTGCTCATTGCCAGGAGGAAGCTACTCAACATGGAATTGTAGGCATCTCTACAAGAGGGTGCTAGAAAGGGCTTACTATTAAATTTGGGTTGGTGGGAGGTGATTTGGGGAAGAGTTCAAGCAAGTACAGCTCTCTTCTACATTAAATGTGGTCAACAACAGGGAGTTCTATGATTGGAACACATCTCCCATACACAGAGGAAGAAACAGAAACTAAAGCTATGATTGGTTATGAATCCATAGTGATTTGTGGTAGCCAGGATAGGGGAGTAATGGGCGATTTCGTGTTTAGGCAATATCCATGCTTTCCATGTACGCTGAGTCATGATTAGAGAGTGGTCACGTTCCTGTCCTGTTCAGTCATACTAGAGAGTAGCATGGTTTGAGCGTGTTGGTCTGTAAAACTATTTATGCTCAGCAAAAACCACCAAGGCCTGACAGTGAGCCCGGTGGCCACTCCCAGCAGCACCAGGCTGAGGCACTAGGGCACATCGGCTCTCAGCTGCCATTTCCTCACGGAAGTACAGCTCTGTACACAGAAGTACTTCCGGAAATACTGTTGCAAGGAAGTACAAACTAAGGAACAGGACTTACTGTGGAGAACACAAGCAGCTTCCCTGAGGCGCTGACATTCAAACTAACAGCTTAACACATAAAAGGTCTTCTATGGCCACAATCCCAGGAGTTCACTCAGCCTTTTCTCTGTGGATAGATTCATCCACTCACAACACTATCATTTCCCACAAATTAATAATGTTTAAAGAGCAATTAAGTCGCAGCTGACTTCTCTCACACTGTTCCCAGCCTTCCCTGAATATGAGAACAGTCTTGGCTCTGGAGTTCTACACAGAGGATCTATTCAAAGTCCTGGTGAGAAAATCATAATCATTGTACGAGTTCAATTTAAGAGTAAAGTAGGTACAGCCCTTGCCCAGCAAGTACAAGGCCCTGGGTGTGATTCCTCAGCACCACATAAGCTGGGCATGAGGGTGCATGCCTGTAAACTTAGCTCTTGGGAGGCTGGGGCAGGAGACTGCAGTGAGTCCACAGCCAGTCTGAGCTCCATAGTGAGTTCAGGATCAGTCTGGGCTACAAAGTGAGACCCTATCTCAAAAATAAATAAAGAGTACAGGAAATGACAAATAAGGCACGTTTTTAAATGGAGCTGCAAGTGTTTAAAGACATCACAAGACCATCCAGCAGAAAATACAACGATTCAGTATTTCTCTCAAAATTGCATTCTTGACATAGAGTTACTTATCAACAGAAGAAAACAGTTGCCTTTCAAAGTTAGTGAGGTGAGTTGACTGGTGACTGAAGAAAACAGTGAGAGAAGAAAATACACCAATTTTTCTCTCCTATTTCAAAGCTTGATGTTATAAATGAGAAAAAAATTATCACACTGCAGAATTAATTCTCCTGGAAAACTCACTTGATGAAAGTTGTTAAATCTCATGGAATTCTTGATCTCCAAAAGGTCTTGGGAGATTGGAGAAAGCTAAAAACCTTGGGTTAAGGGCCGGCCATCTCCTCTACTGTCATGCTAAATAATATGAGGACTGATCAGCAAATACTTTGACTGTTTAAATTCTTTTTTAATTCCGTATAGTAAGAGACACACTGCAATGAATCTCCTTCACTTTAAACATACTTATCGTGTCATTTTTGCCACTTTTTAAAGGCAGTTCTCGACATCCTCTTTTGTGAGGGTCTTTAGTTATGCTGTTATGGCTGCATCCATTCTAAATAAATTCAAAATGTTGTCTCATTTTGACTTTGGGGAATAGCCAGAAATCACTTGGGGCCCGATTCAGTAGGTAAGGAGGGTGAGAATACTCCTGTGACTACAAACCTGCCTATCTATTAGATGGCAGTTGGCAACAGGATTTATTGCTTTTTTTTTAAGTCACACTCCTTTAAAGACATGAAAGAGGCCTTTCAGAACTGTTTCAGACAGTGACAAGAATGGTGGGATGAATATGTTTAAAATACAGTATTTTGAGAGGAATTATTGGTAATAATGTCTTTTATTGTACTAATTTTTTAATTTAGTTACTCACTATATATTTTGATCAAATCTTATAGGTGATTTAAATAACATCTATCAACAGTCACAAAATGGAAGCATTCCTCTAAAAAATGGCTAGAAAACTGATAATAGCTAAATCCTGGGTGGCCTATGCATCCATCAGAGGGTGAATTGATAAAGAAAATGTAAATATACAACGGAAAACTACACTGCTATAAACAAAGATAAATTGGAATCCTTTGTTAAAAATGGTTATACCTTGTAGTATAATATAAAGCTTTGTAAGTTAATCAGATATGAAACGTTAAAGTATCATATTGTTTCACAAATATTAATGAAAAAGCAAACTAAAGGAGAGAATAAGGGAAGTAGGAAGGTAGACATACTGGAAACAGGAACCGGACCTGAGGACATCAGAAGGAAACAGGGTTGGGGTATGGGGAAAGGGAGGGGAAATGAAAGACCAAAACCACAGCATGGATATGCACCAACTCCCCAAGCTCTGTGTGACCAATATGAAAATGATGTGTATGCAGACATATATACAAACAAAAATGATATAAATAAAAAAGAATGGCTGTGCACTCCTACTGAGAGGAGTACAAGCTAGAAAATATTCATTCTCCACAGAAATTGAATGCACACAGCCCATTGGAGAGACTGTGGAACATCACATATTGCATTACCTGAGATGTTTCTTACCACCTAAATCTTGAGAATTCTCAGTGGTGTTTATACACTTTTAATATTTAATGCTGAGGGTAAGCTATTGTAATGACAGGACGCATTAGGTGGATTATTTTGTGTTTCTGGGTCATCGAGAGATCATTTTCCTTCAGATAAACCTCATGCAAGCCTTAATGTTTCCCTTTGTAGTTGTAAGCTTCAGTTGTGACAAGCACCCACTGGGATTCCCATTTTGCCAGACACAATTCTGCCGCCTTCATATCACCACCACACAACTACGTGGCAGCATCAGCAGTAATACCCCTGGCTTTTCTGAAGAACAATTAACAAGGACCCATGTTCTACATGACGTTTAGTAAAGACAAGTCCTGCTTTCCTAGATAGTGAAATGCACAAAATATGATAAATATCTCAGGGAATCTCGTCTCTGATCAAGAGACCATCTTGAAAGTATAGTTAATGCAGATTTGGAAATATTGCAAATGAATTCATGATTCCAGCATGTAAGTCTGCAGAGTGGATTGCTTTTATAGACACAGGTCTGAATATAGCTTGAATGCAAATCAATTTCATATGCACTTATAAAAATGTCTTTATAATTACAAGGTACCCAACTCAGAGCACGGCATCTAAGAACTAGCACGAGAACTCAGGGCTAATTACCCTCCAGGGTAGGAAAGGGCACACAGGGCCCATCAATCCAATTCCCTCCCACTAAAATACACAGCCGTGGGTGTCTGAAAGTTAAAACACTCAGATTTCACATCGTTTCTGCTGCTAAATATTTGTCAACAGATCTTCTACAATCAGGCATTTCTTAAACCCGAGTAAATTCTCTAACTAAAAATGATGTAAGCAAGTTGAAAAAGCAGGCCCAGTAGCAGGAAGACAGGAGAAATCAGCAGACAAGAATGCTACACTGGGTTGGGACTCTTGGAAGTTTCTGCTTTTCTTTCTTTCTCTTTCTTTCTTTGTTTCTTTCTTTCTGTTTCTTTTTTTCCAACCCAGCGTCTTCACACTAAGCTACATCCCCAGCTCACTTTTTAGCTCCAATTTTGCAGCAAGGTCTGGGCAAGTTGCTAAGTTAAGTTGCCCAGGCTGTGCTTGGAGCTTGCATCTTCCTGCCGCAGTCTCCCAGAGTGCACAGCTTACAGGTC
The DNA here is from genome assembly GCA_004027205.1 of Ctenodactylus gundi. NCBI lineage: Eukaryota > Metazoa > Chordata > Mammalia > Rodentia > Ctenodactylidae > Ctenodactylus > Ctenodactylus gundi. The sequence continues at coordinate 253,339 of PVKB01000728.1, read as the reverse complement.
ATACCACCAGGGTCACCTTACACTTTCTTTTTCCACGGTTTTGTTCGGCATATGTAAGAGTGAATGAGTTCAGTATCTCTCTCTCTATATATATAAGCAATTACTTTACCTTCTTTTTAATGAAAAGACAAGACATTCCTTTGGGCTGTTTATTGGGATTTATAGCTACCAAGATGCAGGTAGTGTCCATTGCTATCTGACATACCAAACATAAATAAACAACGATGCAGGTTCAAGACTCTCACCTGTTCTGGAAAACAGAGGAACACGCCGGTATCCTGCCAAAGGAATTATTCCATGCGTAATTATACCATATTTAATTAGAGCAGTAAAAATAAAATAATCAGCTATGGCTCCTTTCTTAATGCTATGAGAAAAAAAAACTGTCTTCCCTGAGTGTGCATTTTAAAAAGACCATATTTACACGTTTGTCTTGTAAGAGGTACAATCAGAAAGTATGACACTTAAATTGATAATATTTATTGCAATTAAAGCTAGATTGCCTTGAATCGCCCTGAGAATTCTGCCTTCACGTCCGACACACTTACCCCATCATTCTTGCCACTTTCTCAGGCAATTCTGGAAGTCGCTTTCCTGAGTGTCTTTAGCTGCCCCATCCTGCCTGCTTCCATTTCTCAACTGATTCAAAATGTTGACTTTTCACGGTCAGTTTGACTTCTGGGAAGAGCCAGAGGTCACACGGTGCCAGATCCAGTGAATAAGGTAGCCGAGGTCACACTGCCATGTCTTGAAGAACCTGCCTTTCTGTTGGATGGCACTCAGAACAGTACTTACCCAGTGTTTTATTACACGTCCTAAAGACATGTAGGAAAGGGGACTTTCAGAAGTGCCTCAGAAATGGCAAGGACAACAGGGCAAGTGTGCGTGAAGTGAAAGAAAATATGTTGAAAGGAATTCACGAACTGTGTCTTCTGCTATAATAAGTTCTTTTAAATTAAACATCCACTGTGTTGGTTTTTTTTTTTGCTGTTACAAAAATTAAACCATTGCAGCTTCTCTTCTACCTTCCCGCGTCCTGTATGCCCAACCCCAAGCACCCAGTTCAAGTTCCTCCTCCCTCAGAGCCAAGCATGCTCCAAAATCACCCACCACATTTTTGCTTCAAGAAGACCCTGTTTTTTAGGCACACTTTGATGGTGCCTAAGTAGAATCAGACTAGATTCTCAGGACACAGTGGAAGTCTCCCAAGAAAGGTGATTCTACCACTTGATGCTCTGACAAGAGTCATGAAAGGAAAGACTCTGATCCCAGTCCCTTCCTCTGTTTTGGCACCAAACTGAGTCACTGTTTCGTCCTTCTCTTTGATTCCCGTCCTTCGTTTCTTTACAGTAGCCCTGACTACTCTTTGCGGAAGAACTATCATCCATGTAAAGAAACACTTACATACTGCAAGTCTGTCTAATTGGTGTTCTTTGTAAACCCATGTCCCCACCTAACCTCCCACATTTCTGTAACTCTTCAGAAAAAGAAAATAGGTATAATACATATAATTTCCTATCTTAGCTATGGATAGGCACATTTTGTACATTGAAATGTTTCTTGGATAAAGGCAAGTTATGTTTAATATGAATGCCTTTATCTTAATTCTAAGAATATTACCTTTGTTCATGCACAGGACTGGTAAAGTGTATTGCCCGAGAAACTCATTGCTTGCAATATAACCTGAATTTTCAACCACAAAACGCAACAGTGCCAGTTCCGGCACCTGAATCACGAAGGTGAAGGTTTCATTCCATCTTGGACTAAAAGCTGAAAGGTAAAGGAACAGGTACAGAAATTATGGAATTATGGACATCAACCCTGGGGAAAATAAATAAATAATAATTGCTCTCCAAAACTTTCAAGGCTTTAATAGCAGTGATAATAACCCTATCCTGTATTTTATATTTTTAAAGAACTCAATGAGGAATATGTTATAATAAATATTAAAATATTGAGTGTTTACTATTGCTAGACGATGTTCTAAAAACTTTACACAGAACTTTTCTCCTTTAACCCTTACCACAGTCTCCTTGGGGTTACTACTACCAGTGAGAAAACTGAGCCACAGAAACCTTACCAGACCTCACAGAGAGAGCCATTACATAGCACCACAAAAACTCAAACACAGAAAGCCAAATTTCAGGGCAGAAATGGTTAATAGTTATGCAACATGACAGATTTTCCCAGGCATTCCCTTAACAAAGAAATTGAAGCATGAAGTAACCCCATGTTTCTATAGGAGATCCTGTTACAAAAACGGCTCCATGAGTCACTGTTAGGGTACGCTGAACAGCACACACTCTGAAATCAGCTCTTTGTGTTTCTTTTGGCTAAGATCATGTCAAAGTCCAAACTTGAATACTTTTGTCTCTAGTAAAGTAAATCATCCCAAACAATCCCTTGCCAAAGCAAGAAATTCAAATTATTTCACGCTGTAACCCAAGTCATCCAAAACTTGGAGCAATATTTCCTAGAATCAAGTATTCATATCTAGATCAAATACACTCCTCTATTTAGTAACAGGTGCAAGGATCTGGGGAGGAGCAATCTCTGTTGCTCTAGGTATGGAGGCAATGCTACAATCGTCATTCTTATCGGAAGAACCAATGAACGCGTGACCAGCTACTGTCTATGATGGCCATGGTGACCTGTGGTCACAGAGCACAGTGTTCACATGGCAACTCAGGATGCAGTTTGTGCCATGGAAACAGTAAACTACGAGCTCACCCAGGAATAACAACTGCATTACCTCAATCTAAGAAAACAAATAAATCCATAGGAAAGAGGGCTAGACTGAGGGTCACTTCTATATGGACATGGCAAGACACCCTACACTTATTTACGTGTCCTCCTTCAAACATGCCTCATTGAAACATGTCCTTTCTGACTCTGTGCCTTCCTGTGTAACTCTATATACCTCTGTCTCCATCTCTCTCTCTATTTCTGCCTCTCAACACATACAAGTACAAATGTAGTCATATACTATAGGAGAGAATCCTAAATTTTAGTTATCAAAGTTAAAAAACAAAAGTAACCCAAGATATGAAATTTGATTGTGATGAATACAGTTTTCCAGACATGAACAAAACTGAAGAATTTTATATCTTGTCTAAATATGATTCTTTTCCTCATGAAAAGGATCACATTTTTGTATCTTTAATAACACTATCATTGGCCCTCCTGCACTCTTTCTTGTCTGCCTACCTGGACTCACTTCGCACAGCGTTTCTCCGATACATCTCTCACTCTTTTTCAGACATCACGGCCTTCTTTACAACCTGACTTCAGCTTCTTCTAACCATTGAGACCATACCCGAACTTCACTTTCTGTTTTTCCATTTCCCTCTTACACACTTCTTTTTATATTATCTACAGAAACGATCCTCCTACTGCTCCTTTGTTTCAGGTTATATTTCTATTTACAAATTTTAATTGCATCCATTTTCTAGAGAAAATCAAGTCTCTAGGAGCTTAGCATTGGCTTCCTCAATTTCCATGGCCATTCTCAATACAACTTTCTCACTATGTCTTTAACTAGCCTTTCTTAGGCACCCACCTTAGGGTTCTTGGCTTTTCTCAAGCATCTTTGAATTGTGTCTTCTTCATATTTTAAGGTTTATGCTATTTTTTCTGCCTTAAGTGCCCTCATTTTCAATCTTCACAAAAAAATCTATACATTCCTCACAAGCCATCTCCAAAAACGCCCTTCAATTACAATTCTCTGTACTCTCCTAAAAGCACTAATCCCTCTCTATCATAATAGTTTTACCTATATTTCATCTTTCCACTGAACTGTTAGCTAGCTAAGATAAAATTTATTGGGATATACATAGTAATTCTCATAAATTCCAGGAATATACTCTAAATTCTAGAATCATAGGATCACAAGAGAAGGACCAGTTCTTTGCATTTTTCCATGAATCCTCAAGTAAAAGATGGAGAGAACAAGAGATAGGTGATTCTGGGCTTTGTGACAGAGCAGGAACAACTTCCTGACTGTGGCATTGAAGTATGACTTCACCTCTAAAGCAGGGTGCCAAATTAGACGGTTAAGTCCTCACCAACATCCCTTCTTCTCGGTAACATGAGATTAAGCACCAATAATTTTCCAAATCTTTTTTCCATGCCAGGAAAAAGCCCTCGAGGCCATGCTGGAGGAGTATTTGGAGTCATGCAAGGGAAACAGACTGGGAACATTGTTACAAATTATCATCCAAGAACAAAAAGACTAATAAAATTTCTTTGGCTCCTCTGCCAGAGCTATTTCACTAAAAGTACATTTGCAGACTCTGAAATGAAGTCCACCTGCATGGGGAATATCCATCTAAAGACTATTGTTTCTAGACACAAAGACTGGTTCCAAAGTCTCCTCTAAGGTGACCTTGACAGGGCAATCCCAGAAGCCTGCCCTTTCTTGTGTTTCCTTAATGATTTCAATCTCACAGAAGAAATGGAAATGCCAGGATTGTATTAAATAAAATGTCATGGAGTGCTGGGCTGTTGAAAATCTCACTAAAGTCATTTCTTCCAAGTCTACAGATTCCCTGTTGGCAAAAATGACTGAACTAAGAATCCAAATATTGTACCATAAGTTTCTAAGACATCCTTAGCCTGAGTCAGAAGCCATGGACCTTTGATCTAAACTAATTCAGGCAGTAAGGTAAAAACTGTCAGAACAATCATGAGTTTTTTATTTAAAATAGAGGCTAGAGGCTAAGTAGGTTCGCAGCTGCCAAAATGTCCCTGCAAAATCAGAGAAAGCACAAAAAAAGGGAGCAAAAGTGAAAACAGTCATCATTCTGCAGATCAGATAGATGTTTGTAGCTGTAATCTGAAAGTTTCCTTAAATAGCCTCATCATTACCTAATTGTTTTTGCTGCAGGTAGTATGTGGGTACTCTTGAACACAATACAAAATCTTTGGCTCACGAATGCTGTAAATGTGTATGGCATCTGTAAGCCTTCCAAAACAAAGCCTCATGGAAACTCTGTAGGGTACAGAAGGAACTCACCATTTTTTCTAATGACACGAGTCTGGTACCTCACGTGATCGTTGGGAACACCGTAAACTTCTACAGTCACCAGTGTGTCCACCTTGTTTGAAGAGAGGCTGTTCAGAGGCAACTGCATGCCACTGATGACCTGTGTGAACAGAAATGAGCAGAGGAATGAAGCAGAACATAAACTGCACGGCCACCCAATTTCAAAATAAAATTAGGTACTTCAGACAAGTTGAAAAATTCTAAGCCAATTCCTACAAAAAAAAAAAAAAATTGAAGCTGGACACAGTACAAATTCTAACCTTTGTCTTTTATGTACAGACACCAGTAGATAACTCTCAAAAATATGTCTAAATTATTCTATTTTACTGAAGTGTGTTTATCATGAAAACCATAATGTCCAAGGCTGATAATTCAATATTATGTTTCTATTTGAAAGATGCTTTTTTGTAAGTACTGGGGATTAAGTTCTTTCACACTGCTCAGTCCACTTTTATTTTTGATTTTCAGACAGAATCTTGTTAATAAATTAAGTTGTCCAGGCAAGGCTTGAATCCTCCAGCCTCAAACTCCCAAAGTAAAGTGATCATAGGCCTGCGTCACTGGCCTGCGTCACTGTTTTAAAAAACATTTTTTATCACCATTTTACTGAAATCTAGGCTGAGTGACTCTGATAACATCTACTATGTTTGAATTTACTTTATATGCACTAAAAATTTTAAAAATAACACAAATATTATTTCTTAAATGTATAAAGGACACCATACAGTTTTTCCTAATAACATTCTCTGATAGAATTTGTGTTTGAGTAATTTATGAAATTCTGCATTATTTAGTCCCACCTATACTACCATAATAACAGCCTGAGTTTGGAAAAATCAATTATCCTATATATATTAAAGACTGGTTAACAAAAGAATGCTTAACAAAGTACTGAGTAATAGTTCATTTAGGTTTGATAGCCAAGCTCATTGTTTAAGCCAAAATTTGTTTTGCTTTTAAGAACAAAATGAACATCTAACAAGTATTTAGAATACAATAATTTAAGTTAAAAATGGTAGTTATAAGTCTAAACATGGAGTTATAAAAATAAAGTATAATTTTGATTTCTGAAGATGATACAAAGGTAAAAAAGATTAAGTGTAATAGAAAGAAGAGAAGAAAAGGGGAGGGGAGAGGAAGGGATACAGATGAAAGGAAGAACAGGGAAGGGAGAGGAAAAGAAAAAGAATGGAAGAGGAAAAAAGAAACAAGTAATTTTAATGTTTCCTAAATCTGCACATTATGACATTAGTTAGAAACCAGAGCGAATGTGAATATTTAGTGATGAATACTCAATAGGCACCAGCAAATCTGCAGCTAGACATCTTGGTGTTTGGAAAGAACACTGGTCACACCCCTTTAGTATACTGATTTCAAGTCTCAGGGTATGCCAGCCAGTGTCAACTTAAAAGTAACTGAAGCAAAGGAAAATATTTTAAATGGAATCGACAGAATGTGCCTTTTACTGTAATAATTTTTAATTTGCTGTATTATTTGATCACAGCTCTTGTTAAGAATGCATAATAAAATCAGCATCGTAGTAAAATCTCCCTGGTCAGCTTGCGAAGGAAGGATCAAGAACACTGAGAGAAGGCACCCAAAGAGCCTTAAAAGGAAGAGACATGTTACAGAGCGTGAATGTATGAAACACGACAGCAGTGAAGAAGGTCATGCAAAGAGAACCAGCCAGCAAGACATGCAGGAGAAGAAGCTGCAGGATTTACAGATGCACTGAAAATGGGAAGTGGGGGAGACGTGTGAGGTCACGATGGCTCCCAAGCTGCTCACCGGGCAGACCTGCCCGGTGAACAGTGTCATCCCTGGCATCTATATATATATGATGTCACAGATTTGAATGATAAAGTAGGCTTTGGATCAAACAGGTGGAGATGCTACAAAGACTATTAGAACATGCCCTAGATTCTAAAACTGAGGTCAGGAGAAAGATTTGATTGTTGCTGGTGCTGAAACCATGCATGTTGATACAAAAGAACTTCAAGAGAATAATTCATTTGAAAGAAGAGTGAGGGTAAAACATTAAACAACAAATATATGCTAAGAGCAGGTAGAGAAAGAGGACCCTGCCATTGACTGTGAGACAGGGGCCTGGGAGGCAGGAAAAGGAGAGGGCACAGCACAGCCCAGGCCAGGGGAATACGTGCGTGGGATGGGGGATCTTACAGGTGGCCCACTCTCCTCTTCTCAGTTAGACTGACTACAGAATAATACACAAAGGATGTCAACATTCTGAGAACACTGTAAGTAAGCCCAACTGGCAACATCCTGCCAGGACCTAGAAAGAAAATCAAAGACTCTTTTTTTTTTTTTTTGCCAGCCTCCACTGTCATAGGCAATACCTACCTTTTCCCTGTAATCTGCCCAGTGTTAGGGTTCTGAAATCCTCAGAGCCAGGATAGAAGACCACCCCAACCTCCCTGGCCCTGCTGGCTGCTGTGGCCAGGGTCATTTCAGTCCACTCCTCTGTACTGCTGCATCGATTTCTGCTTCCATTCCAGGGAAGCAGCTCTCAAAGCTTCCATCCCAGCTGGGAGCTGGGCTAGGGCCAGAAGGGATGAGTGGGCTCCTGCGTCCTGTGATGCTGGCACAGTGAAGGATGGAGCTGAAGTAGAAAAGGAGAAGCACATGCTGGGAGCCCCATGAGGAGAAGCTCACAAAGCCCACAGAGCTTCACCAAGTAACACAAAACACAATAAACCAGTATCACAGTAAGCGATATTCCAGGCCAAGTTCTGAGACCATTTATAGGATTTTAGGACCGACTAGCTAAACAGGAAGGGAGACCAAATGGCCACACCTGCACAGTTTATCTACCACACAGTTGCTCAAATGATTCCGTGTCTCTAACGGAAAGTGAACACAGCACTTAGGCTATGGAGGCAAAAAAGGAAGATGTGAACAGCCTGTCCTGATGGAAACAGTGAACCTCAGACAGCTGCTTCTGCTTTTCATGAATTCATACAGGATATAATGAAACAAATGTGAAAAACGTAATGATGAGACAGAAATGTAAGAGTTAGTGGCAAGGATACAGAAAAGAGACAAGGAAGGAGTACAAGGAAAATGACATTTGGATAAAAATGAATAATGCAGAAGAGTTTACATTTACAATAAAATTAGGAAAGAATAAGATGTACAATGGACTCTGAGCCACCAGAGATGCTGTTGACGACAGCCCCATCACCTGAGATTCCAGAAGGGGCTCTGACATGGTTCCTGTGGTTCCAGTACCACAGAGCTAACTGGAAAGTTAGCTTTCACCAAAGGGGCCGAACCTACCCGATCTGCCCTCAAATAACAGGCACAATGACAGCTGCTCATAACTGAATGGGCGGAAAACAAAGCTAGAGATTTTACAAAGGATTCAGTGACATTAAGACAAAGTAAACATAGTACTTAGGTTATAGAAGGAAGAAAAGGTGGAAAAGTTCATGCTAATGGAAACAATTTCAAGCAGTTGCTTTTGCTTTCAATAAAATTATACATAATATAATGAAATAAAAGGTAAAAACCCAAATAATAAAATAGCATATGACGAAAGCAGTGTGAAGGAATGACAATTAGGAGGGAAATAACTAGTGCAGGACAAAAATTCACATCTGCATTAAAATTAATAAGGAATACAATCAAATACAGACTTAGAGTCACTAACATGTAGAACAAATGCTAAAAGCTCTCCCAAAATGCAGACACAAAGGAAATGCCCCAAAGCTGACATAAATTACATACAGAGGACAGACACTGGACACAAACGTAGGGGAACTTTTCCTTTCTAAGCAATCAAATAATGTTCACAGACATAAGAGAGAGAAATCCTGAACTACAAAAGCCTAGTTCTAGAAATTAATGAAAAGAAAATCTCCCCTAGAATTGCCTGAGAAAACTCTTCAAAGTGAAGGGAAAGAAAGGAGCATGACCACAAGGTCATTAGCGAACTGAACTCAGACCTCAGTGCCACCGTGTTAAATGCTGAGATACAAAGGAATAGCATAAATAGACTCAGGGGAGGACAAGGTTTTATCCTCAAAATATCTATTTCTAGGCAGATAATCACTCATGTAAAACTGCAACTGAAAGACACTTCTCAGACACGGAATGATGCTAAAATACCACCTGCTTATAGCACTTAAAAAGATGAACAGAAATGCAAAAGACATTAAAGCAAATTGATAGAATTCAATATATTAGTGTACCATGTGGCTTATATAATTAAAGGTAAGAGGAAAAATTCATGGGTCTTACCCTTATGGTGATTGTAATTGGATCACTGTCTTTTGTTGCATTGATTGGGTTAAAGTTTGATTTAATATCTCTTAGGAAGCGTGGTTTCAAAATATATCCAGAGCCACCATTATCCAAAAATTTCCCATTTTGGAGATCCATAGGTAGACCAGGAGTCTGGAAATTTAAAGCCACTGCAGAAGGAGAGAGGAAACATTTAGATATTTTCAGGAAACAGGGTGAGCAACTAAAAAGACACAGTAAAATGAACTATTGAAATCTACTCAGAGATTATATACCTTCACATGCTTCAAAAGCAAGCATCATTAGCCTAAAATTTCATGATTTTTAAACATTTTCCCCTGCCGTGTCTATATTAATGTTGTTGATGAGTTGTAAAGTTTTAGTCCATTATTCAAATTACTATATAGAAGTAAGGAAATCAAAATGACACTCAGTATGGATTACAGAAGAGAAATATAGATGCCAAGTAATATTCAAGGACTATAAAAATAAAGAAAATCAATACGTTAAACTCAGGAAGCAAAAATGTCCACTATAATCAGGGAATAAAAAAAGTGACAAATGCTTAAATTTTAAAAAATGAATTACAGTAACAGAACACTGCCAAGAATGATGGGATGGGTATTTTCAAGTCAAGGAGGAGAATTTTGGGGGGGATCACAGCAGTACGGCTGTTAACTATAGTACATTTTTAAATTAAAGCATTCACCATACTTTTTGATCACCTCTCCATAACTTTCTTTGGTAGTGTCTGTCTAATGAAGACATGACAACGTGGCCTCGTCCAACTTATTCACCAAATCTGGCACTGTGCAACTTTTGGCTCTTCCCCAAAGTCAAAATGACTGTGGAAGGTCAACGTTTTAGGCAGATGCAGGACACAACAGAGCAACTACAGATGCTCAAGAAAGAGGATTTCCAGAGCTGCTTCAGAAATGGCAAGAGCGACAGAATAGTGTGTTTAAAGCAGGAGGGGGCATTTTGAGGATAATTAATAGCATCGTATCTTTTACTGTGATAGTGTAATTTAAATATTCACCATATTTTTTATCACAACGCATCTAAGAAAGACTTCTGGCCCAACAGGCATTATGGTAATTTGAAAAGAAAATGAGCAAAGGGCAGAGCAATAATTGCCAGCATGCAGAATTACCTCACATGGGATGGCAAGGAGCCACTGAACGCAGTACCACCCTGCACCCTCATGCCCTCCACGTCCCCCTGAGCCCTTCATTTCCTCTGCTCAGGCCTGCAGGCCTTGCACAGCTCAAGAGGAGGAGGGTTACACATGGCACCGGCTGGTGGGTGCCACTGTTGTACCAGCTGCAGGGTTAGGAATAAGGACACCCAGGACTGAGGACACATGACCCTTCCCACCTTCAGGACTATGCATCTAGCAGTTCACGTAACTTATACATGATTGGAAGATGCCTAGGCTTATCTTGCAAGCAAAGGAATTTGATCTTCCAACTTCCTTCATGCTGTTCTGTTGCCCCTTCCTAGATGGTGTATGTTCCATAATAACTCTCCATGAATCAACCTCCAGGCACTAAACCCTCACCCAGACTCATTGCCGTTAACTCATTTAAGGATGACTGCAACCCTGGAAACAGCAGGTCACCACAGCACTCCTGACCTCAAAACCCCCAGGACCAAAATGCCTCATATGAAGCAAGCTTTTTTCATCAATTCATAGCACAAATTCATTTCAATTTACATTTGCAAATGACCCGATATCCTACATGACATACCCATCTGACAGCCTATATTCCAAAATTCTTGAGGATTAAAATTAGAAGAGTCTGCTCTTGTTGCTTTTGGGTATATTCTGGTAATGAACTTCCTGGTATGAAAAATAAAGTCATGGACTACAAAAAGAAAAGAAGAAAAAGAAATAAAAAATTATTAAAATACGCGAAAATGTTTAAATGAACAGGCTGCTACTACTCTACATTATATACTTTTATAAGTTTCAATAATTTCTTAGCAAAAATATTTGTAACTCATGAAAAATCATTAATTAATTCCATGCCTTTATGTTCTACAGTGTAACTATTATTGGTTAATAATTTTTATATAATTATATACACTGATAACTCATTTTAAAAGGTAGATATTTCTATTTCTTCATATCCAAATTAAATTTTACTTTATTATAAAAACATAAAACTCCAAAATTAAATATATTTTTAAGCAAAAGAACAAAAGTAGGATCTTTCCCTCATTTTAATTTTTTAAATTTAATTTTCATATTATGATAGAATCACCTGGAATGCATACAAAGCTATATGGTTCTAGCTAGATTAACTTAACTGACCTATGATAGATTCTCAGGGTGGGACTCTAAAGCTATGTGGTCCTGCTCCCAACCTCTTTTTCCCCCTTAATTCTCTGTACCTCTGTTTACAACCCTCCATCAGAAACTTCTCCCTCTCATTATCTCTAATGTCATCCCAGAGATTATGTGTGCATGCACATGTGTGTATGTTTAATTTTTCCATTTGTGTTATTCACATTTCTGTTTATTCATATTTTATTTAACTGACTTGAGATTTGAAACTAATTTATACCCTTGACCACTTGACATTTCTTTATACTCCTGAACACAGGTTTCATATTTCTCCAAGATTTTTCTTCTCTCACTAAATGGATCGTGTTCCCACAACCATCTCTATTAATATGCATGCTGACCAGCCAGCCACGGGACAAGTAACTATCACATATGAGCACTATATTTGTGACTGGAAGTAGGACACAATCATTTCTTCCCTCAGCCTAAATAATATTCTTCAGCAAGCATCATCCTTTTAAAACTCACTGTTAACTTCATCAATATTTAGTTACAAAGGTCACATGCTCTTCGAGACTACCTGTGAACGAATGAGCACGGGCATATTGTGATCCTGTACCTAGAGCTAAGGGATGTCTGTCCTCACTCAAAACACATGTTCTTTTAGGTCGTACTGCATCCCATCAACAAGGCCTACTGAAACCATCACTAAGATTCCGTAACATAGCACAATTTTGTGACATCTGAGGTTTTTAGAAATTAAACATGATTTGCTATTACAAACGCAGTTCATGTTCATTGTAGAAATAGGAAGAAGTCAATCGAACAAAAGAAAGCCATATATCATTTCATCACCCAATTAAGAAACACCGACAATTGCTTGGTATGTATCTTTTCACTCTTTTCTATCTATATGATAATTTTTAAATTGAATCATCATTTGTTTATTCCCTTTTACAAGCTGCCAATTTTTACTTACTAAAATAATGTGAGAATTATTCCATTTCAATAACATTCATCTACTGCATTATTTTAATGATGTTTATTATGTTTATAACAATGCTATACACATCTTTGCAGTTTGATCATTGCCAACATCATTGTATATTGATCCTTGGTGCAAGAAAAATGCTCTATACTCTGCAAAAATATGGTGACGTTATGTTTTATGGCTCTACTCAGCACTACCCAATACCTTTCCATATCTTTTCCAAGAGTTTAATATGATGAAATTAAGAGAACTATAGCTACTTTTGATATCCCCAGGGGTCTTGCCCTCATGAACTACCAAATCTATACAATGATTGAAAGGACAGAGGCCAGCCAGTAAAGCAGGTCATTCAAGCCCTGTTGACTGACCACGCCATACAGTAAGAAATGCACTTGCCATCACAACCAAACACATCCACATAGACAATATTGTTCATTTAAAAGTACTTGTTCTTATCACCTACAACCCCTCTATTCTCTTCAGTTCTGTTCCATCCCATGCCACTCTACTGGGTTCTGTTTTATTTTGGTCCCTTCTAATATAGACTACTCTACCCTATTGGATTATTTAGCTGTGGTTCAGACCTACAGTTGCAACCCAGAGTTTCTTCTCATTTTTGTTATTTTTTAAAGGTCCTCAGGAGAGGCCCAGAGATGTAGGCCTATAATCCCAGCACTCTGGGAAGGCTGAGGAAGGAGGATTTCAAGTTTGAGCCCATTCTGGGCAACTTAGTGACTTAGCAAGACTGCCTCCAAATCAGAAGTAAACATGGACTAGGGATGTAGCTCACTGTGAAAGCCCTTGACACCCAATCCTTGGTATTACACACCCACACACACATACAGCCCTCAGAATATCCAAGATATAATAAATGGTCTGGTAATATGAACTAATGTATACTTTAAAACCCCTGGGCACCACTAGGCAGCCCAGTGAGGTTCACCAGTAAAGATATGAGTTTGCATTTTGAACAGCTTTCCCAAATCAGTTGCAGGAGCTGATTTTCCTGCTGCTATTTCTATGCAAGATCGGAGACTTAGTGTTTTGCGAAGGACAAGTAGCACTGCTTGGCCATGAAGTTAGCTTCCTGCTCCTTGTTAAGTCTGGAGCATTTCCCATGCTATGAGTCTGAAAGGCAGATGGGGTCTTTTCTCCATTCTCTTTCTCTGTCCTTGCTTCAGCTCAGATTCTACTAAACATGAGAGTCCTTCAAGTTTAGAACTAAGCAAAACAAGATGACCCAGAGACAGGTGGTAGCCCTGGAAGTGCCCGTGGCAGTATAGCCTGCACAGCCACTAGTCTGGCAGGGCTGCTATGTCTGCCCTCTCCTCTTCTTAGACATAGAGCCACACGACTGACTACCTTTATCTCTTAGGCACCTGTTGAATGTATAGTTTCCTGTCTCAGTCTTCCCTGTCACTAGCCTTGTCTCCCATTTGACTGCCATCAGTGACAACCTTCAGAAATGCACAGCGGATCACATCCCACAGAAGACTGCAGTCTTCCTCAGCTCTCCTTTGCTCCCCAAATCCCAAGTGCTGTAAGTTGGCTCACCCTGCCTCTGTGGCCCCTTCACACATAAACTGCTCATCCCTGCTCTCCCTCAAACATGTCCAGACTAGACATTCTCCACCAAAATGCCCTGCTTAACAGAAGACAATTAATGCTTAGGTTCTATAGGAGAAAAAAGCTTAACATAACTGGAGACACAGAACACCTTTCTAAAACATGTCAAATATGTTGAAATTTTATAAGAAGACACATTTAACACATGTCCTTGATTCATCCTAACACCTTTACAGTGAATATACTGTATGGAAGCCTCTCATCTATTTGAATCATAAGTTTTACCTTTAAGTTTGGAAAGTTTTCTGGCTTGTGACTCCCCAATAGAATTATTTTCATTGAATTGCTGGTAGAGTCTTGAATGTTGGAAACTTCTGAACTTCTCAGCTTTAGTATAAATGACAAGATCAGATAAGGCCAGAGCTATTTTTAGCTTCCTGGTCTAAAAATAAAATGCAGCAATTTCACAATTTCACACTATTCATTTGAAAAAATTCTTTTTTCCCATAAAGAATATATGCTTTTCAAGTAGATAACTTTAGCTTTTTCATAAGATTATCTCCTCAAAAACGATTTGGATAAGTCAATGTGTTATTTTTATAATTATAAATTTTAATGATAACATTCACAGGCAGGCCTAAGTTTAAACTCTCAGAGAATGTAGTCAGCACTGAGGTTAACAATTATTATTACCATTTTTCCCAAATATCTTAGCTGATTCTTATAAATTTTATAAATTTCGAGTTCAGTCATGAGTACATATATTTTCAGTTCGATGTAATATTTTGGAATAACTTTCATCACAGAGTACACATTTGTTCTCTTACAGCCGTTCTCTTTCCTCTGCACATCTGCTAGACACTTCCTAAGTTGCGTTTTGGGGAAATATCACTTGCTCGCATTCAACCTATGATATGTGCTTGCATAATGATCACGTACACACAGCCTGGCTAATCAGGGTCACTCATTTTCCCCGAGGATCAGAACCAAGTTTGAAGTGAAACAACTACAGGTTACATATCAAATGGTTCCACTTGTATGACAGTCACAAAATATAAGTGACTGGAAGGAGAAAAGCTATGTAGTTGGTAGGAAACAGAGAAGTAGGCTCTGTAGATGGAAAGGGAATCTGCCAACAGGCAGGAGATGGAAGGAAAGGGCAAAGGGCAGGGGAAGTAAAAGCGACCATGACACGAAAGTTTAGCAACAGCTGGCACAGGAAAAGAGAGAACTTTGAAATTCTCTTTTCTACTGTCAACATTTTCAAAGTAAATTTTAAATGGAAGACTCAAGGTTTTAGAAGGAGGAGAAAGATTCTTCTCGCAAGAGTATTTTCCAATTCTCCACCAATAAGTAAACTAGAAAATTTGCAGCCCCTTGTATGGTTTTCTTCCAAGCATTACCTCACCTTCTTTTTCTTGAAAACTGTTACTCCGAGTGCCTTTCCTTCCTTCTCTTGGATGATTCTTGACAAAAAACTGTCACGTGTTTCTAGTTCCTTCGACTCTTCATCCTCCTCATCTGCTTCAGCCTCCTCTTCCTCCCATACCTCAATCTTACCATGCTTATCAGAGCCTCTTCTTTCATGGGTTTCCATTAGTGTTCCTATTTTCTTATTTTTAACTAAAATTTTGAATTTTAGTGCCTGTGAAACAGTGTGAAGGGGAGACACAGTTACAGCTTTGCATCAGGACACTCAGAAAGTACTTCACTTTGCTTTCAAATTTGAGATGTGATCAAAAAAATCATGACGGTTGAAATTAAAAACAAATATATTACAGCAAGGACACACTGATCTCCCCTCACATCACTTCTCTTCACTCCAAACACACACATCCCATCCGTCCCTCTCGCACGTCCAGCGGCAGCCCTGCAACTCCTCTTTTCCTGTGTATCTTTAGTTGCGCTCTGCTGGCTGCCCCAATGTCCTGAATGAATCCCAAACAGTGACCTTCCGTGGTCATTTCCATGTTGGGGGAAAGCCCGGCGTCACGTGGTGCCAGCTCTGCACAGTGCGGTGGATGAGGCCGTGCTGCCGTGGCCTCGTGACCTCGCCTTTCCATTGTAGGGCACCCGACAGCAGCATGCACTACAGTTCTGATCACGCCCCTTGAGGACAGGTGAGCAATTACGTCCGAAGCACAGGGAAATATTGCGAGGGAGACTCAGGACAATGTGTCTTTTACTGTAATTTTATTTTAATTTAAGGATTCATCATGTATCTCCATCACCCCTTGTAGCTCAAGATATGTAAGATCCCTTCTGTCTCCACATCCCTTTTCTTACTCTAATAGAAACCTGATATTGCAGTATTGGTTGTAATCCACAACAAATAAGCCTGTTATGATGGAGACATACTGTATTTCATCACAAATTACATTGTAAAAATTTGAAATATGTAAAAAGCATATGTGCTGGTTAAGTTTATGTCTACTTAACTGGCCTGGGAGCCACCTAGGGGATTAGTACAGCATGCCCCCAGTGGGTCTGGGCAGAACATGAGGTATTGCCTTGAGAGCACTATATATGGTCCCCTGATCCCTTCCTCTTGGTACAATTCCCCTGTTCTTCTTCACAACTGCCATCAACTATGTATCTTTGCTCCACCACAGCCTACCACCATGATGTAACTACCCTGGAGCCTGTCAACCAACCATATACTGGATCCCAAGAAACCATGAGCCAAATTAAACTTCTCCTTCTTTAAGTTATGGGTGTTGGGTTGTATATCAGCAACCAAAAAGCAACTGAAAGAGTACATCTGTTAAAACACTTGCAGGCTCTTGGCATGGATCCACTGTGTTGGTGAAGTCTGAGAGCCCAAGCTTAAGCCCGAAATAAAGACTCTTTGCTTTCGGGGGGGAAAAATAAATATAAAAAAAAAAACCTTGCAATGTTATTGAAGTAAGAATCTTATCAGTTTTTGTCATGTATTCTTCACGTCACCAATCTCTTGGTCGATATTAAAGAGTGTAAAATGAGATCAAACCTGTAAAATTATCTACCAGTGTCATGAGCATAGTGTAGACCTCAAAGATTCATAAAGCCTTGTCAATTTCAACTGTATTACATGCAAGCAAATCCCCTGGATTTTTGAAAAGGAAAACCTATTCCTCTGCTGTGGAAATATGGGCTAAGAGCTCTGTTCATAGCTTGGAACTTTTGCCTCTTCCTTAGTCTTTTTCCTGTAAGCCTCATCTATTTCCTGGAGCCTAAAATTAACTGCCCTGATGTTATGATCCCATGAAGCATTACACACAATCAGAATGTAGATTTTATGCATAATTCTGTACATTTTCATTATGCCCTCTCGTCACTCAACTAAATGTCCGTGAGAACACTTCCCAGGCAACGCAACAAGCAAAAATATGTTCCTGTAAATAATCAAAACTAAGCGTTTTCACGTCTTTAACCTAGCCTCAAGGGCCAATACAACAGTGAAATTTGTTTTTTGTTCTTTCTTTAACTCGAGCTTCTCAGCCCAAATATTACCTCTGGTGAAGGGAGTCGGTCCAGGAAGTCATCAAGAAAATCAGAAAGCAAGGACTCTCCTAGAATGGTCTGCAGAATGTCTGCCATCACCTCCTGCTGCGAGGGGGAGCAGTGGTTCTCCAGAGACAACACCACTGGGTACTCAGATGTCTACAGAATGGGAGATGTTTTAAAAATTTTCACACTGTTAATATCAGCACTTTATTTTAAAATCCACTTCTAATGTTCAGTACCTTCACAAAATAATGAAATGTCTTTATATTGAAATTACTATTGCATTTGACAATACAGTTGCCGTTAAATTTTTATGAGGAAAAAAACTATTATTTTACAAACAATATTATATAAAATATTTATTATATCACATAATTATGATGTCTGAACATAATGAACATATCATATTAAGTATTAATGTATAACAAATATAATATTAAATATTTCACTATAAAATTTTCTCTCTTTTGTTGTGATACTGGGGTTCAAGCCCAGGGTGTACTGAGCTACATCTCTAGCCCATTTTTAATTGTTTTTAATTTTTAAGATAGGATCTTGCTAAAACGCTCTAGGTTATCTAGATTGGGCTCAAACTTGTCATCCTGCTGCCTTAGCTTCCCAGAGTTCTGATAATTTTATTTAAAAAACTTATAAAAAATGTTGCCTGCTGTAGTGTGAGTATTGAATTCTCTCAAAGTGTTAGAGGCTTAGCTCCCAGCCTTGCACTATTGGGAGGTAGTGAAAACCTTCCACAGCAGAGCCTAGTTGAGGTGTTTTGGTAGTTGAGTCATGCTTTAAAGGAGATAGTGGGGACCTATCTCTTCCATTTTCTCTCTTTAGTGTTCTGAGGTCAATGGTTTTCCTCTGTCATATATTCTCACCAACATGTGCTGCCTCTCCACAGGACCAAAGGCCATTAGGCAATCTCACCACGGACTGAAATTTCCAAAATTATAAGCCAAATAAACCTCTCTGCTCTTTAAGTTGATTTTCTTACGTGTTAATTACAGTCACAAAAGTCTAACTCACACACTGCAAAAGAATAAACTAATTTATTAGCATCTATACACACTGTATATGTCTGTGCATATGCACATAAATTTATCTTTAAATATTTTAAATAGGAAGGAAGGTCATGGCAATTGGCTGAATAAAAGTCCTCAGAAGTTTTAGATTCTAATTTCTGGGACCTGTAGCTATTGTTTTATTCAGGAAAAAGTATCTTGGTAGGAAAATGAAGTTGAGGACTTACACACGGGACATCACCCTGGATTATTGGGGAGGGCCATAAATACCATCATTGTGTCTTTATCAGATGGAGGCAGGATAGAGAGACCGGACACATCAGAGGTGGACACAGCGTGAAGACAGGCACAGAGAGCAGAATGACAGCCCGGGATGTCAGCAGCTACTCAAAATTGAACAAAGCAAAGGAACGGACCTTCCCCTGCAGCTTCTGGAAGGTGTGTGCTCTGCAGGTATCCAGACTTATTTTAGCCCACCAAAAGTGACAGAAACTGGAAAATTTTAAGTTTACTACATTCTTAAGGTTTATTAGGTACACATTGTTTAAGTATTAATGAAGATTTTCTTAAATCATATCAATCATCCTACAACTGAGGTTTAGAAAGCAGTCAAGTACATTAAGTTCACAAGAACAATTATAAATACATAAGTTTACGAATGGCTCCAAGTACTATTCAAAACGTGTCAAAATTAAAAGATTGCAAAAGTTGCCCAATTGATACATTGGGATTTGTAAGATGAACTTTGTTCTATGCAAAACTAAGTCTTTACATCTTTCACTTTAATAAATTAAATAATAACTGCAAAAACCAAAGTAAAATTCTGACATTCCTTGCAGGTATCACTATAGTCACAAATAACGTCAACAACTGAGATGATGCATTGTTGACACACCATATTTTTTATTTGAAAGTAAGATAGGTATGGACTTTACTGTCTACTCAGGGTCATAACTCACAATTTTACATGTCACTGAGGCTGGGGTGTAGCTCAGCGGTTAAGATCACTTGACTGGCAAGTGCAGGGCCCTAGGTTCAGTTCCCCAGTTCTATATAAGTGGGGCATGGTGACTCATGGCACATCTGTAGAAGATAAATGAATAAATAGAAAACAAAGGACTGTATCATGGGGTCTGTCTCAAAATATTTATTTTAAAAATCATTTATTACTTTAGTTAAGGCCAAACACTATAGGATTTTGAAGCTAATAAATTATGATTGAATCTGTTCAGATAAACACAATTTAACAAAGATATGCACATACCATGAATGCATATTTGCGTATTGCTTGGATAACTGTTTTAAACAGGAGCTTGCTGGTGAGAGTGTAACCATGATAGACCACAGGCTCATCTTGTGATCCATCCCAGCAGTCAATCTCCAGGCAGCGGCAGCCTTTAACAAGGGCACTAGCAAATATAGAAGCAAAACTGAGTGTCATTTTTGGACAGTTAACGACACGGGCCATAGTGTCCAAATGCAAAGGGATAGTCATGATTCTGCAACAAGTTAGTCAATTAATCCATTAATGAAGATGAGATCTGAGTCTCTAGACTAAATCTTAAAAAGGAAGAACAGACTACTGTGAATTACAACATGCAATCTGCTTCTCCTTAGTCAGATGTCTCCTTTTTTATTGCCATCTATTTGAGTCTTAGCTCACACAGAGAAGAACTTAGCTACAAAACATCTTGACGCCCAGATCACTCTTGATCGTGGTGATAGCTCCTATTAAATGCAGTACCTTAGAAATGAGACAACGTTCAAAGCCATGTCAGAGGAACAGAACATACCAGTAAAATGCTGATCCGTTCCTCTTATTAAGTGTTGTGGCAGGGACTATACTGTGGGAAGGGAAGGAGGACAAGGAGAGAGAAGACGAGTAGGACAAGGAGGAGTAGAGAGAGGACAATGTGTGTCCCGTGGGGAAAATGTTGGATTGCAACAGCGGGAGCTAGAGGGCTGGGAATCTTAGGAAACAATCTTTGCCTTCTTAAGTATTTTATATAAGGTAATATCAAATTCTAAGCTAAGAAATAGCTAGAGAAAATTGGAGTTTACAAGAAGGAAACTTGAATACTTGTTAATCTGTACCTATTTCCATACGGGAAAAGTTTGGACTGACTTCCTCAGATTACATCCAGTCTGGTTTTATTCCAATGAAGGAAATGTATTTCTACTTCTGCTAGTATCTAAAACTGGACTTGATTTCTTTCCATCTATCAAATAAATCTGAGTTTCTTGACCTAGACAAAATATCACACGGGTTTATATCCCACTGGATGGAGATGAATTTTCAATATTTTTACTGTCAGAGGGGAAAGGCAGGATGCCTTGTGAACACATCCTTTTACTTATTTTGTGACAATTGAAGCCGGTTGGACTCAGATGTTTTACCGACCCAATAATAACATGTAGAATCTGAGGGTGTAGCTCCGTGATTAAAGTGCAGAAGGCCTCCGTGATTAAAGTACTTGCCTAGGAAGCAGAAGGCCCAGGTTCCACCCCCTAGAACCACATAATAGCTAGGCATGGTGGTACACACCAGCACTCGGGAGGCTGAGGCAGGAGCACTGCCATGAGCTCAAGGCCAGCCTGTGCTACATAGTGAGTTCAGGACCAGTCTAAACTACAAAGTAAGACCCTGCCTCAAAACAAAAATGAATAGATGTAAGTAGGAAAGTCTCAAAATTTCCACCTCAAAGAATGGAAACCATCTTCTCCTGGACTGCTACAATGTCACTGCAGGTCATCTTAAGCCTCCACTCTTGTCTCATCAGTCTTCCCTCCAGTGACAAATTGTGACACTATCTTAAGGAAAACCTCTCCACTGTCTTCCCAAGGCCATCACCTTCAGTAAGAGTCTCATAAACCATCTCTGTCTGCTAACTCAAACCCTGCTTCCCTGTTCCCAGGCTTATTTGCTCTCTTTCTCTCGCACTCCTAGCACGTATCACTCCTTGTATTCAACACATCTTTCCCACCAGATCTTCCCATGATTCCTTCTTTGTCCCACCCAGAGTCACAGAGAAGCCCTTTCTGATGATTTTACTCTAAAGGCATACTCTCCACAACACATTGCTTGCTCAGTTCTTTTTCCCCTTAGGATTCACTTGCCCTTAAAAGTATTTATTTCCCTTTTTTTCATGTGTAGTCCCACAAATTTGTAGATAAATGAGTGTAGCATATTTGAAAAATCTGGTTCACCACTGTACCTTGACTCCCTGGCTAATCCAATCCTAGCACTAACACCAGGATGTAAAGTGAACCTGCCCCAGGGGTTACTTTAGTCTGTGTAAGTTACTTGACATATAAATCCACAAACTACAGTAGCCATGAATGCCAAATGCACAATTTATCGTATCTATGTTGGCTTTTCTTTTTTGTAGCCTTCCATCCTGATGGCTTGGAATTAATTTTAACCACATACATTAAAACCTACTATGTTCTAATTAGCTAACTCTGATAATCAAAGTCTTTTTTTTTTCATTAAGAAGTAGCCAAATAGTTCAGGAACCTTCAGAGGTATATAACCAGGGAGGTCAGCAGGCAATTTCACAGGAACATATATGATGCTAATACATGCAATAAATGAGGTTGTCACTTCATTCAAAGTTTGGGTCATCGAGACATGTAGAAATAAACATTTCTGTGTCCTGTGCACAGTCTGCTTTTTTACTCTGTTACTAAGGTAGACATCATCAAGAGCTTCCAGATATGTTAAATGCAACTGACTTAGAAATCAAAATAAATACCTTACATATCCCCAGAGGTCGCTTGGTCCCACTAGTTGATCAGATATTAAATACGTGTTGTGTGAACTTGAAATGAAATAATCATTTAATGGATAAGTCATATCTTGATAAACTTTTGTGCACTCCTGACTAAACAGTAGGCATTCTGATGAATACATGTATCTCGTAAAGCCTTCAAGGGACATCTGATGCGCCTTCCTGACTAGAAGAAATAAAAAGAATGCAGAAACACCATTAGCAATAGAAAAGTTGCATCTCATTTGTAGACTGAGTGGTAAGGCATCATTCTAAAACAACCATTGAGTATGGATATTAGCATTACTTACAGTTTTTCTTCTGAAATAATTTTTCTAGCAAATACTATTATTTATAGCACAGCTACATTCAAGAATATATGATTTTGAGCCAGACCTGGTGGTGAAGACCTGTAATCCCAGCACTGCGGGAGTCTGAGGCTAGAATATCACCAGATCAAGCCCAACCTGGGCAATTTATTGACTTAGTGAGACCCTGGCTCAAAATCAAAACCAAAATCAAAATGGGCTGGGGATGTACGTGGCTCAGTGTGAAAGCCCTGAGCTCGATCCCCAGTACCACACAAAAAAAGTGATTTTATTAGTCCTGGGGATTTTTTTTTTTACATTTTAAAAATGCATATATTTATTCTTAGATCAATAAATTTTCACAAGTTACACACCTAAATAACAGGTACCGGAGTCTGCAGAACAGAAGTATTCCAGAAGCCTGCTGTCTACTAACTTTTCAGCCACTCTCCTCCCAAGTGCACCCACTACTCTGGCTTCCAAGGGACTCTATTAGTGTTCTCTGATTTTTATACTGTACAAGAACAAATTCAGAGAGCATATATTTCTAACACTTGGTTTCCTCTGCTCCACAATATTTCTAAGTTTTATTCCTCTAGTCGCATATAATTATACATAGTTCATTTACATTTCTATATAATTTTCCATTTTTAAAAGCATGCTATAACTTATTTATCCACTCTTTTGAACATTTAGATAATGTTCGCATGTGATTATCCTTAATAAACTATTCGAATCTTTTTTACTCGGTATGTACTAATATTATTGATTTAAGCACTGCATGGACTCTGGAGCCAGAGAATCTGGTTTTGAGTCCTTTCCATGTGCTGTGACCTTAAACATGTTAACAAACGTCCTTGTCACTGGAATGGGGATGGCCAGAGAGTGCACCCCTAAACAGTAGCTACGTGTCAGCTATAGAAGTTGCAATGGATAGCTCAGTTTACTCAAAGGACAAGCTGAGTGCAGAATGTTTTCAGACTAGAGTATGGTCCTTAGACAAGAATTTCATTTCTAGGAATTTACTTTGCAAAAGTAGAAACAAGGATCAGTATGCAAGAATGCTCAAATTAATGTTATTTATAAACAAAATAAATGGGGAGGAAAAAATAAATGAAGGCTCAAACTATGGCATAATACCAAATAGCAAACTTGTAATGGTTCCTTAAAATATAGTGACATAAGTAAGTGTTTATGACACCATAAAAGCAAAAAAGCAAGCATTCAAAGTGGTATTATTACTTTGGCTTCAAATACAAAAGCAAAAAGAAATGTTTTTAAAATGCTCACAGGCATAGAAAGCTTCTATTTCAAAGTCATGCAAATTTAGAGGCATGGCAGCCCATATATATATATATATATATATATCTTGTATAACAGAATGGAAAACAAACTGATTTCGTGACCTTAGCAAGCAGTAGATTAAGATGAGGATTAAGCCCATGGATTTTATTAACCCTAATTTGCGGCATGTTACGTGCAAATGTGAGAGGAGGTTAAGGAGGTCGGCATCATAATGCAAATTGGCTTTAACAGGACTAACGTGACCAGCGACCACGTCGACGTCTTGTCTGAGGGCGGCGAACCCTCACAACAAGCAATGTACAAACAACTGTGAGGGTGTAGGCGAAATTCAAGCCCATCTCCAAGACGTGGCAGGAACTGCTCCTGTCTTTTACCAGCTTTTACCAGAGCAGCGCTGTCTTAGTCACTTTTTCAATGCTGGGACAGAACAAGCAACATCCACAATCTAAGGCAGGGAAGATTTATTTTAGCTCACAGCTTCAGAGGTCTCTGTCTATTCGTGGGCAGCTGGCAGTGGTGGAAGCGCATGGCAAAGCTCTCCCTGGCATCACAGGCAGGAAGTCACGTCCAGGAGGAACGGCTGAGCTAGCATATACCGTCCCTGGTCATCTCCCAGGGATCTGCCCCTTCCAGGTCAAGCCTCAATGTTTGGGCCCTTCGAAGTAAAGCCCCAGTGGCCCATCCCTTCAAGGTCACACTCCCAGTAAAGTGCCACATGCTCGTAATCTACTACCCACCCCAATTCACTACACACCTGTAATCGACAGTCCATCACACCCTGACCTCTATCACACACATATGATCCACCACATGTCCATAACACACCCCTCCTGACCAGGTCTCATCTCCTAACAGCACATGGTTCCATAGGTTAAACCATAACATCCAAATACATGAGGCTTTTGGGGGACATTCCAGATCCAACCCACAACAAACACCAATGTCATTTTTTAAAATGTTCACTGGATAAACTGTACTGAAAGTACTCATCTGCAAATTATTTTGGGCCTAGTGGCACACACATGGAATGCCAGCACTATGGAAGGAGGCTGAGGCAGGAGAATCACAAGTCAAGCCCAGCCTTGGCAACTTAGTAATTGAGCAAGACTGTCTCAAAATTGTTTTTTAAAAAAATAAAGCTATAAGCTGAAGGTATAGCTCAGTGTGAAGAAAACTCTGTGTTTAGTCCTTAGTGCTGTAATAAATTAATGAATTAATTTACTACTTCCTTAGAGAAACACTTATTAAAAAAACAATAAATCAAGTATGCTTTGTCCTATAATTGCTTTCCATTCTGCAGCTATATTATGAAGCATACCTGAAAAGTTGAGTTGACTTTTCTGAGACCAGCTCTTTACCCTGTTGAACACTTACAAACCTTGAATGGATCACCAACCAAATGGTTCACATAACACTGTTCACCACTGTCATTCCACGGCACCACTTTGAACCCTCCAAAATCCTTATATCATGCCACCATCCAGCCAAAACCTGACTTCTGGCCTAAGAACCCTACATGGTTTGATACCTGCTTGCCTCCCCAAAACCACCTCCCGCCATGTTCAGCTACACTGTTCCTTAAATTTTTCAACTCAGGTCTCCAATTTGCTGTTCCCTGAACCACGGACACTTCTGCCATGTGGTCACAGGACCTGCTCTTTCTTGTGATGTAAGTCTCAGCTCAGATGTCACACCCCCACCCCAGGATTCTCCTAAACACTTGACCTGAACTAGACCTCCCAAGTCTTTTACTCTCTATCCTCTTCTCTGCCTTATTTTTTATAGCACTCAGCACTCTTAGAAATTGACTTTATATGCCTTAATTATTCATTGTCAATCTCCTTGCAGACCTTAATAGGAAGAAAAGACTCAGTTGCTTATTCTCCACTGTATCCCTGGACCTTGGACCCACAGTTGGTTGTCACAAATAACTACTTGGATAATTATAAATGTCTGACCCAATGAAAGATTATGTTTTATCTTGATAGAACCCACATCACCACAAGATAAACATAGGTGGCCTAAACCAATTTTCAAAGGCAAAGAGTTTGAACTTTATTTCTTTCTTGTTAGATAAATATTTTGAGGTATTCTCTCAGCTAACTCCCTGTGGAGTTGAACATTTTTCTTTAACAATATTTTTGTAAAATTATGGAGATGTCTTATTGCATTTTCTTGATTTATTTAAAAATGAACAAAAATGAAAAATTGGAAGTGTTTTGCACATTGAAGGATGGAGCCATGACTCCAAATTAAAGGACAATCATTAGCCTCAAGAATTATTTAATGTAAACCAAATGAAAATGTAGTAAAAAAATGAAAGTAATGTAGGCTGGCGTGTAGCTCAGTGGCAGAGTTTTTGCTTTGCATGTACAATCTCCAGTACAACATAAAAAGAAAAGAAAAAGAATCCGAGAAAGAAAAACAAAGATTTTGTGTACTGTTGCAGATAACACTGATTTACTGTACATCCAAGATGCTAGAATACAAAATTCTGAACATTTTCACTAAAAAGAAGCAATAAATGTTTGAAGAGATAAGTTGTCTAACCTGGTTTAAACATCCATACATAAACATCCATACATAACAATACATGTTATGTATTGAACGTGACATGGTATCTCATTAATATGTACAACTCATGTGTATTTATATAACAGTTAATAAATTCAATAAAAATAAATGTTGAAAACTTAAAAATGAAGGAAAATCAGAATTTTAACAATATATTTTGAAATGTTGTTGCTGTGGTTTGGATCTTAAACATCCTCCAAAGAATTATGTGTTAAAAACCAAGTACCTCACTTCAAACTATTGTAAATTTTAAGGAATGGAGCCCAGCAGCAGCTCTTGGGTCACTGAGAGGGCGCCCTGGAGGGTGAGGTGCACAGCCTGCTGCCCACCCACTCCCACCACAATGTCCTGACTTGCTACAAGTACAAAGCAACAGGGCCCTTTGGTCATGGGCTGACATCTCCAAAACTGTAAAATAAACCATTTCTCTTTAGAAGCTGATTGTCACAGGGATTTATTAAAGTAACATATGGTGTATGATTATGCTTGTATTAAAAATCAGTGATTTTGTAATATATTTCTTCTTTGATTTATTTTCATTTAGCTTGCTTAATTTTCATATACATTTGAATATAATGCATAAAAATGGAATCCTGCCTATAACTAGATTTTCATCTTATTAACAAGATCAATACACCTTTTACCAACTGGACACAGGTGACAGAATTCAAGTTCACTCTCATACTTACGTTCATCTCTGAGCACTTCAGAGATGTATGGAAACATTAAGAAGGGAAGGTAGACAATAAAATAGGGGTGAATGTAATATTCACACATTTTAGCTCTCTAAAGAGCATTCAGACCTTCCACAAAACACAAACATAAAAATGTTGACATTCAATTTGTTACTTTTCAGAAGAAAACTCACCCATCCAAACATTTGCATTAGGTAACCATAATTCACAAAACTACTTTGCACGTAGCCATTCTGAAAAAACATCGAGATGTAAACATACCTTCATCAATGGGCTCATATTTCTGAATAATCTCAGAAGCAATACTTTTAGCCATCTCAACTGCATATTGCTCTTGTGTTAGAAATTTAACCAGACTGCTTTCTAAAAGAATTTTTCGGTTTTCAGAATATGCATTGAAAATCTCAACAATTTCTTCTCTGTGTACAATCTTCCGGTAAACGGCTCTAAATTCTTCTATGGTGATTCTTCCTCGTTTCTGTCTGTCGTTGTCCTACTGGAAAAAAAAAAATGACTGGTGGGATCACAGTATGAATATAAAAAATGTGCAAAAATATACAAAATTTAGAGTATCCATGTAATGTACATATGCACACACATATATGGCAACTTACACACAGTGTCACAAAGGTTGCTACTCGTACAATGTTAAAAACGTGAAATAACAAAAATAGTTTGATGAGCATTAATTTGCCGTGATATTTGAAGTACAACTAATTCTCTGAGAAAAATAATACAAGCAGGGTACAGGGTGTTCCAAGAGTATCCATATATAGGAAAAATTAACAAACTTTTGGGACACTTTGTGCTTTAAAGAACATGAAATTTACTCTGGATGTCTATCAAAGATAATATATACAAAACCCCATGGAACAAAGTTGGGGAAAGGTTAAGTGAATTATCACCTCTTAAAAGTCCAGTGGCCACAGAGGGTAGAAGAAGGGGTACAGAACAAGGTAGGAGTGCCAGGTTGCCTTTCAAATGTGCTTTTCATGCTTGAATTCCCCTTCCTTGTAGGACCCTCTTAAACCCTTGCCAAGCCTCATGCAGTGCCAGCTGCATGCAGTGCGAGCCGTACATGTCAGAGTGAATCAAGTGTCAGAGGTCAACAAGCACCACAGAGGCTGAAGTACATGGGTAATGCTTGAAGAGGGAAGGCTTAGGGGGCGCAAGGTGTGGGGCAGCTCACAAAAGATGGATGCTGCTAAGAGAGTAGATTTGTCTGCCTACTGTGGAGAACTCACAGGGCACACAGCAGATGTTCAGACGTATAGTGCCAATGTCTTAACGTGTATGCAAGCATTCCCATTTCCACCTGCACAGAAAGCCATAATTTGAACTTCAAAAACAGAGAAATAAATTCTGTACATTGTAAATCTGACGGACTCCCTCCAAACTTGCCAGGATATCTACCTTATCTTAAAGAAAAAATCCCCACCCATGGCAGGCAGCATCCAAGGCCCTGTAAGATGTCTCTACTGATTTCTGCCCCCACCCTTCCCTCTTTGCATCTCCCACTTCAGTTGTTCTGGATTAGTTACCGGTAGGCACTAAGCCGGGAGTCTCTCACCCTTGGGGCCAGAGAACAGCCTGTGGTCTTGTAAGGATGGGGCTGCTGGGCCTGGAACAGTAGGTGAGCGCAAGGGAAGCCCCACCTCCTGTCAGGTCGTTCCTATTAGGTTTGAAGGCAGCTGTTGAAGGACAGGGGGCCGAGCTCTGTCCTTGCTGCCTTTCTGCTGCCTGGCCATTTCAAAGCTATCCTCCAACAACCTCCTGCAGAACAAGTACCCCTGTCTCCTTGAGAGAAAGATCTTCGATTGAAAAGGTCCCTAGGGTCCAAAATGCTGGGACCAGCGCTAAACTGTCCTCTCTTATGGCACAGGCCATTCTTTCTGCCTGCAGCATCTTTCTTTTTAATTTCTTAGCATCCAGTAATCCTCAGGCTGCTTTAAATACCCCTTCTCTTGGTTCTGTGAGACTCTGCACCTTCTTCTCTCACAGACTTCTGACACTGAAATGAAATCCTTCTTCTGTTTTCTCTGTATTAGAATTGCTTGGAAAGGGCATTTGTCCTTGGTGTCTTGGATTCCTAGCTCTTAGAAAAGAGTGCCTGACCACAGGCATCCACAACGTGGTCAATGGCCTACACAGGTGGAGACTCGCAAATCCTATCAGCGTTCTTACCCTTAATATCCTCACATGCAAAAAGAAATGAGTAATAACTTCCCCGGGTGTTTCTTAGGATAATGTGTTCAAGACATAATCAGGGCCTAGGATGTGGCAGACAACTGGGAACCTTTTCCATCCAAAGGGCAGGAAAAGCCGTTAAGAATCAATAAGATTGCTCCTGAAGAGATTACAAGGTAAAATGGAAGGAAATAAAGAACTCAACTTTAAGAGAAATGTCAAAGGGATACGCATAGGAGAGGGAATGGTCTGAGAATTTATCGATATTTTCCGAGTACACTCTTATTTACAGCCGCATCATTCACAAGGGCCAGAAGGTGAAGCAAGCCAAGTATCCGCTCAAGCATGAATGGATAAACACAAGGGGTCCCTCCCTCTAGCGAAATATTATTCAGTTTAAGAAAGAAGAGAAACCCAGCGTGTGTTACAACATGGATGAATGTCAAGGACGTTGAGAAAAATAACCGAGACAGGGAATGACAGGCATTGTGTGACTGCTCCGTGAGGTTCCGAGAGTGGTCAGGTTCAGACAGTCAGAAGGCAGGCTAGTGGTCTCCAGGGTCTGAGGGGCCATAGAAGCAGAGAGACGTCACTTAAGGACAAAAAGAGTTTTGATGTGTAAAATGAAGAGAGTTCTAGGGATGGACAATGATGACTGCACAGCTACGCGAAAGTGCTCAGTGCTACAAAGCTGTACACTTAAAAGTGATTAAGACATGAATTTTAAGTCCTGTGTGTTTTAACACCTTGGAGTTCTGCTGCAGCCCGAATTTCTTGTGGACACTCACACGGGGCTGTACACTTGGCTTTCCCTAATGTCTGAGGACAATGCTGTATCCACAGAATCTCAAAGGGAAAGAGAAATAAGGACACTCATCAGGGAGGACTCAGCCTAGTCAGTACACGAGTGAGTGACAGTGCTGGCCTCCTAAGTAGCCTCTCAGAAAACACCAATGTGGTTACAGATTGCAAATCCAGAACAGGCAAAGATAGCCCTTGCTCAGGAGCCCAGAATGGAATGGTAGGCCAGGATGGGTGACAAACTTCCTCCTCAAGGTCATGCAGTGAACTCTACCTTTCTACTCTCACAGGGTGCTGGTTAAAAAATAAAAAAATAAAAAAAGGCTTTATACAGTGGTTCTGCAAGGTATTGAGGCCAAATGTTTTTATTCCCAATGCTAAAGATTTGAAATTTCAAAAGAAAATTCATGGATAGTGATTTCAAAGAGGTCAAGACCAGCAAAATTTTAATAAAAGGGAGATAAAAATACACAGAGAAGATACCAGTGAAGTTAGCATTTTAGACATAAAGAGGTTTACAAGACAGATGTCAATGCAAATCTTATTTCAATGGATCACTGAACAAATGAAGAAAGAAAAACAAGGATTCTTTAGTTATTTGCTAAAAGAAAGATTGCAACAGAAGAGAGTATAGTAAGACTATGAGACTCCTTACAGTTTCAGATTGTAGTGGACCAACTAAGGTAGAAACCACAAACCTGCAGTGGAACCAAACAGAACATCAGTGGCAAAATTGAATTCAGTTTCTAAACCTGATACCAGAGACAGTAGAGGAATATTCTTCCCCTGCCTGACTCCTAATTCTGACTCATTTTATATTGCTGCCAGATTATTTCTTCTAAACTATGCAGTTTTTTCTTAATTTAAAAAAATGCCAAAGGCTACACATTAACTGCAAGGCAAAATTCCAAACTCTATGATCCTTAATCAAGATTCCCACTGTCAGGCTGGAGGAACCGCACAGCAGTTAAAGCTCTTGCCTAGCAAGCACAGGGCCCTGAGTTCCATCCACCAGCACCACCTAAACCAGGTGTAGTGGAGTACACCTATAATCCCAGCACTCAGGAGGCTGAGACAGGAGGATTGCTGTGAGTTGAAGGCCAGCCTGGACTACATAGTGAGTTCAGGACTGGCCTGGGCTACAGAGAGAGACCCTGCCTCAGGAAAAAAAAATTTTTTTCACTGTTTGGCTAAAAACTGGCATTTATAGCTGTTTGTCAACATCTTCCTTTAGGGATCCTGTATTCCAGTCACATCCAATCATTTTTTAATCCTCTAATTCTTTGGAACACCTTGCAAGCAATCCTATAAATATTAAAAATACTATCTCTACAAATATATTCTCTCTCTCTCTCTCCTCTCTCTCTCTCTCTCCTTTCGATACTGTAGATGAACATGAGATCTGCACCCTAAGCAACATTCCAGCTTTTTTTTGAGACAGGATCTCACTAGGTTGTTTATCATTCTTTAAAGTCCATCAAAATCCTGTTCCTATGCTGGCATCTTCTAAGGACGCTCAGCTTAACACAGTCTCTTCTGAGAATTTTTATTAGGGTTTTCCTTGACATGTTTTATGACATATTTTAGATACTTTTCCTTTGCTATGAAAAAATACCCAACAACCACAACTTAAGAGAGGGGAGATTTATTTTAGCTCACAGTTTCAGAAGGTCTCAGCCCACTCGTGGGCAGCTGGCAATGGTGGAAGCACATGGCAGAGTCGGAGGCGGAAGAGCTCTTCAGGACATCACAAGCAGGAGTCAAGTCCAGGAGGAAGGCACAAGCTAGTATGTGCCCTTCCAGGTCACGCCCCAGTGTTCCATTCCTTCTGCTTCCAGCCTCAGTGTTCTGTCCCACCCCTGTTAAACCTAGCAATCCACCTCCTCCAAGTCATATGCCCAGCAAAGTGCCACATGGTCACAATCTACTACATGCCTGTAATCCATAATCTACAACACGCCTGTCTACCACATACCCATAATCCACTCCTCCCAACCAGGCCACATCTTCCAACAGTGCACTTTCCATAGGCAATACACAACATCCAAACACATGGTGCGTTTGGGCAACATTACACATACAAACCATAACAGCCTACTTATAAATCAGTAATTGCTGCATTCTTTTTTCTTCTAAGAGAGAGATAACTTTTCATTCATGTTTTTACAATATGTAGCTTCCAACAGAGTGCCATGCACATATTATAAAGATTTAATAATAGTTGTTAATTGCCTTGGCAATTTAAAGGTATCAGGTAAATCCTATATTGACAAATTCTTGAAATTAAAAAAAAATGATTTCCTATGCAATCAAAAATAAAAGGTATGGTCTGAAACTATACATGCATATTAAAATTCCTATAATATATTTAAATGCTATAAATTAATAATTATTGTATGGCACAGCCATCTACTTTTTTTAGTAATAGAATTTTTTTAAATTAAGGAATTGCTGCTCAAGCCATGACTGTATAATTACTCTTGTAGAAAGAAGCTTGGAATATATTGCCAAGATCATAAAATTATATGTTCTTTACTCAAATCTGTAATAAAAAGTCACCTTGTAGGAAACTAAATTCATATCAGAATTTACATCAGCTCCTCAGGAAATCAACAAACATGATGCAAATTACTGTATTTTTAGAACAATCATCTGAGGTACAGCTTCAATGAGTACTGAGGGGCTGGAGAATAGCACAGCTGATAGAGTGTCTGCCTAGCAAGCACAAGACCCTGAGTTCAATTTCCCAGCACAACATAAGCTGAGTGGTGTGCACCTGTAATCCCAGCATTTGGGAGGCTGAGGCAGTAGAGTTGCTGTGAGTTCTAAGCCAACCTGGCATACATAGTGAGTCCCTATCTGAAAAAAATGCCTACTTTTTGCACGTGCTTTGTACATTCATAAATAATATCTTAGTTCATACCCAGAGCAATTCTGTGACATGGCTATATTAGCTTCTCTATTCTCTAACTTTACTTTCTCCTGAAGGCTTTGCAGCTGATTGTAAGACTAAGAAATTTGCTCAGAGACTTTCCAAGTTTTGCATAGCTAGGATCTGTCTGAACCTAAAATCTGCACCTCTAACACACAGATTTTGGACAATAAAAAGCATATTCATTATGTCTTGTTTTATGAAACCAGCAAAAAGCACACACAGAAAGCTTTGAAAATTTAGCAATATGACTTAAAGCAAGAGCTGGATAGTCAAAATGATTAATCTCCAGCTACCCATAAAATTCAGTCAGCCAGTAAGCCCTCCCTGAGCATTCTAGTTAATCAACACTTTAATGTGCAAAGGACAATTTAGCCCAAGGCAACAAAGAATATCTGAAAAGGCTGGGAGTCACTCCCATAGACAAAGGTTGTGAGTCATGTAAAAGTGATAATGAGAAGTGTAAGTGGGAATGTATGTTTCTAAAGTACTTCAAGTCATTTCAAAGAATTTTCCAATGTTGTCTAAGCAAACTCCATCCTTCTTATTTTTACAATTAACATTATTGTCTTAGTCATTCCAGAAAGATTTTACTTAATGAAGTAAACCTGCAGTCCCGCCTACACCTAAATGTTCATAAATTCCTGGGGATTCATTCCTGTACTCTTATAACTGCCGTTACTACATAATGCTTTTAAGTGTAGTGGGGCATTCTGTCATGGGCACAGAAAAGCTGACCAATACAGCAAACCTTAGAAAATGGTGTTGGTCGCTCACTAATTCACCAAGCTCCATAGTTCCAATGTGTTACAGAATTTGGAATTTATGTATTTACAAAAAAAGTTATATTTTATGTTCTTTGAAACTTTTTATACCAAAATATAAATAAGTAAGTAAGTAAATAAATAAAGACAATAGCACTGAACATGTTCTTTCTTCTGTTGTCTGGAAGCCTTAGGAGGTGTGGGTACTGACCTCTTTCGCGTTCTTGGGAGAATTCCCCCATGAAGCCACTTGTCCTGGAACTTTCCTTGGTTGGGAGGCTTTTGATTACCAATACAACCTCCTTATTTTTTATTGCTTTCCTCCAGCTTTCTGGTTCTTCTTGATTCAGTGTTGGTGGACTGATGCTCCTAGAAAGTTCTCCAGTTCTCTTATGTCACCTGTTTGCTGCCATCTGGTTGTTTTTGCTGGTCCTCCTGGTCTTCATTAACCTTTCATTCACAATTGTGTTTATTTCAGTGCTCTTCTTTTTTTTTTCTTTGTTTTTTTTAGTCTTGCTAAGACTTTGTCATTTTATCTTCTCAAAAGACCAGCTTCATTATTCTTTTCTTTTTTTCCTATTTCCTTTGTTTCTATGCTGACTTTCATTGTCCCCTTCTTCCTGTTAACTTAGAGCTAAGTTTCCTCTCTGATGTCTTCTATAAATCCCTAGTTTTCAACCTATGCTCCACTTAATCATCTATGAGATTTTGACATGCAACCAACCTAGATCTGATGTGAACATTCCTGTGTATTCAAGAAATTATTGTAAAGCAGTAGTCAAACTATTTCAAATTTTACCAACAACTAAGTTTACTTTCTCCTATAGACTTTTGGGCTGATTGTAAGTACAGTTAGAATAATTAATTCATTTCCTTAAGAAACCAACTTCTCATGTATCTATTTTCTATAGGAAATATCAAAGTAGCCATTGCTATTTACTTATATTGGATTGAATATTGCTACCTCTTAGGATGGGATAGGTAGAAGATGGGTATCATCTCACCTTAAAAATATGTTTCACATGGTCATAGCTGCACTGGATATTGAATTTTTCAAGTAATTTATGAGTTTTTTCTAAGTTAATTTTTCCACCTCTGAAGTCATCCTGAATCTTTGATAAAAACCACGTACAAAGAAGTTAAGGAAATTCCCAACAAAGGCCATTAAATATTTATTTAAGATTCTTTTAAAAATATAATAACTTTCTTCAGTTATAGTATTATTTTTAATATTCAAGGACTATCTTGTACTTAGTGGAAATGGCAAGACAATTCTATGATAATTTTTAAAACAAACACAAGTATTATTATTCCATGGCAAAGACATAACACAATATAACACAACAAAATATAGAAAGAAGTAAAAATTAAAATGTAAGAAACAAGTTATCACTTGGGAAGTACATTAAAATATGATTACAGTGAGATAGTCTTGAAGACATAGATGTAAGAGGAACCTACATTTCACCCTCCTCCAAGAAAATGGGCAAATCAATACTTAATCCTATGGAAGAGGGGAGCATTATCAGTTCATACCATGTCACCTAAGGTGATTTACACTACTGAGTGTTCAATAATAGTAACCTTGTTTGACAACATAGTCAAAAGACTACATTGGTCACAAGTCCCACTACATGACTGCACCCAAA
Source organism: Ctenodactylus gundi (assembly GCA_004027205.1). NCBI lineage: Eukaryota > Metazoa > Chordata > Mammalia > Rodentia > Ctenodactylidae > Ctenodactylus > Ctenodactylus gundi. The sequence goes on along the minus strand of PVKB01000728.1, from coordinate 217,689 downwards.
AGCAAAACTTTAGGGCCATCAAAGAGGCTTAGTATATCATGATGAGTGTGCAGATTTGGTACAAGACGAAGAAAACTAAAGAATTGGAATGATTTATACTGCATGCATGCAGGTAAACCACAACAAATTGAGATGCAAGACTGGGATGAATAATATGACAATCTATAAAGTCATGAAAGCGATAGGTAAGAATCACTCAGGTTTCCATTTCATTTTGGAATGTAAGAACTAGTGAGAAACCCCTAATGTGGCTGTGATATAATGTGGCAAAGCTCATATTCCTACAGGAAAAAAAGATACAGGAATAGAGAGAAACAGGAAAGTTCACAGGCCTATGTGAAGAAAAACTAAATGTTTATACTTAACCCAAGAGACTTAAGCTCCAGACCCTTAACAAATTAATAAGAAGAGAGTCAACTAAAGAGGATGAACCAGTCCAGCCTGGTGGTGCACACTGGTAATCTTAGCATTTGGGGAGGCTCAGGCAGGAGGGTCCTAAGTTTTAGTTCAGCCTGTGCAATTAAGCGAGACTCTGTCTCAAAAAATAAAAACAGGTTGGGAGTATAGCTCAGTGTCCTTGGTTCAATTCCTGGTACTATACAAATAATAAATAAATAAACAGCAAATAAGTAAAAAATATAAACAAATAACCAAGAGAAAGAGGAAAGGAAACAGAGAGGATTTCTGAATGGATATTTCTTTTCCATCTTTTCATGACCTGCTGTGCAGCTGCACCGTTTCTTCTCACTTAGAAGTCTCTCCTGGATATCTATTGTAGCAGGCTCCCAACATAACTAGCTCTGCCTTTTTGTGAAAAAGAGAATTCTTGATACTCATTGGCTATTGTCACTGTCACCACCTTCCTATGGAGGAAACAGAGAACACACAGTGGTTTGTTTCCTTTGTTCTTTGAAACTAGCTCAGCTTTAAATCTCCCCAAAACACAGATATGGACCTTGCACAATCCTCCCTCAAATCTTGCGCTTTTTGCTTTCATTCCAACCAGTTCTGAACCCACTAGGTATATCAGGGCAACATCACCTACTGACTGACATTTTTCTTTGAACTTTTTATATCTCATGTTATTACCATTTTGTTGGAACCCCTTAAACCACCATAGCCAGGCGTGACTGCACAGGCTTGCAATCTCAGCGCTCTAAGAGGCGGAGGTGGGAGGATGGCAAGTTTGAGACCAAGCTGGGCAACATTATGACTTAGCAAGATCCTCTCTCAAAAATCAAAAATTTTTAAAGGGCTGAGGATGTACCTCTGTGTGAAGGCCCTCTGTTCAATACCCAGTGCTACAAAAACCCAAACCAAGCAAACAAAAACAACATGCTTTGCTGCGGGTTGGAGCAGCTACTCTACGGGTCTCTATACAAATCAACATCATTGGGATTGCTGAAGGTGTAATGCGTGCCACCCACTCCCTTAACCCCCTGGGCTACCTGTCTAGATCCCAAACAATACATGAGACACAGAGAGACACACCACTTTGAGGAAGCCTGTTCAGGAGTCCAAGTTGTTAAAAATCTTCAGAATCAGTATAGCTGGTTGGTTGATTACCACGCTCTTAGGTGACTCATTTTTTTTTTTTCCTTTGGGTATAAATGCCCATTGTGACATCATCCAAAGTTCCACATTTCCTAAAGACAAGTTCTTTATGACTCGGTGAGGAGGCCCAGAGCTGGCCAGGCTCCCTGTGCTCATGGTGAGACACAACCCTCTTCAGCCTGACTAACACCCTGATGGGAAAGGTCTCCCATGGAACGTAGTCTCATCTTTTGAAGACTCTCTATCTCAGAAGGTCGGCTTCTTCCACCACCAGACATGGCACTTAGTGTTCTGAGTCGTAAAGAGAAAGAAAAAGTCATTCACAGACTATTAATCCAGGCTCCTCCGGGGGAATTTGTCAATGCCTTTGATGATCTCTGTCTGCTGGTCCGTGATGAAAAGCTTATGCACCACCAGGGAGAGTGTGCTGGCCATCAACACTGCCAGAAGTACTACGTCCCACTCTGCATCGATGGAAACCCAGTACTCCTGTCTCACCACAATGTCATGGGTGACTTCAGATTCTTTGACCACCAAAGCAAACTGTCCTTCAAATTTGACTTGCTTCAAAACCAGCTAAAAGATATCCAAAGCCACGGTATTATTCAAAATGAGACTGAATACCTGAGGTCTGTGGTCCTCTGTGCCCTAAAACTCTACGTAAATGATCACTACCCAACAGGAAATTGCAATGTACTCAGGAAAAATGTCAAAAACAAGGAGTACTTGATAGCTTGCATCGAGGACCACAACTATGAAACTGGAGAATGCTGGAATGGTCTCTGGAAATCCAAATGGATTTTCCAAGTCAGTCCATTTCTAACCCTTGTCACGGGGAGGATTTTTGTGCAAGCTCACTTCTTCCGGTGTGTCAACCTTCATATTGAAATCTCCAAAGACATAAAAGAAAGTTTGGAAATTGTTAACCAAGCTCAACTAGCCCTAAGTTTTACGAGGCTCGTGGAAGAACAAGAGAATAAATTTCAAATTGCTGTCGTGGAAGAATTGCAGGAGTTATCCAATGAGGCCTTGAGAAAAATCCTCCGAAGGGATCTGCCAGTGACCCGCACTCTCATTGACTGGCAGAGGATACTCTCTGACTTGAATCTGGTGATGTACCCCAAGTTAGGCTATGTCATTTATTCAAGAAGTGTGTTGTGCAACTGGATAATATAAGGGATTGCTCCTGGCATGAGTCTTGCGCTGACATGGCTGTGTTTCTGGAGAGTGGTTCTTTTCCTAAATTTGAGCAGTCCCTAGAGTCTCCTATGACTGGTCCTGTGTGAGTTTACAAAGGGAAAAGGATAAGAAGTAATTTAACTAAGGCAGTACTTATCAATGCGGCCCAAAAGGCTATGGCAAACACGTCTCCTTGTGTTGACCAGCATGAAGGCAGAGACATTTGTTAGAGCATAAAGTCATTTTGGGTTTTGGTTTTTGTAGCCCTAGGGGAACCCAAAGCTTTCACTCTGAGCTACACCACAGCTCCTTTTTTTTAGATGCCCAGGTTGGTCTCGAACCTGCCATCCTCCTGCCTCAGCCACCTAAAGTGGTAGAATTAGAGGTTTGTCCCATAGGGGCACAGCTCTAAAATAGTTTTATAGTATGCTGCACTCCAGAAATACATAGGCTGGCATTCAGGTTTACAGGGTTAAGGAGGATGTGTGTGTGTGTGAGTGTGTATGTGTGTGTGCATGCACATGTGTGTGTTAACTTTGACTTCCTTTGGAACTAAGAATATATATGCAAATGATATTTCATATTTTCTTCAAAAGATATTTCGTATAATTTGATTTTCTCTAGAACAACCTTCAAAGAATATATTTCAATAAAGGGATTGAGTTTGCATGTTGTACAAAACAAGCTATATCAAAACTCTTGTTTAGATGAAGGGACTATTAGTGAACTTGTTTCAACTAACACCCAATTGCTTCTTAATCTCCCCCATTCCTACCCTCTCCCCAACACACCTTCACCAAGAATCTGGGATTACTCTACATCCTTGGGCTGGTCTGATAACTAACAAGTCAACCATAAAAGCCTGAACTCTCAACCTTGCAAAGCTGAGCTCTTAATGAGTCATAACTACAACACTTCTAAGTATTAATACTTACTAATACTTAGTTCATAACATCCCTGTGCTAAATGGATTATGTACAACTTAACATCATTAGTCTGGTTCTAGTACTATCCCTATTTTATGTATGAAGCACCTAAGATTTCCACTGAAGTCATCCATACACTTAGTGTCCTGTTTGTTCAGCTTGACACAGTCTAGTACCATAAACTGGGTACCTGACCAGCAACAGCTCACAGTTGTGAAGGCTGAGCAACTGGTGACATGAGTAAGCTATTGGCAGACTGTCTGGTGAGGGCCTGTTTTCTCACGGATGATGTCTTCTCATTGTGTCGTCGTAGAAGGGGGAAGGCAGCTTTCTAGGGTCTCTTTTATAAAGGTGCTATCCCATTCATAAATCTGAGGCTTGATGACCTACCAAGGCCTCACCTCCAGGTACCACCATCACCCCACTCAGGTTATTAAGTTCCGATGCAAACCTTAGCACGTGGTGACAGGTATGACTGATTCCAGTGTTCAACACACTGCAGTATCAAGCTCTCCATGGAAGCCTGTCATTAGGAGTAATGATCTCTACAGCACTGTGACTTTTAGGCAAGCATTCTACAAAGGATACACTCCTCAAAATGGGACTGGTAACACCTGGTTTGATAAAACGTATTTCCTACAACATCACCCTACCACTCTTCCCAGTGTGTCACTGTGACCACTGCTGTCTGCTCTTTGGATAAATACCAAGTTTAAATCTCTTTAATAGGATGATGGGAGAGCAATAGGCAGGCCCCATCCTCCAGGTTAGTTTACCTGAAAGCAAACACTTTGTATTAAGATTTATGAGGTTGAGGAAAAAAAGATCCAATTCTACACAATAAACATAAGAGCAAAAAGGATCTTTTGTAAGCAATTCTTGACCTTAGGTCTCTTTCTTGAGAGAATTATTTGGGATATATGTTTTAAAATAAAATTACTAAGGTCCATGTTAAGATTCTGACATAGTAAGGGGCTGAGATTTTTTTTTTTTTTCAGGGCTAAGGATCAAATTCACAGGCTGGACAAAGACTCCGCCAGTGAACCACCTCCATAGCCAGAGATACCCATATTTTGAAGAAGTTTCAAAGATGATTATGGTACAAAGGATATCAGACATTTTCTGAAATATTTCCCTAATCTTAAAACATGTCTTTGCTTTTCATTTACATAAAACAACATTGTAGCTATTTTTAGACACAGAAGTCCATATAAAAATTGAAAATATCTAAGATAGTCTGGCCTATTTTCTTCCATCAAATTTTATGAAATTGTTTTAAATATTAAGGATATACAGCATATGAAAATTTGTATTCTATTCTTTATTTTTACATAATGCATGTACCATAAACATCATGCCATGTCATTCAAAACTCCTTGGGTACATCAATTTAATTATTTACATGGCATTTATACTGCAGATGCACCATAATAAGACAGCCATCTCTCACTTCATAGATAATTTAAATATCTAGCATTTTATTTGTTATTATTCAATCGTGAATGTATATTTGCCCACATTGTAGATTATTTCGTTTACAATAAATTTTAGAAAGTTGGACATTGAAAAGACAAAAAGATGTTAATGCTGTTACTACACATTGACAAACCACTTTCCAGAAAGATCTGAGCAAATTCATAATCCCTTCAGTAGCATTAAGAGAGTACCTAGCCCATCACAGTAATCTTTATAGTATCTAGTTAGCAGAAGCCTTTACCCCTCTGTCCTTATCTTTTCAAATACACTACCCATTTCGCAATTCAAAAAAGAAAACAATATGAAGCTTTCCTTTGATCAGCAATGAGCAAACGTGAAGACAACACAACGGGTTTCATAAGCTGGGCCCACTACACTAAGGACACTCCCTCAAGGATATTCCTGAGGAACTGTTTTCTTGAAACTGAGACCATCACAGCCAGGAAGCTGCTTCTTGCTCTATGTACCTTTATCACATGCATGCATACACACACACACACACACCCTTAGGCCTTATCTCAGTTACCTTTTTGTTACTGTGACTCAATACCCAACATCCACAAATTTAGGGGAGGAAAGGTTTATTTTAGCTCACAGTTTCTGAAGGTCACAGTCCATTCAGGGGCAGCCGGCGGCAGTGGAAGTACATGGCAGAGGCAGAGGCGGAGGCAGCTTCTCACGACATCACAAACAGGAAGCCAAGTCAAGGCAAGTTGAGACCAGTCCTAGTCCTCAAGGAAGGCAGGAAGCAGTTTATATCTCCTTCCAGGTCTCATCCCAGTGATCAGCCCCTCCTGGATCCAGGTGTGGAAGGTGTGGTAAGCCCCCACTGCACACCTATAATCCAATTTACATGCCGATAGTCCACCCCTCCAGACTAAGGCCCACCAACAGCACATGGTTTCATAGACAATCCATAGCATTCAAAAACGTGAGACTTTTGGGGTCATTCCAGAGCCACACCACAATACACCTGCACCAGGAGTACATATCGCACAGTCACATACATACAAACTATTTCAAACCCTGACCAATCAGTGTGAGATAACAAATGTGGAGGCTACAGCAGCTGTTGGTGCTGCTGCTGTTCATCTGGTGGTACTGGCAACGAGTTCAGGGCCATCACAGCATGCAACATCCCCAGCCCCGTTTCAGTTTTGATTTTTGAGACAGGGTTTCACTAAATCGCTAGGTTGACCAAGCTGGACTCAGCCTTGCCATTGCCGTACCTCAGACTTCCAGAGGGCAGAGATTTACAGGCCTGTGCCCCCAGGTCTCCTGATTTTGCTGATAGTCTGGTGGTTTCTCTCCCCTCCAGCCCCGCTCTGAGCTGGAACTTGACCTAGCCCCATCACTGCACCTCTTCTTGGCTGAGTAGCTGCTGGGTCGCTCTGAGTCTGTCTCATAATCCCTCACGTAGTTACACGTGTATTTTATATAATTCTGTTCCTCTAGAGAACCCTAACACAAATGGGCAGGATTTTTGCCACATGAGATGAGACAGTAGGCTACCCAGGACTCCCCGGGTGCACCCCTGCATCATCTACCGCGCTTTCCTATTCTGTGAGCAACGAATGGCTAGTGAGTGAACAGCCGGCCTCAAGAGCGCCAGCCCACCCTCCAAGCGTCTAACTCACAGGTGCCTCCGACCTGGGTAGAGCTTGGCATTTCCACAAGCTTTCACGAAGCCTGGCACTTGGTCAGGGCACACACCCTTCCATCTGTGTTTTCCTGACACATCATTTGGTGCCTTCCTAATGCTAGGCTCACACAGGTTCCTAACGGTGGTTACAGGGACAAGATTTATCTTTCAGATTTAATTTTTCTTGGTCCTCACAGGAAACAGATGACAAATTGCATAATTCAAGGAAGATATAATGAAAGGATTATCAAGAAAGATAATTGATGTAGGAACACGAAGAGCATGGGAAGTGCCAGGAATGCAGCTTACATCTTTACACCCAGATTAGGAAATACCCACCGGAAGTGGGAGGAGTTTATATAGAGTCTCTGTAAAAAGGGTTGCAACTTTCCTTGGAGGATGGTCACTAGCCGGCTGCGACTTCTGGGGAAACGAGCATAAATGTTGCTCTCCCCTTTCTCCTCCTGTCTCCTTTCTCCTCCTCTCCTCAGAGCTTCTCAGTGGATAACCCAAGCAGAAAACAAAGAGATTCCATTAATATAATCCATATGCAACAGCCTGGCAAGGTCAATGGTGGGGCAGTAAAAGGAAGAAAGTTAAGTCTAAAAAGGTAAGTGAAAGATCTCAGGCATTCATTGATCTGAAGGTTGTTTATTGTTTGTTTGTTTTTTTGTTTGTTTGTTTGTGCAGTTTTTGTGCTGGAGAGGGAACCCAGGACCTTCACACCATGGGTCCTCAGTCCACTTTCTGGTTTTGATTTTGAAACAAGGTCTTGCTAAGTCACTAAGCTGCCTGGGCTAGTGTTGAACTTGCAGTCCTCCTGTTCCAGCCTCCTGGAGTGCTGGGCTTACAGTGAAAATGATTTTTGACACCTTAGAGAGCCTTCTTTTAAAAAGATGAGTATCTGGCAGTCACTAAGCATATTTTATCCTTTTGTTCATTTAGATATATCATTCACTTAAATAAATATATTTTGTAGTGCCACATAAAGGATACAATTGGAAGCTTTTCAAGTAATACACACGCACACAGACACACACAGACACACACAGACACACACACACACACACACACACACACACACACACACACACACACATTTGATTCCCCAGAAAAGGACAACCTCTTCTAGGTTAGGAATCCAACAGCTTTCCTGAATTAATTTTGTTACATAAATATATTTTTTACCATACTCTTCTTATCTCCCTAGTCACTTTGTCTTCTTATTTTAGAATATGTAAAGTGCCCTCACTCTGCAAACAACATATCCAAGCTCCAAGCTCCTACAAATTGAGAAGAATTTAGAGTGCAACCAGGATTCACTAATTGGACAGAATTATTTTTTCCATTCCCTGGGAGTGTGATCTGTGACCCTATTGGCGCCAAAGGGCAGCCCAGAGATCACAGATGGCTGTGTCTGAGTGAGCTGACTTGTTGGTATGTAACACCGCTTTCTTAGCAGACCTGGGAAAACTACTCAGAGGCACCGAGAAAGCTGATCTGAATACAGTGACGTGCAAGCCAGGAGACCGTGGCTCGCTAAGGAGGGCACTCTGAGGAAGGAAGGAGAAGTCTTTAGATGCTTCCTTACCAGGGATACCTGAGCAGCATCCCAATGTTTCTTAATGAATATTTCCCACATTCATGTCCATATTTTTGTTCTAACTCTCCCTAGAATACACAGTTACCTTCTGCAAAGAATTTTCTCTTTTTCAGGGTATTTCATTTACAGTCAATTATATTCTTACCTTGAAAATGCATATTTACATATTCTGCTGAGGGGCTACCTATGAGCTTGGATACTATTCAAAAAGTTTCATGGGTTTTGGGAAACAGAGGATGATTTTTCTTTTGCTGTTACTTTGTGGTACCAGAGGATTAAACTCAAGGCCTTCAAACTGAGCTATGTCTCCAGATCTTTTTTTTTTTTTTTTTTTTTTCAAGTCAAGATTTTGCTAAGTTACTCAGTCTGGGCTTGATCCTGGGATCCTCCTGCCTCTGCCACCCAGAGTGCTAGGATTATAGATGTGTGCCATCACAGCTGGCATGAGGATTTCATGCAATTCAATCTAATAAATTTTGCTTAAAGCATTCCTAGCTTGTTTTAATTTCCTATTGTTGTTTGTTGTTCTGTTTCTTTGGTTTTGGTTTTCTTTTTTTCCCCATTTTATTGATATGTATTAGTGCAAAATTTAAGGTTTACAATGAAGTTTAGCATTTTGTGCACATACGTATCTTGTCAAGGTGACAAGGGCTTTCCCACTCTCCTTTTGTCCCTCCCCCAACCCACCCCCTCCTATCTCCCCACCCTACCCCCATTTCACTTTTTCGTTTTAAGTTCCATGAGATAGTTGTGATCTTGCAACACATAGCAGAGATATATGTATACCCATGTCCATAACAGCACAACTAACAATAGCTAAAATATGGAAGTCACCAAAATACCCATCAACAGACCAATGATGGATACACAAACTGTGGTATTTATACACAATGGAATACTATGCATCTATAAAGTCCAACAGTGTGGATGCTTTGACAGGCCAATGGAAGAAACTTGAGACCATCATGCTTAGTGAAGTAAGTCAGAAGCAGAAGGTGAAGCATCGGATGGCCTCTCTGATATGGTTTGGTTTTCTTTTTGGACTAAAAGACTACAATCACCACACATCAGTGATTCCTGTTTAAAGAATGGGAAACAGAAACAATGCCCAAAGTGCTTTATCTTAAATTATAAAGATTTAATTATTACTATCTTCATGGTCTGGTGTTGTTCTCACATTTTGTTCAATGCTTTCTATTATTTCGGAGTCCACAAAGCAGGTCTTACAATGTGTGTAAAGGGCAGGCCACGGAGGCAAATGTGAGCAACACCCAATTCCAGAGAGGATGTCAGCGAAGACCCATCACATTACTGCTTCATTGGAGCAGTCTAGGTGGTCACTGTGACAGAGGAATTAATGTAAGGTCATTCCTGGTTCCTCTTTACCCTCTGATGACTAGGGAAAGCATGCTAAAACAGTCCCAAGATTTCCATTCCAATTCAGGTGAGAAAGTTGCTGTCTTAGTTACTTTTTCATCATTCTGACTCAATACCCAACATCCACAAGTTCAGGGAAGAAAGATACATTTTAGCTTAGAGTTTCAGAAAGTCACAGTCTATTTACAGGTGGGCAGCTAAAAATTGGCAGAATCACATGGTGGTGCCGCATCTAGATCCACAGCTGGAGCTGATGCTTCAGAGACCGAGATCCTCACGGCAGCACAGTACAACTGACACTAGTCTGGAAGAGTGGAACCAGCACACACCCCTCCAGGTCGAGCCCCAAGCATCCACCCCTCCCAGCCAGGCCCCACCTTCCAACAGTACATAGTATTCATAGGAACATGAAGCTTTTGAGGAACACTCCAGATCCAAACCACGACAGTTGCCTACAAGTGAATGGTACCAAAGCAAACAAAGAGAATCTATAATTTCTTAATAAAATGAGTTAACACTAATATAATAACTTTTAATAGATGTTTAAAAATTTTCTTGATTTGGTTGAGAATGATAAAATTAGTCAGGTAGACCCTGATTGGGAAGCTATGGAGAAGAGGACATCTTAACTCTGATTTCTTCTGCTAATACAAATATACTTTGGCACAAGAAACTGTGCAAGTCAACTAGGAGTGTACAAAAACTCTAACAGAAAAATCGGCAAAGTATAGAACATAACATATAAAGAAACAAATCCAAAGAACTGTTGGGGAGTGGTCTATAAGGTCATCAAGGAAATAAAAATGCAAATTTAAGCCACCATTAATTTTATATTTATGGAAGTTGTTTTAAGTAAATCATGGTAAGCATGTATGTGTGAACATGTATATGTGTGAGCACGTGAACCTGTGTGTGTGTGTGTGTGTGTATGTGGGTGTGGGTGTGCATGTAGAAACTTAACCACTGAGTTAAGTAGTCAGCTGAAGTGGCACTATATAGTCAAAGGCACACTTGTGACAGCAATCCTACTTCTAGGTGTAGTTTCTTCCAATACCCTCAATATTCTGGAATGGAAAGTATAGAAATGCTCACTGCAGTGGTGGTCATAGTTACAAGAAATTAGTAGCACATCTGAAGACATCACTTAGGAGTGAACAGGTAAACATGGCTGATGCACACCAAAGAGAACCATGGATAACCAGAAGTGATGACCCAATGAACCCAGATCAAAGTGGGCAGACTTAGGACCTCACTGCTGGTAAGAAGGGGTATTGCACAATGAAATTTACACTACAACAGCAAACAAAATTTGAAAAAGAGGTTCATAAGTAATGTTTTCAAGGGCATACATATTTCTGAAAATATGAGAATAATTAACTGTTAGGATAGAGGAAAATAAATTGCCTATTAGAAATAAAAGACACGGAAAATGGATATATGGGTGGAGTAAAAAAAAAGAACCTAAAACAAGAGAAGCAAGGAAACAAATCAAAACTAAACAACTAGATGACTCTTTCTCTAAATAAAAAGGCAAAGGCCCTGGGTTCAATCCTAAGTACTGGGAAAAAAAGAAACTAAAGGCAAATAACATAAGTAAAACGGTATTTTACCAATTGTAAAGGAGTATGAAGTCAAAGACCCAAAAGATGAGCTGAAACTCCCCATCCCCGTAATCTCTCTTCTCCCATGTCAACTCTGCTTCACATACTACAAAACGATCTGCAGTGGCAAGGTCAAGGCCACGGGCTAGGGAAGGCTGGCCTCTGATAAGTGAGAAACGCCATGGGGGTGGGGTGTCAGAGGTGGAATTCTTTAAGCACAAACCGAAACGAAGAAAGAACGCCTACCTGTTTTTGCCTAAAGTGTGATTCGTAAAGGTGAACTTGGTCTTACAGACTGCCTCTCATACCCAAATGTCTTAGTTACTTTTTCATTGCACAACTTAGAGGAAGAAAAGCTTATTTTAGCTCACAGATTCAGAAGATCACAGTCCATTCATGCATGGCAGGCAACAGTGGAAGCACTTGGCAGAGGCAGAGGCAGCTCCTCATGGCATTGCAAACAGGAATCCAAGTTCCCAGAAGGACAGAGGAAGTAGCATTTACTCTTCTAGGTCCTTTCTCAGTGATCCTTCCCTTCCAGGTCCAGCCTCAGTGTTCTGCCCCTTTCAGGTTTAATCCTCTAATATACCACACATCTGTAATCTATAATCTACCACACTTCCACCCTCCACACACCTGTGATCCACAACTTGCCCATAATCCACCCCTCTGGACCAGGCCCCAATCACCCAACAGAACATGGTTTCACAGATAATCCATAGCATCCAAACATATGAGACTTTTAGAGAATATTCCAGACCCAAATCATAATACTTTACATTAAGAGATATCAAAAGAAATCAAGGACTTCTGAGGGATAGAGAATCCTAGTAGGGAAAGCACAAAATTCACACACTCCTTACCAGCATCAGGTGTTATCCAAGTCTGGCCAGAGCTTATACAAGTATGCCCTTATTTTGACTCACTCAAAGTTGTAGCAAATTTCAGTGTTATATTAACAAAATTCACAAAGCTGTACGTAAATTCCTGCCTCTCCATTTGTCTGCATTTTAACGCTCAACGTTGTTCATGTCGATCTTGTCGCCCAACCTCCTTTCCTGAGGGTGAAGATAATTAGCAGGAAGAAGTTACTGAGCTATCTGTTTTTCTTATTTCTACTTAGAAGAGTTCAATGAGTATGTCAGAAAAGGTAAAATGATAAAGAGAGAATCTATTTCTCTTTAAACTGAGTGTTGCATTAGAAAGAATTTAGCTGTAAAATTACTAGTGATATTTCTCTGGGAAATGACAGTATAGCAGAAAATGAGCTGACACTTTTCAAATAGGTATTGGAGATGCCTGGAGATGCTCTAGTGCCCTTGACACACGATTACCTGTACTCTTGGGGTGCCCTGCAGTTTCTAGCACAAAGAACAGACAGTACAAGACTCAATATCAGACAGCCAATTTGCATCTACCCCAAGATGAGGGACTGTAGAGAATGTTTCTATGTTTTATACTGCAGCACCGCAATATCAACCCCAACTCAAAATAAATACAATAACATGGTAAGCCTGTAACTAAAGCATAGCTCTTTATGTTCTGAAGGCCAAGGAATTTGGAATGGCTACATTGAGAAAATATTTTGTGGCATCAGTAGAATATAAAAGATTCCTCCCAAGACCCTCTGCCATGATTCCCCATCAAAAACTAGAGTTAAAAATCAAAGTACATTGTTTTTCAAACAAAACCATTTCCTTCTTCTATAACTCCTTGTTCCTGAGAAAACAACCATGAAGACAGTTGAAGTGATGCCAAAAGTGGACTCTTCCCAAAAGTCTACAGAATGCATAAACAAACAAAGCAAGCTGAGTTCATCTACACTTGGTAAAACAAAGTATAAGGCTTACCCCAGGCTGTTTTATAGCATTGGGCTTAAAATAAATTTGCTTTTCATCAATTTTTTCCCTCAAGTCATTGTCCTGAAAACCACCCTGAGCCAGGAACTGTAGGTCTTGAAAAGCAACGCGATTGTTCATTCCTGCTCCTCACGAGCTCAAAATCATAATGTGAAGGTAGCAGAGGGACACTGGTATGTCAAAAAGCTGGTGTCCTTATAAAGTGTGACAGTTACTGTCATTTAAAGATGAAACTTCAGTGCTATCTTTTCTCCTACAACTTGGAAGTAACAGTAGAGCACTACTACAATGGCCCATCTTGAGGAAGCCCAAAAAATTAAGTAGGCACATGTTCAGAAGTATCTTGGAGTGTAGGGGTGCAGCCTTAGACACTATATGTGGTCTCTGTTCTCTTTCTCTCTGGTTCTTTCTTGGTCACTTAGCTTCTATCTGCCATGAGCTGAGCAGCCTTCATCCTCCACACCCTTCCACCATGATGTGTCTATAACCCCATGACAACCAGACAACCATGGACTGAAGTCTCTGAAAACAAGCACCAAAATAACCTTCTCTACTTTAAGCTGTCTATTATCATGTATTTTTGTTTCAGCAAAAGGAAAGCTGACAGTACTGTGATATTAGTATCTTGGCTTTTTGGAACCTACAGACCCAAACTACAACAACAACAAAAAATGGAGACATAATGTTCTTAATAGGAAGCAAGTTTTCTGTACTTGGGCATACTGGCTTCTTCAATGACTAGATAAGGAAGATGTGGTATACACACACAATGGAGTACTACTCTGCCATTTAGAATGACACATTTGAGTCATTTTTAGAAAAATGGATGCATATTGAGACCATTATGCCCAGTGAAATGAATCAGACTCAAAAAGTTAAATATTATGTGGTTTCTCTATTAATTAGAAAACAAAATCACAAAAAATGTAAGAGATTGGAAGAAAGGAGGAAGATGGACTTTGTAGACAGGGAACGGGAAAAAGGGGGTGAGAGAGTGGGAAGGAGAAAGAGAGGTTATATGTAAAAAAAAATCACAATAACCAAATGGGGGTGATAATGGGAGTTACGGGGGTGAGTGGAGGTGTGGGAGGATCAAGAAGAGGGAGGAGATGAGATTTTAATTTTGATACAATATATATGTGCACAAAATACACAAGTTCAATATAAACATTATGTATCACATATATATTAATAAAATGGGGGGGAATTTAACAAGAATTATTCAGGTGGAAAAAATATGAAGCAGCTTTTAAATTCTGGAATCTCTCATTCTACAAGTAACAGCCCTTTCCATTTCAAGTCCAGAGTAAATGAATGAAATTGCTTCTGCTGACATGGCAGGATTTTGTGTTTGGGAGGTAAAGATGAATGAAACCGATGAAAACCTGGGAGCAGCACCCTTCTGTTCCTACCACATGCTGTGCAGTGTCAGACAACCAACAGGGTGGTTTAAACAACAGAGAGGGAATTTCTTCCACTCCAAGTGTTGAACGTGTGCATTCTACTTTATTTTTGCATCCAAAAGTCATGATTCCAGTCATAAACATTTCATGAAAAGAACCCAAGGTCTGGTTTACAAGAAATCTGGTTTTCAAAAAGCCCTTGCAATGACTTTTTCTGTTAACTCCTTGACAGCATGCTTTCTGGGTTTTTTTTTTTTCAGCCTTATGAAAAGTAAGAATGTTTATTCATTCTGATCATATTCACTGAGCCCTTTCTTTGTGTCAGACCTTGCATAATACACTTGGATCCCAAAAAGGAAATGAAGACACTGCTGCTGTTCCTAAGTGGGTCCCAGAAGTGGGGGATTGTAAAGAACTAATCACAGAATACAATCATCTTATTCCTGGTACTGTTAGAGATCACAGGAGAGTAAAAATTTCTCCTCATGGAGCATAAAGGTTTGTGCAATGCATATTACTACCGCCATCCCTCCTCCACCTACAGACCTAGCATATTCAGCCCTCAGGCCCCTGGGAACTGGGTAAGGCAATTGCAACCCACCTCACCACGACCACACCCCCTTCCTCAGAGGCTGCCCGCATTCAAAGACAGATCCAGCACGGCTAAATTCAGCACCTGTGTCAATCAAGACAGCTCTGCAGCAGCATCCCAGCCCCAGCTCTCTGCGGTACTGTTGGAGGACGGGCTACGACTACGTCCTCAGGGTTCCTTTCCCTTCAGTCCAGGTACAGCTTCTTCTGAAAGAGCTGGATAGTAAACAGTTATGCTTTGCAGGTCACATGAGGTCAATCTGCTGTGGAGTTTTGTTTTGTTTTATTTGTTTTGTTTTCTACAAACCATTACAATCCATTCTATCTCACTCAGAAACATCTATGAGCAGCCATGAACCAAACATGTAGAACCCTACTCCACCTAAAATGGCATTCCTCCCCTACAAGACTCCCCAGTAAACATACTGCTAGAAAAATCTCCGTCTGGGTGTGCTTGCTAAGAAGCCTGGCTAGGACAAAGGAAGGTCACAGACTCCTAAGTTTTAATGAGAGTTTCTTACATTAGGGTGGAACCAATGTTGGACTCTGAGTCCTGTGCCCTTGGAAATGGAGATGGTTAATCTTCCTTCACTTTTATTTTTCAAAATTCCTCTGTTTTTAGTATTCTGGGAAAGGGCTTACAGTAAAGAATCACTTTCCCCGTGGAATTAGATCAGACTCAATGTCCACTCTCTCTCTCTCCCAATTCCTGTAAGTCTCACAAATTGTTTCCTCTTTAATTGCGACCAGGCTAGACAGCAACTCTGAAAACTTCCATTCCCCTTTCATAAGTGATGAACTGAATGATCTGTCCCACCAAAACTTGTTTGACACAGAAATAAACATTTCTTTTTATTCAATGGAGAGACCTTATGTATTGGTTTGGATCTGGAATGTTCCCCAAAAGCCTCATGTGTTTGGATATTGTGGAATATCTAGGGATTCCATAACCTGTTGAGAGATGGGGCCTGGCTGGAAAGGTAGATATGTGGGCGTGACCTGAAAGGCACATGCTAGTTCCATCTTTCTTCTCTCACTTGACTTCCTGTTTGCTATGCCAGGAACACCTTTTCTGTGGCTAGGCCTCCGCCATGTGTTTCCACATTGTTAGCCCCCTATGAATGACTAAGCCCTTCTGAAACTGGGCGCTAATATAAACTTTTCCTTCCCTAAGTTGTGGGTGTTGGGTATTCTGTGCCCGCAATGAGAAAGCAAATAAGACACCATCTCATCATAAAGCCACCAGCTGCAAAAGCACCATATCTATAACTGTCTCCTGTAAAATCTAAGGCAGGACTGGAGGCATAGCTCAGTGATTACAGTGCTTGCCTAAGCAAAAAGCAAAAAGTCCTGGGTTTGATCCCCCAGCACCACATACTAGTGAAGTGTGGTAGCCCGCACCTGTAATCCCAGCATTTGCGAGGCTGAGGCAGGAGGACTGCCATGAGTTCTAGGCCAGACTGGGCTACACAGTGAGTTCAAGACGAGCCTGAGCACTTTCATTCTCAAATCCAGGGTACTCTCCCAGTTGCAATATCCTGAATATAATCAATTCCTTACTTGTTCTGGAGTTTTCCTTTGACATGGAGAATGGGATCGCAGGCCCAACAAATGTCATAGTCAAAGGCAGCCAAGTGCAAGAGGACCTGATGACACCAGAGACAGAGCAGTTGCACATGGTAGGAATGGGGAGCTGAGTCTGGGGCCAGAGCACAGTGTCATGGATGGAGCTAGAGCAGAACATGGAGCAAGGCCTTGTACACAGAACCCAGCATTTGGCCTCAAATGCTGCCAAGTTCCTCAGGCCCTTTGTGTAGTCCGTCCTCAAAGACCGAGTGACTCAGCCACTAGCTAGGAGAGAACAGGTCCTGCAAAAGACGAATATTAAAACCTGCCATCAGGTGGGAGTGGCACTGCATGCCTCTAATCCCAGTGCTAAGGCAAACGGAAGCAGGAGGACTACAAGGCCAAGTAAAACCTGGGCAACTTAGTGAGACCCTGTCTTGAAATTAAAAAAAAAGAAAATAAATAAAAAGGCTAGAGATACAGCTCAGTTCAAAGATGCTGGGTCCGAACTTCAGGGGAAAAAAGGTCACCAAAAGAAGATGGTCCTGTCAGATAGAAGCCTTCATCAGACAAATCCTTCAAAGGAATCTTGGAAAAATGTGTCCACTTGCCCATTTTTAAGTTAGTGTTTAAGATTTGCCTTTAAAAGTTTACAGAGTTGGATGGGATTTCAGATACATTGTAAATATTCACATTTTGAAATAAAATATAACACATTTTTAAAATACCCAGTAGAATCAAAATACTATATATTTATTTCCTTAGAAACAATGAAGACTTTCTCATTTAATATAGCTTCTTTATCTCATTGAAATATTCCATCTCTTTCACCAATAAAGTTTATCTTAATCAATAATTTTATGCTATAAAATCATTTACTAATTATTCTATCAACCATTTTTGTCACAAAAAATAGAAATACAATTTTCTCTATATCCATAGGAGTTTAATTTTAACTATTTTCTTCTTTAAAAAGCTGCTCAAAATAATATAAATTATTTATGGAAAATATATAACAAATTTGAGGGATACCTGCTAGGGTCCCTTCTTAGTTTCCCGGCCAGGAGGGTTATTTTCTGTCTCTCTCTCTCTCTCTCTCTCTCTCTCTCTCTCTCTTTCTGTCTCTCTCTTTACCTCTCTATCTATCTGTCTCAGACCTGCTTGGGTCCCTTTTGGCTTCTTTGCCAAGAGTCGTTCTTTTTAATTTTGTTTTCTTTTAAAAATATATAATAAATTTGATAAATGGTTATGAAAGGTAAAATATATAATTTATTGGGAACATGCCTCACAGTGACATGGATCGAGCTAATTCATTCTCAGTCAAATGATGCACCCACCAATGAACATTATTTCTTGCTAGAAAAAAATTTCAGCATCAAATTTTTATTTTTATAAATAGAAGCAATGAGCAACCTCGACCAGAGAGTAAGAGCATGGGAACAAAACGAACTTATGTCACTCAATTTTTAAACCCTACTAAACCTTATTACCAAAAATATACACAGTAGTTTGTTATTAAAAATTATTTCTTCTTTCAACATTTTTATTGGTGCACACTGATTACACAAATTAATGGACTTCCTTTTGGCAGATTTGTACATGTAACATACTTTATACCAATTGGCATTGTGCTCTATAGCCCGTCTGTTTATTGGATGCAAAGACTAAAAAGTCAACTCATTTTCAAAGGCTTTGCTATCCCATCTTTAGAGTCATCTCCCAATATTCTACATTTCCAGAAAGAGATCAAGATTCATCAGACCATTCATGTGACCATTCTCACATCTGAAACTCCTTCACCTAAAAGTGTCTTATTTGATTCAATATATTCAGTCAGAGGAGGGCAAATTAAATTATTAAATTTAATATAGCTTTGAAACATGTCAAAATCCAGGTCTGTGAAGCCGCAGGGTAACTCATTTAATTAGTGAGAAAATTTACCATATAATCTAATTAGGCAAAACCAACCCTTCTAGTTAAACTCACCAGCAAGAGCTGGAAAAAAATGAAACTTCTAAGTTTTTGTTTCCAATAAAATTGTTCCATATATTTTTTGGAAACATAAAAATCATTATAAAATAAAATTAAAACAGTTCTTGTGAAATAGAAAAACAAAAAGCCAACGCTTTTGAGCTAAAGCTTTTCATACCTAATTCATTTTCTTATAGGATAAAAAAATGATAAAATGATATATTTGCAATATTATTATGTGAAATTCAAATTATGAGTTATTTATAAAGTGGTAAGTAAGAAATCAGGTATAGTATACCTTTAGCAATGTGTGAATGTACAAGTATTAATCTCCAACATTCATGTTGTGGGTATAATTCAATAAGAACTGTGTATTAAAAATAGTAAATAAGCCTATAATCAGAATTCTCTCTACATTTTATAAAGGAAACGTTGTGCACTGCTAAAAAATATTTAGTCCAGCAGTTAGCATGCAATTATATTTTTCCTGGAAGGAACTAAAAAATATTAAATATTTCATAAATGCAACAAACTTAGACCAAAATCAAAGTAAATATTTTATGAAATGGTTTGAGAAAATAAGCCAAACTACTTTAGCAAGTGATGAACTCCAATCTAACAGAAATCATGTACTATGCATTTACAGTTTCATCTAATACCTTTTTTTAAGTTGATAATCCCAAATTTTCAGTTCCATGTAGGAAAAAAAAATCAGCAATCTAATCTTGACCACTTTGGCTCTTTATTTGGAGCTAATAACACAGCCCTAGGATGACTGTTGGAGACAGCTGGGAAGAACCTCTTATCTATAACTGGGAAATCCTCTTCCCAAGGTGCTTTCTGAAGAATGGCAAGTTCTTCTACAACACCCGAGGCCAAAGAAGAGGCGGAATTAATTACAGAGTATCTGAACTCAGAGCACAACACTCATGCAACTATTTAATGTCCTTTGGCTTAGCACCACAGAACTTCTCATACTTGGACAAAGTGACCCTCAGTGAAACAAGCTTTGGATTTGGAGTCTTGAAACTGCCACAAAAGGAAAGACAGCAAAGATGGATCACCTTGAGTGTGAAGAGTTCTCAGCAGTGCTTCTGAGAAAGGAAATGACATAGATATTGAAGATGTAGAACAGCTGTCCCCAGCCTTTTTGGCACCAGAAACAGGTTTTATGGAAAGCGATTTTTCCAGATTAGGGGAAAATCTAGCCCGAATAGTTAGGAGAATGATAGAACTAGCAACCCCCTCAACTCATCAGGCACTATCCTCTCACAAGACATGCAAACTTAGACCCTCCTGTGTGGTGTTCAAAGCAGGGTTCGCTCCCTGCAACAGTCTAATGACACCACTGCTCTGCCAGGAAGCTCAGCCAGCTGGCCATGTGAGCAATGGGGAGCAGCTGTAAACACAGCTGGAGCTTTGCTGTTGTCAGTCACTCACCTCGTGCTGTGCCGCCAGGCTGGAGTTAAGGACCCTGGTCTAGAAAACTATCCCCTTCCTTTTCCTTGCACATTCCCAAAGGCACTTGTTGTCAGTCCATTTTGAAGACTGCTGATACAAGTTTGCACCTGCACTGTGCAATACCCCCTAGAAAGCTCGTATCAAGAAAAAGAGTAATTGTTTTAAGACAAGGTCTCACTCTGTATCCCAGGCTGGCCTTGGACTCACAGCAATCCTCATGCCTCAGCCTCCCATGTGCTGGGATTATAGATGTACACTAGGCAATCACTTTAACCTCTAGGCCATTCCTAAAACTATTGAGTTCTCTGGCAAAGTTGTTACCCTATATTCTACATCATAAGAGAATATATACTTGCCTCTATAATCTATGAAAAAGTGCAAGGTGTAGTGAGATTCTTTATGCAACATTCTAAAAAGAAAAATTGTAAGTAGAGGGTAATTACTCCCAGTCAACTGAAGTATAAAAGAGAGTCACCTGAACCCCAAGTTAATAGTGACTAATCTGTTCCAAAGGGCTTCCTCCTCAGACAGAGATGGGAGAGGAGGGTGTGGGGCAGGGATGTCACTGAGGCACAGCAACAGGAACATTCATTTCCATCACTTGAGCTCACCCAAAGAAGGAAAATATTCCCATTGCAGAGCTGAAAAAGCAGTACAAGAAAGATTTATTTATTACTTGATAATTTTTGACAGGAAAGTAAAAGGGACTTTAATGGAAAATTCTTTGACTGATATCTTCTTCTTAGATTTCTGACTATTTAACTAACTGACGTATAAAGGGAACCATTAACTCATTTAGGGTATGCAGAGTAGCAAGCAGTCTCTCTTCTGGGTTGCAATTTGTCTGGAGTTGGTGTATTTTTAGAATCATTAAGTGCATGTATCTCAAACATGATGTACATGTAACTTACAAACAATAAAGAAAAGGATTTAGTTTCCAAAACAAGAATGCTATGCACTCCTCACACTTAGTATGATAAAATACTGAAGAAAAAGAAAAAAGGGAAGTCTTTCTATATAGAAAGCCTCACAGAAAAACTACTTGAGTGTTTTAATTTCCATTTTCAAAAATTAATCTTGCAACATTTAAACAAAAATCTTATAATTGGTTCTATAGTTAATTAAAATTTCATTAGTGAGCAGATTTGAAAAGCACAGTTTATTTGAAGTATTTATTATTCCACGTTGGGTTGATAATGAATTAATGCCTCAAGTTCCTCTATATTAACATCATCTTCCTGCTCACTTATCTAGAGGTTCAAAAAGCAATACATTCAAACCAAGAAGGCTTTGTATATTTGGTACTATTATTTCTCCTAACTAAATTGTGAATGTAAATTTATTCAGTGTTACTTTTTGAAAAATTAACTACTGTTGTAGCAAACACAGTCATTTCCAGTCCAGTTCCTTTGGTAATGAAAATTCTATTTGAAGTTCATCTCCATTTAAGCATATTGCAAACTTTGGTCAACATTTCTCTCTTCATCCAAAGGTCAGTATAAAGTCACATCAACAGCACTGCTCTCCATAGGGTAAGATGCTGTTTAAGCCTCTAGAGTTTGTGCTTGTTCTTTAAAATCCATTTAAAATCCATTTAAAAACGTTTAATTATTAAATGCTATTAAAGCATAATATATGTATGCATAGAAATACTGCAGTCCAGAGAATTAATTTTTTAAAATTAATACACATTAATAATATAATTTTAAGAACTTATCTATTGATACAAATAGCAATGTTTTAAGGACATTTGATATACTATTAATTGTAAGTATCCTACAACAAAAATTGATTAAACTACCTACAAAGTTACATTATATATATATATATATATATATATATATATATATATATATATATATATACATGCTGTTTACTTTTAAAAGATCTGTTTCTATATTCCAAAAAAAGATGAAAAACATTCTTAAAGGCTAACGGCTTAAAACATTTCCTGTTGTGAAAATTTCCTCACTGGTAATTAATTAAAAGCTAATTAAAGAAAACATATAAATATGAACATTAGAGCAGACTTGCTACCCTAAATATATAAAGATGAATGTTTCCCACCTGGAGTGGGAACAAGACATTTTGATCAGGATTATGTATGTTTTAGAATTGTGCTGTTTACACACACACACACACACACACACACACACACACACACACACCAATGTAGGACTGGATTAGTCAGCGGTCTCTGAAAACGACATAATTAATAGGAAATATATTTAGCAGGTCAGTTTACAACGTCCCAGGCCCACAGTCCACAGCAGCCATCTGCATGACCAGAAGGGAGAGTCCACAACAGCCTTCTGCAAGGGGAGTGCTGGGGGCTCCAGGAGAGAACGAGGGACCAAGGACAACACCAGTCCAAGATGGAGGACACAGAGCCAGGGGACCGAACACCAATCTGACATGGAAAGTCGGGACCTTCACTGGGCGAGACCGCACTGCAGGCTGCCGTCCAGTGGTGATGGTGGGGGCTGGAGCTCTTCCACATGGCCTGAGCCCTTACCTCTTCCTTCCCTTTCTGTTTTGTCCAGGCTACAGGTCTATCCGACTGGTGCCGCCAGTGCCTGGGGCGGGGCTTCCTCCCTCAGTTCACCAGCCTCCGAGTCCATCACCTGTCACCCACAGACGCACCCAGAGCTCTGCCCTACTGATCAGCTGGGCATTTCCTTCTCTGTTCAAACCGACACAGCATGATCAACAGTCAAAAGGCCTAAACTCCAGCTCACTTAACAGAAAAATGTGAAGGGCGGAAGGCTCCAACCCTTTCGTATGTGATTCATCAGGGTGCCGGTAAGAAATAATTATGATCAAGTCAAAGTGATTCCGGGAAAGATGAATAAAGTTACCACGTACAGGGAGGTGGGCAGAGGGTAAGTTGCTTCAGAGCTGCACCAGCACTGCCCTCCCCGAGGGCTCCCAGCACGCCTAGAGCCTAGATCGGCAGACGCGAACAAAGGAAATGCTACCAGGACCTAAAACGACAGAACAGCACCAAAAAAAAAAGAAAAAAAAAAGTCACCTTGAGAAAGCCTGTTAGCCAGGTGTCAACAACCTGACGTCACTCCGTCACTCCTTACGGAGGGAGCTGGGGAACTCAACGCGGCAGACTTCCCTCCACCTGCTCCCGAGTTTCCCCTTTGGCTGAACCCACAGTGCAGGAAGTCCTTGGATGACGTGCAGCTGGGCGCCAAGGGCAGCGGGGACAAGGGGAGAACCGGTCTGGAGGGCACGCAGAGCTCTGGCGCTCTGGGCAAAGTGCGTGCTTCGCTATTCCTGGAACATTTAGATGAGCCATTTCCAAAGACTTGGTGACTTTGCGGCATGTATTTTTAGATAATTGGCATGTTTTAAAATTTCTTTGCTAATGATTACATTAGAAAGGTTTCTCCATCTTCAGTCAATTTTATTACTTTCTGCTTTGAAAAGTTATTCACGCCACTGAAATGCTCAAAATGCCTTGATGCACAAAAAAAATCTCTCCTGATTTTATTTTACTCTTCATTTCTTGTTAATTTCTCCTTCCCACTTTACATAGTTTGCAGGGTCTTTCTTTAAATTATCCATTGGGTTGCTTTATTTTTATAAACAAATCCTTATACATATTCATCAAGTGTGTTGTAACACTGAAATTTTTTATCTTGTTTTTAATTTTCATGTCTTTGTGTATCTTCCACTTAAGTTTCTTTCTTTTTCTCCTTTCTTTCTTTCTTTTTCTTCCTTTCCTTTCCTTTCCTTTCCTTTTGCTGAGACAGGGTCTCACTCTGTAGTCCAGGCTGGCCATGAACTCATGTCAATTCTCCTGCCTCAGCTTCCTCAGTGCTGGGATTACAGGTGTGCACCACCACACCCAGTTTATATAGTGCAGGGGAATCAAACTCAGAGCCTTACACTTGTTGATAAGTGCTTTAGCCACTGTAATATTTCTTCAGCCCACACTTAAATTTCTTAAAGTTATTTTTTTTTTGTCTCTCTTAGTTGAGTGCATGATTCGCTCAGCTTCTCTTTCACAAATGTTGAAAACAAAATGTTTACTTCTGAATAAGATTATCTTTGGCCAGATCACTCAAGTTTTGGTAAACTTTTTTTTTTCTAAGTTATTACCTATTCATCTGCTGTTTGGTCTTCTAATCATCCAAGTGATTGCAGAAACACTATTAATCCCTGTTTAATTTTTAGGCAACCAAAGAACACAGCCTATAGGATCCCTCAATTCTGGATCACCATTTTCCTGAGTTTAGTATTTACTGTTTCCAATTTTAAAATTTTGATCATTATTCTATGTGCTCTGTGTATTCATGAACAAAATATATTGTTATATGTCTTTAGGTTTATATGAATATTCCATGCTCCTTCTTGTTAAACCTTGAATTTTTGTCTAAATAGATTTTTAGATCCATGCATGGTTGCATATAGTCATGGATTATTCATTTGAATTTGAGTTTTACATTGCACATTTTAGTCCACAATCCATATGACTATTATTCTGTAGGTGGGCAATGAGTTCTTTCCAGCTTTGGCTAGCAAGAATGGTGTTACGACATTCATATGCACTTCCTTATGTGTACAAGGAGGAGTTTCTTTAAGGTTCCTAGAACTTTAACCACCAGTGGTAAGTCACACATATTTTCAACCTAGCAAAATATTGTTAAACTGCTTTCCAAATTGATTATAACACCTCTATGTACTTTCTACCTTTAAAATATACGGTAGATTTTCTTGTTTCTTCTTGGCCAGGTCCAGTTATTACTGGAATAAATTCTCTTCTAACATTTGAAAAATAAAAATAGCTTTCTGTTCATGAATTAGAAGACACCAAACTATTAACTCAAGCTTAGCAATCATATTATTCAAATGTTATATATTTTGATCTTCTTGATTTAGCATGGATGTATTGGTAATGTCACCATCTTCCTTTATATTATCTGCATATTTCATCTTATACTTCAAACACATCACGGTGTATAAATTACAGTATTTTATTGTTTCAAGATCTTTGGTCTCAATTTTGTATGGAATTACTAACATTATGTACATAATAACTGTGCTATTATTGTCTTTCTTTTTAGCTATTTGATATGACTAATCCAATACCATCCTTACTTTTTAAATTTTAAAAAATCCTGCCTAATAAATCTCTTTGTTTCTGTTTAATTTTATAAATGTATATTCTTGTGTGAAAAATGTCTCTTAGTTTTAAAAAATGCCATCAGATACTTTCATGTATCAATATGAAGATTTATCACATTGACATCAATGTCACAATTGTTAAATTTTATAGATTTTTAGATTAAATTTTATAGACTTTTAGGCTTTGCTCAACTTATTAGATGTATTTTTTCTTGATTGCCTCTGCTAATCTGCTACTATTCTCTGTATAAATTATAAAATGAATCAAGTCTGTTCTTTCTAGAGAATTTGATAAAAGTTTGCTGTGACCAATAGTAAATTAACTACCACATTCAACAAGAGACCAATATTATTTTTTTCAGAAGCACAATCTCCAACTCTAGATCCACATGTCTCTTCAATACTTATAGATTAATTATAAAGATAATAAAATAATAGCTATTTTTAGTGAGTACCTACCATGGGCCAGTCAATTTTAAGCACTTACCTGCTAATTCATTTCCTTCTCCCTACTGCCCTAAGAAACACTATTCTTTTCCCCAGTGGCAAGTTGGAAACTTAGGTTGCTAACAATGTTATTTGCCCGTGGTCATAAAGCTTTGTATGTGCCAGAAATTAAACTCAGAAACTCTGCAATCAGAGCCCACATAAATGCTTCCATGAAATTTAATAAGCTCTTGTTCTGTTTTATTATATACATTTTGGAAGAAAAGTCTACATTACCTTCAGGTATTTAAATGCATAATTATCAAAATGATCAAATAAAATTCCCACGCTCTCCCCACTCCCATTATATCTCCCTCCTAGATGTAATTATTTTCCTCATACTTGCTACTACTCATTATGATGATGTACTCAAAACTTACTGGTTTACAAGGAAGACTTCCTAGAGCAAAGCACTTAACATAGAAACTAAAACATAGTAGTCACTGTGCAAATACTGACTGAGTGAATGAGTAAACAACGCCTAAACTTCAGTGGTCCTTGCTAGTTCTTTCCCATTACTATCTCATCACTACAGAAATCTTCTCTTTGACTTGTTTTTCCTTTTTCTTTTCATATCTGAGAAAGACTTTCTGGATCCTCACAGACAATATCGGCTGACAGCACTATTTATTTCAATTTCCTCAAGAACTATGTCTTTCATCTATTAGCTTATAATGTCCTCTGGCCAAAGAAAAATAAATCTTAGGACCATATAAAATTTACTTTCTTATTGTAATCTGAAATTTCAAAGATTGTTTTTCGGAAAGAGGGGTGGAGAGTCTAACACTGATACTCCCATGAAATTTTCCTCCCCCATGTTAAACAACATGCAATGTTTGAGATACCACCAACTGAGAAATCACACATGAAAGGAGAAAGCAAAAAATGAAGTCATTCAATTTTAATTCATGAACAGATGATGAAAAAGACAATTGAATCAGGACAAAATATTAACTCTAAGTAAGGAGGTCAAATTTTACTGCAGCAAGAAATTGTCCCTAATTCAATTTTCAAATAATTTTAGTAAGCTTTTACTTGTAACAGTTACACTAATATCCAAGATTATTAATGACCTAAAAGTTAGGGCACACTCTCTGTGCCACTCCTTTGTGGCCGCAGTGCTGAGCTGATTACCATTTTACGGACAAGGGTGTGGCAATGGGACAGCACAGTTAAGTTCCAATCAGGTGCCGACAGTGGCCAAGATACCGGAAGCTGGCTGCACAGACACAGCGGAAAGCTCACCAGGCAGCATCAGGACGAAGTTTCCTGAGTGCGTTAGTGTTCTATCACCACTCCAACCAAGTATTATACATCTAGTGTCTCAATAGCTTACATACATTATTCTTTAGTTCTGGAGGTCAGAAGTCTGAAACAAACTTCCAGGCTGTGCGCCTCTAGAGGCTCTGTGGAAGATTGTTTTCTTGCTTTTTCCAGCTTCCAGAAGCAGCTCATTCTGTGGCTCATGTCCCAGTCACCCTAGCTCGGGTCTGTTCCCAGATCTCCTCCTCAGACGCTGACTCTCCTGCCTCACTCTTACCAGCACCCTTGCGATTTCACTGGACCCATAAGGAGGTTCTTTACCACCTCAAGTTCCTCAAGCTTATCACGTATACAAAGCCCCTTTGTGGATGAGATACAAGGTCACAGACTCACAGGTTTGTGGAGGGGGGTGGATCTCCTTAATATTGGAGATACTAGTTTACGTTAATGAAATACTCAAGGAGGGAAGGAAAAGTGATTTTGCCAAAAAAAAGGAAATGATGATAGCAAAATTCTTAAGATGTGAGAGGAAGAGGATCTGGAGATGCTTCTCCCACTCTAACACTCCTTGGTACATCTTAGAGCCTTGATAAGTATTTACAAATGCTATAAATACATTCTGAAGCCCAAGCATTTGTTTCTCAAGAGGCAGAAATTTGATGTGCTGTGTTTGCAACATTTGTAGCAAAATTAGAGTAAAACAAAGTTACTTAATAGTAGGAAAAAAACTGAAATAATACTTTAAAATTTTACATAAGAGAAAGATAAAGGACCAAAATATTGGAATAATGCAACTATAAATAGAATACAACAAAATTTATAAGGTACTGACAAAATAATATTTAAAAGAAAATGTACCTTTTAAAACATATATGTTACAGACATCACCATAAAATGTGGGGGAAAAAACAAGCCAAATAAACTTGGATTAAAAAAACAAATCATATGCTGAAGAGCATAAACAAGCAAGCTTGGAAAAGTAGAGAGAAAATGCAGTAAACAATTGTCCACCAGAGTATTGCCTGGTGGCATAAGCCTATAATCCCAGAACTCTAGCAGGCTGAAGCAGGAGGATCACAATTTTGAGCCTACCTTGGGCAGCGTACTGACTTAGTAAGACACTCTATCAAACAAAATCAAAACTAAAAAAACGAGTTGGGATGTAACTCAGTATGAAGTCTCTGGACTTGATTCTTCATGTACTACACACGTATACATACACCACCAGCACCACCCAACACAGTAAATAATTAACTGGGAAGAAAGGGTTAGATCAGATGACCTCACTTCTCCCAGTCCCTACAGGGAGTAGGGACCCTAACCCCCATCTGTCACCTCTCTACCAGAACATAAGTGACCTCCTCTTTGTCCATTGGACCTCTGGGTAAATTGAGTAGAGAAATGGATCAGGAAGATACTTCCTTTCTTTCTTTCTTTTTCTTCTTTTGAGGTTTTGTTGGGGAG
Organism: Ctenodactylus gundi; assembly: GCA_004027205.1. Taxonomy (NCBI): domain Eukaryota; kingdom Metazoa; phylum Chordata; class Mammalia; order Rodentia; family Ctenodactylidae; genus Ctenodactylus; species Ctenodactylus gundi. The sequence continues at coordinate 189,128 of PVKB01000728.1, read as the reverse complement.
AGGACTAATTGGTTAGTTGGTTGGTTGGTTGGTTGGTTGGTTGGTTGGTTGGTTGGTTTTTGACACAGGGTCACATTCTGTAGTCTGGGTTAGTCCTGAACTCACTATGCAACCCATGCTGGTCTTGAACTCATGACAATCCACTTGCCTCAGCTTTCTGAGTGCTGAATTACAAGTATAGGCCTCCATGGCCAGTTTAGAAAGACAATTTATCTTTAAGAAATGGTTTGGCTGGAAGCCTGTGACTATAAGCAGAATCCAGGATCTGAGGGGCAGGGCTCCTTGCTCCTTTCCATTTTCTAGGGCCTAAGATAGAGGTGATTCGCTATCAAAACATGTCCCCTTAGGAGCTGCTCCTGTAACCTTGTGTGTGAACCTCTACTCTGAGCTGAAGGGACACAGCCAACATGGGTGGGACTTCTCTTCGTTGCACCTGAACCTGGGGATAGCTCGTGTTCCTGAACTGATTTAGTAAAGCTTAGTGCCAGGTAAGTTCTTTGATTCATGATGGTCTCACTTTCTAATCCAATCCTGCACATTGTAGCTCAAGACTCCAGAAAAATCTAGCACAGCTGATGGACCTTAGGCCAGGTAAAGAAAAAAATAATGTAATGAATTGTATTTTTAAATTTCATTGAAATTGTAACAAATATTCTCAAAGATAACATTGGTTCGTGCTAGAGAACCAAGTAGGATTGATAGCTGTTTACAAAAACAGAAAATATTCAAACAAATACAATAAAAATAATTCACATTAATAAAATAAATGTTAGGTAACATATACAGGCATAGGCATTACATTATGCTGCTTTAATACATACAACTTTTTTGAGGCAGTGGGGGTCAAACCTAAGACTTTTAACTGAGTGAACTACATCCCCAGCCAATTTTTATATTTGATTTTTTTTTTGAGACAGGGTCTCACTCTGTAGCCCAGACTGGTTCTGAAATTACAATGGAGACCAGGCTGGCCTTGAACTCACAGCAATCCTCCTGCTCAGCATCTCAAATGCTGGAATTACAGGCGTCCACCACCACACCCAGCTTATGTGGTGCTGGGGAATCAAATTCAGGTGACTTGGTGCTTGATTTAGCACTTGCTAGGCAAGCGCTTTAACCATTGAGCTATTCCTCCACTCCCTATATTTGATTTTGAGATAATATTGCTAAGTCACTAAGTTGTCCAGGCTTGGCTCAAACCTGAAATCCACCTGCTTCAGCCTACCAGCGTGCTGGGATTACAGGCTTGCACCACCAGGCCCAGTTGGCAATATATACAATTTTTATGCTCTTCTTTATCAGTTAAAAAATTATAAATTAATAAGTAAAATCAATGACACAAAAATAGAAAATGTTACTATATAAGAGTACAGATTCATTACAAAATTTTGTTTTAATTTCACAAATAATATGTGTAACAGTAATGGTATGGGTTTATTTAAAAATTTAGACATCGTACTAATTTTTTATGAGACAAATGTGGTTTTGCTTCCAAATTCTAAAAAAGAAAATCTCAGAAAAGATTTATTTGACTAATTTTAAGCATGAAATGGTATAAAAATATCCAAGTGTCATAAAAACTACCACTGGCTTCTCCTGGGATTTAAAATTAAAATAGATGAACCAAGGAAACAATTGATGTGACTCATCGCTTTAACAAGGAGAAAGGTTAAAAATCTTTCATGCTACACAGTAAATACCCAGACACATAAGTGTTCTAAATATTAAGTCTAAAACTAAAGATATAGAGAATTTTTTTGAGACATAGTCTACTCTTACTAGACCCGAGCTGGCCTAGAATTTACTACATAGCCCAAGCTAGCCTTGAATAAAAAGCAATCCTTCTGCCTCAGCCTCCCAAGTACTGGAATTACAGGTTTGTGTTATCACATCCAGTTCATGCGTTGCTGAGAATTAGAACCCACAGAATTGGGTTTGCTGGACAAGTGCTCTAACTGCTATTTTATTCCTCCAGTCCCTTAGAGAATTATTTCATTGACCTTCAAAGGGTATGGTTATTTCAAGTTATGTGTTGCCATATTTAATGCAGATTTATTTGGAGTCATTCCTTTAAAAAAAAAAAAAAGGACTTCCAATCAAGATGGCAGCTGAGTAACAGAGCTGCACAATGTCTCCTCATGGAACCACTTAAAAAGTTGAGAATATAGTAAAAAACCACCTATTCAATGTAGCTAGAACAGGGAGGAGTACCCCAACAGTTGAAAGGAGGCCAGGGGAAGATCAGAAATCCCAAAGGATCATTGGAAGCTGGGAAATAAAACAGCCTCCCAGGAAGCTGCCCCAGGCCGACTGCTGGCAGCTCCTAGGAAAGCCACCTGGAAGTCCCGAATCTCTGACAGAGCTAGAAGAGGAAGGAGCTCCACAACAACCAAAAGAAGGCGATGGGAAGGTCAGAAATCCTGAAGACATATTGGAAGTGGAGGAAAACAGCAGCCGACTGAGTGTCGCCCTGAGCTGCCGACATCTACAGACAAAGGAAAGCATGAGGGTAGTGCTTACTACAAATGTACTGCAAGCTTCGCCTAGAAATGGCCTCCTGGAGCCTAGATCAGAAGCAGCACTCAGCAGCCATAGCAGGCAATGACAGAAGGAGAGCCACTTCAAAAAAAAAAAAAAAAAAGCCCAACACTGAACTGCTTAGAGTAAAAGAACGCTCAGCAGAGTGTGTGTCAGGGTTTTGGGGTCACTCTTTAACAGTTTCTAGGAAAAAAAAAACTGGCACAAAAGACAGCTGTGGAGAGGAGAGAAAAGCTGCAGACCTCTGGAACATCTGGGTATATTGGGAGCACTGCAGAGGGTGGAGAACCCTGCCCTCAAAGGAGGAAAGCCAGGACAGGTGGGAGAGCTTTGCTGAAGGGGGTGAAGGTAATCATGACACCTCATAGGCCATCAGACTATTAGGTCCTCCCTCACTGCCTAGTCCCAACATAGAACTTGGAAGAAGTCTGGCTCCCCAGACACACCCTCATACTCGTACAAAGAAAACTCTGAGCTAGGCCTGTCAAGTCAAGTTCCTAAACACTAGAAACAAGGGAAGAAAACAAGGCAACAAGACACCCGCAGACATGCTTAAGACCCCAGAAACTAATGTCATGGACCCTGAAATAGTGGAAATCATAGCAAAGAAAATCAAAAAGCAAATAAGTGAGTCAAACAACCAGTTCAAACAAGATATTCTCAAAGAAATGCAAGCAGTGATCAGTAGGCTTAAAGAGAAACTTACTAACCAAGTAGAGGTCCTAATGGAGACAAAGCTTACTGAGCATATAGATACCACAAATAAAAAGTTCGCTGAAGTAAACAAGAAAATGACGTATACGAAGAAACATTTTAATGGAGAAGTAGAAATTTTGAAAAGAACTCTAGTTGAAATTCAGGATATGAAAAACTCATTTGAAAGCAGGGGAAGTTGACTTGAACATTGTGATGACAGAATTTCAGACCTTGAATACAAGGCTAAGGAAAAAATGCCATAATTCAGCATGACTCCAAAATTAGAAATGAGCAAAGTAGCTGGATACAGCTGATGGAGATGATTCAAGGACAACCAATCTCAGAATTATGGGTATGAGAGAAAGAGCAGAAGACAGCATCAAAGGTGTAAAGAATTTATTCACTGAAATCATGTAAGAAAATTTCCCAAATCTAGAAAAAGAAATTAATTTTCAGGTGTAAAGAGCTTATAGAACACCAAATAACCTCAATCAGCAACAAAACTTACCACAACATATCATAATCAAAACCTCAGAAATACAACATTAAAAGAAGTAAGAGAAAAACAGACATTACTCTACCAAGGCAAATCCATTCAAATTGCTGCAGATTTCTCAGTGCAAACAAACTTTAAAGTTCAGGAAAGCCTGGAGCACAATCTTTTAAGCTTCATAAGACAGGAGGTGTCAATCCAAGTTGTTGTGTCCAGCAAAATTATCCCTGAAATTTGAAGAAGTAAAAATTTTTTATGATCAAGAATTCTCTAAAGAAATATGCAACCACTAGCCCAGCATTGCAGAAAATACTTGAAGGAATCTTTGAGGGAGGCAGAGAGACAAGCAGCACCAAAAATCATGGAGAAAAGGAAACATCTAAAGAGAAAGTATAACAAAAAAAGTAGAGTGGTATTTGAATCATTTGATTGGTATCCTTCTAAAATAGTAGCAGCTGTTTTATAAAATCTGTGAAATTTCCCCCATATAGTTATTTTTGTAGTAGTATATTAGTTTGCAAGACATAATAGTTATATTCAACATGGGGAATTGGCATAAAGTCTTTAAAAATATGTGTATAAAAGTTTATGGACAGATAGGTAGATACAGTGATAAATCTGGCAAAATGTTAATAATTCGTGAAATTTGAGTAAATTATGAAATTTAAAAAATTATGAAAAACCTATGAATTATATCTATTGCTTTAAGTGTAGTATACTTACATGATATAGATTTAAGTTCATTTAATGTAGCAATTCGATATAGACTTAAGTTCATCTATTGTAGTTATTTTTGGTCTTTGATGTAAGTTTTTCTGGAGAAAACTGATTGAGGAAATGATAGCCTAAATGTCTTTTGAATGTACAAACATTTACCTTTCAGTACTCAGCTAAGGCAATTAAAATTTAACTTCTCTCTTTTTCTTTCTCACATTTTCTAGCATTATGGATTACATTGTTATTTTTCTTTTCTCATGTGGACTGGTGGTTAGGCCATGCTAGAGAATCTCAACAAAAAATATAGCTAGTTATAGAATAAAAGAACTTTTGGCAAATATCCCAATAAAGGGCTGGACTCATAGAAAAGGCATCAAGATCTGGCCCCTGCAGCCCATTGTAGGAGTAGGAAGCTGAGCTAAAGAATGGTGATTTGAGTGGTGAAGTGAGTCAGACACAGAAGATTAAGTATGTTAAATATTGCATGGTTTCTCTGATTTGGGAAACCCATAATACAGGCATTCTATAGACCCAAATGGGTGTGATAGTGGGAGTTAGGGGAGATGGGGAAGGTGTGGGAGAACCAAAAAAGGAAAGGGATTGTAAAGTTGATGTGATATATATGTGCACAAAATACTCAAGTTCATTGTAAACATTTTGTATCACATATGTATATTAATGAAATGGTGGGAGAAAAAAGAACAGAAAAGCAACCAATATTTATTTTTTGTATTCTATTCAATATAGCTATAATACATGTGGTCTGTGTATTAATATTAGCCACATCAGTCAAGCAGGAAAAGAAACAGGGAAAAATGAAGATATAAATGAACCATATTTGAAGATGACACAAACAGGCATATGGAAAGATGGAATTTTAAAGAGTGGAGACAATTACTTGAGACAATGACCCACCAAGGTTCCATCCAGTAAAATAAAGTCACCTCACTTACTTGTATCACTTTATAAATAGATACCTGCTTAGGATTGAAGAGCAGAATTAGTTCCATTGGTAATAGAGGTCAACATAAATACATGATGGAATGTTCACTTTATATTGGCTTTTTTGATAGCACAACAGAACAAGATGTGATTAGTTGTGCCTATAGATTATATTTCTGACTGAGGATGGTACACATGGAGAACATCAGGACTCGTGGTTATTACATGTAACGAATTAATGGTAATAACCAGTGGCATGTGTTCCTTAGTATGAAGCTGGAGTTTTGAAAATAGCTTTAGCAGCATTTTCTGCTCAGGCTGTAGTCCTTTGAAACTCATTCGATTCTAAGCCCCACTTTACAGACAAGAAAACTGAGGCTAACAAAGGTGGAGTAGCTTGTCTATGGTTAATAAGTACCATCTAACAGAGGGAGGGAAAGCCATCACATATGCTGGTTCAGAGAAGTTGAAAATTTGCCTGTAAATCCTAAAGAAAAGAACAGAGAAGTCACTGAGTATTTCTCCCCTAAAAAGATAACCACAGTGAACATAGAAGATTTCAAAACGCCCCAAAGTGACAATTATGTATTTGTAATTTTTTACTCTAACCACAAATGGTAGACTGAAAATTAAAATAGAGAAGTAATTGGTTAACAAAGAACCAAAATGCTGGTTTCTGCCAAGTAACTGAACTACTCTGGCACTGAGCCCAGCAGCCCGTCTTGCTCAAGACTTCTCCATGGTAGATCCCTGGCTGCACAGGTGTGTGGGCTGGGCAGGGCCAGGCTGGCTGGAGCAGGGCAGGAGGGCACACCCATTCCCAGGTGTGCAGATATGCAGGTGCGCTGCCCTTTTTACAAGGCTCTGTTGTGCTGCTCCTTGTGCTCCTGGAATGGCAGGAATGGGAAACCACAAGAATCCACATGCAACCTTGAAATACTTCACTACAGTTTCACTCCTGACCAGGATCAGCACTCCTTACAGGAATTAATAATTCCTTTTTGTTGATTTCTTTCCTTTAGGTTTTGTTTCATTTCTTAAGTTTAAAAAAGCAGCATTAAGGCTGCAACCTTCATAATCTTGCTTCTCTGTGAGCCTATTCAAGAGGATTTCTAGTCCTTGGAGAGAAAAGATAAGAATCAAAACACCTGGCTTTGGCCAACTTCACTCTGAGCCCAGGGAACACCGGCAGAGCCAGCATCCTTCTCGGGAAATTATGCTTAATCTCCTGCGTGACAAAGATAAATGAATGAACAAAATGTAAAAAGAGCATGGCCAAAATAGTTTGTAGCCCTGAAGAACTTTGAAGGTAGGTAAAACTAAAATCCTTCCTTGGCAAAATCTCCTCCCAGAAAGGCAACCTCTGATGCTTGGCTTTGAGTGACAGCATCTTCTTGGGTTCTACCCAGCACAAGGTAGGTAACAAGACCAACAGTCATTTCTCATATATTCATTACAGACTTTAAAAATAAGGAATAGAGGGGCTGGAGAAATGGCTCAGGGGTTAAAGTGCTTTCCTAGCAAGCACTAAGTGAAGCACTAAGTACCCGAGTTCAATTCCCCAGCACTATGTAAACTGGGTGTGCTGGCACGCGCCTGTAATCCCAGCACTCGGGAGACTGAGACAGGAGGATTGCTGTGAGTCCAAGGCCAGACTGGGCTACAGAGTGAGTTCAGGACCAGCCTGGGCTGCAGAGGAAGACCCTGTCTCAAAAAATAAAAATTGGAAATAGATACAAAAAAAAAACCCTTTAGTTTTAGAAAAGAGGAGTACCTTTCTTTTTGTAGCAGTAATTAACTAGAAAGGTTGTCGTGTTGGCATATCTAAAATATATAGAAAGAAAAAGAAAGAAAAAGAGAGAGGACTATCATACATCTTGAGCTGTAGATGTAGCCCAGTGGTAGAGTGTTTGCTTAGCATGTGTAAGGCCTTGAGTTTGATGCCCAGAAAACAAATATATATATATATATATATATATATATATATATATATATATATATATATATATATATACTTTTTGTCTTTCTTAGCAGATGCATGCCTCTAATCTATCCAAAGGCAATACTAGAAGATGAAAATATAAATTTAAAACAAGAAGGAAGCAAGGAATCAGGGAGGAAAGAGCAGGAAACACAAGCTAGCCACAGGCTCGCTCCCTCACCTGACAGCGGTCATTATTCACTCTACATCCCATGGAAGTAGAACGATTCTGAATATCCAAAGCCACAGATAGTCTAGCACAACTCCTGATTTAGTAGGTGTGAGTAGCTCTATGTAAAACCTGACCATGATATAAAATATCATCCTGACAATTCCAGGCTTTCAAGCAAGTAGCAGATTTGAGTGGAATACACAGCAAACTAATAGCTTATACTTTGGTGAGGCTAATAAACTTTTTTTTGAGGCAGGGTCTCACTCTGTAGTCCAGGCTGACCCTACACTCACTATAGGCCAGATAATCCTTCTGCCTCTGCATCTCAATTGCTAGAGGTACAGATGTGCACTCCCATGGCCTTGTGCTTGCTAGGCAAGCACTTTAAACACTGAGTTATACACCCAACCCATAACTTGTCCTTTTAAAGATAGAATACTCCAAATGTTGGCTTCAAAAGAAGATTATTTTTCTTTTTGACCTCAGATATAGCCATCAGTTTTCAAGATAAGCAGTTTTAGGCACAAGTCTTTGTAACGGAGTTTCATATCCCACAGTTGCTAAAGGCCAGGGTTTCATAAAACTCATCACTTCTTACAAGTAATTGTAGGCCTTTCAATTTTTCTTCCAGGGAGAATAATACTTTGACAGAAAGACTAGGCATGCAGGTATCTGTGAATATCAGAGTAGTTTCCCCAAGTGTCCTGACATATCCCCCAAATTTATTCCCCATTCCAGGTCCTCATTTATTTGGTGAGTTAGCTGTTAGTCATTGGAGATATAACATATAAATATCATCTTCTTTTTATCTTCAATTTTGCTTATTTTTAATACAAAGACTAAAATACATATATTGAGCCAGTCACGGTGGCACGCACCTGTAATTCCAGTACCTTGGCAGGGTGAGGCAGATCACAAGTTCAAGGCAGCTTGGGAAACATAGCCACTTAGTAAGATGCTGCCTCAAAATTTAAAATTTTAAAAAAGAATTAGGGACACTGAATTTAATCCCCAATACTACCAAAATAAATTAATTAATTAAATGGGTGCATTTATTGTATGTAATGAGTTTTAAAATATTTGGCTGGAGGAATGGCTCAGGGCTTAAAGTGCTTGCCTAGCAAGTGCCAAGTCAAGTGCTAAGTATCCGAGTTTGATTCCCCAGCACCACATAAGCTGGGCATGGTGTTGCACACCTGTAATCTCAGCACTTGGGAGACTGAGAAAGGAGGATTTCCATGAGTCCAAGGTCAGCCTGGACTCCATAATGAGTTAAGGAACACCCTGGGCCACAGAGTGAGACCCTGTCTAAATAAATAAATAAATATTAATAAAATAAAAATTATTGAATGGAAGCATGCATATCTATTTTATGTTTAAGTGTAAAAGGGCAAATTACCCTACTAGTTACTCTTTGAGAGACAAGAGGAAACAAAGTCATCATCATCATCATCAAAAGAAATCAGGGCATATCTAAAATCTCATGTAAGGGAAAGCATGTTACAATCTTTTTAACAGTCTAGTGTAAGGATCTGGGCTTGGTAATTAAAAAGGGAAATGAAACTAGATTTTAGAATATAATTGTCTATGACATGATTGTCATAACTATGCTCATAAAATGAGTCTCAATTGGCATCTTAGAAATCAATTTTTCTTATTCTAATAATCCAAGAAATACTGTCCAGAGCTTTGTCAACCCCAGATCTCTTTCCAATCGACCAGTGACTGGTTCAGAAACACAGCTGATCGAAAAGTTTACAGGAAAGACATTTTCCCCTGCATAAATGTGACCCACACTGACAGATACGTCACAATTTTTCTTCCCTCATAAGTTCTAGACCCTGTGGTCTCATCCAGATAGATCTAAAATATACTTTAGTTTTTGTTTTAAAAGTTGATCTAGTGTTATAATGCCACTGGTTTATGGTGATTAGAGATGACTTTTAAGGTCTGTTACAGGTCTGTAGGAATGCTATAGGGACAGCCAAATCTTGAAAACAGAAGAAGTAATATTATACATGGGAGAAAAGATGCACAGTAAGGAGAATCTATCCACTGTGGAATCAGGAAACGCAGAAGGTTACAGGGTTCACGGTACAGCCCTTACAGGAGGAGCCTCCCGTTCGGCAACTATATGTGACTGCTGCAGAATTATACACCATCATCCACTTGCTGTGGAAAGAATGCAGATTCGACCTTAGGCTGACGGAATCAAATACCGAATGTTAGTTACTAAAAGTTCCTGATTACTGTGGTGTCCAAGACAGAATGAACTAGTCAGAGATTGAAAGGACTACTGTCCCTTGACAATACTTCCCTCTGACTTTCATTTTGTTTCCTCACATAAATGTACAGGGTTTTATTGTCATGGCCATGCTGTGGGAGTCAAAGTCTAGGTAAGTAGTACCTAAATCCCAATTGGACATGTGGAACAAGCTTCAATAAGACCCAGAAAATACCTTATTCTATAAGATACACCTCACTGCATCACCAAAGTGCAGCTTTGTAGTACCTCTTAGGATGTCATAAAAACATTACATAGTTATGTACAGTGTCACTTAAATAAACTGAATTTATAGTTTTTCCCCTCAAAAGTAGTGATTGACTCATGAATCCTGGTTGCAATTCTGCTGCTAGTTTTTGCATGGCTTACATCTCAATAAAGAGAACCTGAAGCCCTTTCTCTCAGCAGGACTTAATAATCAATGCACACATTGAAAGTGTATGAAACTTCCTTTATTTAAAACTTCATCCAAAACTACCATTTCATAATGGTTCCTTATTGGCAGCCTGTACATCAGGATTAATTTTCCCAAGCTGTATGACATCTCACTGTCCATCTCATGAAAAGTACGGTGACATTTCATTTCATCTACTAATGACACTGGTGAACTCATAGCAAGTCATCCTTCAAGAAAGTGTACTGTGTTCCGCATACCCACATTTATAGCAGGAGAGCTCATAATAGCTAAATCTTGAAAGGAACCAATATGTCCATCAACAGATAAATGGATTTAAAAATGTGGTATATATACACAATGGAGTACTACTCTGCCACAAAGAATAAAAAAATGAGTCATTCATAGAAAAATGGATGCAACTTGACACAATTTTACTTAGGGAAATAAATCAGAACCAGAATGCTAAATATTGCATGGTTTCTCTAATATAAGAATACAAAGGCATAAGTAAGTAACAGAGAAAAAGACAGAGATGAGGTGTGTGAAAAGGAGAAGGGGGCTCGGGAAAGAGAGAGGGAGGAAAGTGGAAAGGGGAAAGGGAAGTATATAAATGATTAAGATGTGATATGTTCATCCACCAATCCCCAAGTTGAATGTTATTGATAGCTACTATAAATACACACTAAAAAATAATAAACTGAGCTGAGTGGGAGGGAAGAAAGTTGAATGTGTTTACCAGAAACTATATTTTTAGCAACTGAGGCACTAGCAATGCTCCAATGTCCTTGTACGATTTAACATACATCCTGAGAATAACAACATGTAGCCCCAGACCTGAAAGCAACATAGAGCACACGCTGCTCTCATTTTATAAGAATGAACGAAAAACTATTTTCTATTTGGACACAAAATCAGTAGATACAGGCACGATATTAAAGCTGTCCTAAGGGAATCGTTCCCCACGTCCCCTCAGGAGAAAGAGTGCCTGAGAGAAGCCAAATCCCACCTAGTTGCCTCCCTGCTAGCCCTGGGCTCTGTTTCTCATGCAATCCACAAACTAGTCACTGAACTTTTGTATGATTGAAGGGTTAGCTCCTGCTGATTTTATTAACAGAAATAATTCTCAGAAAGAATGAAGAGGCCAGCAAAAAAAGCATCTGAGAAGAATTTGAAAATACTTCCCTTGGTAGCAGGAAAAAATACCTCATTTATGTGCCAGCATCCTTTGAACATCTTCCAAATAATCAAACACTTCTTTAGTCATAAAAATAATGCAGCAATCATAACTAAACTGACTGTTGTACATTATTTCCCTAAATTCAAAATAAGCATAAAGAAATTATTTCTCCAGCATATAACCGATCTAGCTTTTATTCATGTATTGGTATTCATCTTGATTGCCCTCATCTACAAGGAAATTGAAGCAGATGATAAATAATTACAAGATATTAAGATATTTTAGATTTTCTACTCAAGAGTATGCATGCTTATTAGACAAAATTAATAATCATTTTTTAAATTTTTCTCAGTCCTGGAAACCTAGCCGAGGGCCCTTGCACTAAGCTACATCTCCAGCCCAATTCAGTTTTGATTTTCAAAGAGGCTTGCTAAGTCACTAAGTTGCCCAGTCTGGGGTCAAATTTACAGTCCTCCTGCCTCAGCCTCCCAGAGTGCTGGGATTATAGGCCTGGGCCACTGGGCTTGACCAAAATAAATAGTCTTTAAGTATAACAAAGCTAAATTAAGTTCAAATTATGTTCAAAATCTTATAACCTAAGAAGCTGGTCTTTATCCAGACAGAAGACAATCATGGAACCTTAGCAAAAGTACTTTTAAGTCAATTTACAGAAGAGACAATTTTTCCTCCAAAACTTGAGAACCAGAGTATGTCCATCATCGCCTGCACCTCTCCATGTGGGCTTACTCTCCCGGCTATTGTACACATTATATTTTACCCTTTGCTCTTTGCTGGGATCTCACCTATCAGTTCTTATCACCTAAGCTGAGCACATGAGTTTGACGGTAGGGATAGGAGAGCGGCACCCTCCTACAGGACACTACATAAGTCCTGCCGGCCTCAACTTTGCTGTGGTAACTGCTTCATTAGTGCTAGGGGACCACCTGGACACGTGGGACACCTGAAGAGGAACTAGGATCCTAAGTTAACCTCATTATGTGTTCCTGCAATGACTAAAGAGATAAAAATTCATCTGAAAATGTCTGCATCCATTATTCATACCCAGTTAGCATTCTTCTCTTGTGCCCAGGAGAAAGTGAGTACAACGCATCTGAAGCACCAAGGTCAAATTTATTTTGGGTACAGCAGAACGTACCTCTGCATTTCAGGTTCCTGCCATGGCCAGAATCCTTAATGTCCTCACGACACTAAGTTTATACACCAAAACAGTTTTAAAAGAATTAGCACTTATTGTGTGTTAGTATGTAGAACTAATAGAAGCTTGGACAATAATTTAAAAATACCACCACCTAATTATATTGCAAGTACTGTATGAAAAAATGATTACACATTAGTTTTTGAATAATTTAAAGTTCACAATAGCTTTTCCCTGTCCCAATAGCCTATTGGGAGAAAAAAAAAAAAACACTGTCACTTCCACTTTCAACTTCCCTCTGTTTTCAAATAACCCTAGTCTAGCACAGCTTCAGCTCGTTAGCTGGAGACATTCATCACTTTCCAGATTAGCTATGCTTCACTGAATTTCGCTGCCAGGTGAGTTCATACAGCATAAGCTGTAAAGTTGGCAATGACCTCCCAAACATAGCGGGGATTGTGTTAGCCTTGAAAAGTTTCCTCTGTAAACTCTGGGCACAAAGGAAGTTGAGGGGACAGAAAGAACGTGGTCACCGGAGTTTTCGGGGAGTGGGGCAATTCATAGCTTTCGCTGTCCTCAGCTTGGGTGGAAGATGCCGCCCCAATGTTCAATCACGGCCAGGGCAGATGGCCAGGTGGCTTTGAATGCAGACCTCAGGGAGAGGCTACTTGTTAATCACAAAACTTAGTTTCTGGTACAGGGTCCACGCAGAGCATACAGGCAGGTAGGTGACCAGGCACAAAATTCTTAAATTCCAAAATCTTCAAGCCTGTTATACTTTGGATATGAAATGTCCCCCAAAAGCCTCATGCATTAAGAAAGTGACTAGACTGTAAGGACTGACTGAACCAAGTGGATTGTTCTATTGATTTCACGTGTTAGTAAGAGAGGCGACAAGGTAAGGAGAACAGGCCACTAAGGGTGTGGGCTGGAAGGAGAGACTCGTGCCCTGACTCCTCCACTTCCTGGCCACACTGGCATGAGCAGCCGTCCTCTGCCAGTCCCTTCTGCCACTGCCAGCCAGCCATGCAAGAACCAAGACCTCTGAACTGAGACCTAAAATAAACCTTTCCTCTCTTGCCTTGTGGGTGCTATTGTGTCCTGGCAATGAGAGAGTGACTGAGAGAAGGCCCAAAGTTTTTTTGGCAACAAAATTGATCTAACCTGAGTCATTTGGCTGCAAAACCTGACCAGAACAGTGTGAGGCTATTTATAGACATCATTTATCCCACTTTAGTGAATATTCATGTTTCTCTGCCAAATAGGAATCTGTTTGATTACAGAGAGCCCCAGACCTTGCTCAGTCTGTTGATATAATACATGATATTTGCGCTCTATTGCCTTCTACATTCTGACATGCAAAATACATCTGGCACCAAGGGATTTGGATAAAGAGTAGGAAAACAATGTCTTATAAAATTATGTGGACGTGAATTTAAGTTCGCTGTCTGCTGCGAGTTACTAATTATGTGAATTTGCAGATTATTTAACTTCCCTGAACCTGGTTCTTTATCTATAAAAATAGAGAAATCAACTAGTACAATAGATATTTTGACGGCACTGCCCTAACTCAGGAATCTCCTTTTCAATACTACCTCTCTCTAAAAATTCACCCTCTCTCCCTGTCCCTGCTCTTACTCAATAACACAGTAACAGAGCAGCAGGGCTCACTTGGGCATTCCCACACTCACCATGGGCCAACAGTGCCTGTCTTTTTATTTCTCAAAACACATACACCACCTAACAAAGCTAAGTCCCAGCAACATACTTCTCTCTGAGTCTTCAAGGGAACAACAGGAAAGGGGGAGGCAGATCTTGTGGAGGTGGAAAGTGGAAGTGGGGATGGGGAAAGACAGGTGGTCGGTGGGTGGGGAAGGGAAGATGATGAAGATGCAGCATACGAAGGCACCAGTCCCTCAGGTTGACTGCAATGACTATCTATCCTAAGCTATACTAATAAAACATGGTAATTTGGGGTAAAAATATTCCCCACCCCACCTCAAGAAAAAAATCCTGACTTTTCCTTTCTAGAAGCCCCTGAGCCTGTTATAGGATGTGGTGCTAAGGGTAGTGTCAGCTTGAATGGCTTTGGGACCCACGCTGGGGATCAATGGAGCACACTTGGGGGTGTGTCGCGTGGGTCATATAAGCATGGCCTTGAGGTCCGTGTCTGGTATTTCACCCCTGCCTCTCCTTTCCTCTGCTTTCCCCGCTATCATGAACTAAAAATCTTTGCTCCACTGTGATCTGCCAACATGAGTCTTTGCCTTGGAGCTTGCTGACCAAGGACTGAAACCATGAGCAAATTTAACTTGTCCTCCTTTAAACTGTGAGTGTTTCATATCGTAACTCGGCAATAACAAAGCAAACTAATAAATTCAGGGGAAAGACTCAGAATAAGGAATGTGACTGTTGCAAACAAAGAAAAAATATGGAACCAGATGAGGTGACAGACTCTTGTAATTGATAGCTATTCGGAAAACTAAGTCAGAAGGCTGGCAAGTTTGAGGTCAGCCTGGGAAATCTGGCAAGACCCTGTCTCAAAATGCAATTTTCAAAGAGAGTGGAGTTATAGTTCTGTGGTAGAGGGCTTGCTTAGCATGGATGAGGCCGAGTTCCATCCCTACCACTAGGGAATACAAAGAAAGGAAGAGAAAAAGAAAGAAAGAAAAGAACAGGAAAGAAGGCAAATATTGAGAAAAGAAGTTCATACCATTCGTACCTACCAGAACTAGCTCAGCCCAACCCCTGAATGCATGTGGGTTGCAAAGTTTCTTCTACAGTAGATTCAGTCTAAGTCTAATCTCTCTCTCTCTCTCTCTCTCTCTCTCTCTCTCTCTCTCTCTCTCTCTCTTTTCAATGTCCACAGGAAAGTGAGGCGTTGTGACACTCGAGCAGGGCAAGGAACCCTAATGCTACTGCGCAGGAGAGAAAAGGCTACTCGGAGAGAGATTTCTAGGATGGACCGTAAAAGTATTTAACATTCATAAAAGTTCAATATTTTCATCCATGAAAATCAAATATTATGATCTTTTTGGTATTTGATACTGAAAGTAGTTTTGTGAGCTACTGACTAATTTCAACACTAATAGAAGCCCAGAAAGTCTTTCTCAGATGTTAAAAGTACCATGTTCAGTTGAGAAAAATGCAGCAAAAAGTCAGAATCTAAGAATTTGAAAGGACTTTAGAGACTAATATTCAGAAAAACTGAAGCCCAGAGAAAGTAAATTGATTAAATTTACACAGCTGGTAAAACACAGAGCCACAAGAACTCAAATTTTATGTCTGTTAGGAAAATGATAGTAAATGACAGCCTGTGTTTCCACTGGAAGATACTTGTATTAATATTAATATCCTTGGGCAGAAAATAATACTTTGCAAAAAGAGTAGGAGAGAAAGGAGTTGGAGACCTACATGTAGTGCTGGCTCGGCCAATTACTTAGCAAAGCAAAATAAAACCTAAGGCCCTTTCTGCCGCAGAACACAGCAACAATGCAATGGTTCTTCCTAAGTAACATGAAAGACACATAATCTCGGGAGAGCTAGAGAGGACACTGGATCCTCCAACAATCTGATCCAGTGGCCTTGCACGTTAAATGGAGCACTGAATAAAAGAGAGCTCATTCCCATTGTTTAAGATTTGAATGAGTGGCATATTTAAACTTAAGGTCAATTTTTTAAGCTATAGAAAATGTTATTTTCCTCTGCTTGGAAACTGTTAGGAATTTTAATTATATGCATTCTGTGAGTCTTCAACTATTTATGAGTGTTCTGAAGGAACCACGCTGAGCTTCTGTGCCAATGACGCCTAATCAGAGACTCTTCCGTACACTCCGCATTATAGGTGGTGACAGTGATGAAAGGCCCAACTTGATTACTGCAGTACTTGACATTTAATCTGACTAAGTTGCCTTGGGGAAGAAGAGGAGAAGATAGTGAAGAAAGAACGGTGGGGGTGGGCGGGCTCAAACGTGCTTTAAAAGCCCTCCTCTCTTGCTTTATTTTTCTAATATTAACCTCACCCTGCTTAGGAAACCCCTTGTCCTTATTTCTCATTTTCAACTACTCAGTTCTTTCTTCTTTCCTCCTAGACTTGTACTTCCTCTTGTTAAATTAGCATTTCACTCAGCTTTCCCATTGCAGGAACACAATACTAGACACCCACATCTCGAAGGAGAGGTGTAATTCAGCTCAGAGTTTCGAGGATTCGGTCTGTGGTCAGCTGGCTCAAAGGCCAAGGCAGAAACATCATGGCAGGAGGGCTTGAGAAGGCAATGCTGCTCAGTTCATGGCACAGAGAAGCAGTGCAGGGGATGGCACCAGAAAGGAAGGGGCTAGTGACCAGATACAGACTCCAAGGCTGCACCTCTATGGTCCACCCAGGAACCTCGGAGTGAGCTCCACTGGGTCCCCATGGTGGGTCCCCAAGTCAGTCAGGATGACACCCCATCATAACCACTACATCCGACACACCATAAGGTCCTCAAATACCAGTTTTATCTAGAGCTCCTTCAATATTATTGAACATCCTGTGTGCTTGGTTCTTTGGGCCTTATAATTTTTCCTTTTTATGCTCTTTATCTTAAATTGTGTAATATACTTTATAACATGTGTTCACGTTATCTTCTGGGGAAAGTATTCTTACCCCAGAGGACAGTGTACAATAGAGCAGCAGGCTTCCCTCACAAACCCATAAAACATGAGGAGGTGACTATTTGAATTACAAAGGTTCTTCAAAAGCTGCTCCCTTGGTGTATTTAAGTGTTTATTTACTGAACCCCCAAACCTCTGGTAAGGGAAGTGGCTGAAGGAATCAACAAGAAATGAAAACCAATCATTAAAAGAAAAGGTAGCTAGGATAATATGGGGTAACTGGTAGAAAAATGGTATCAGGTTGCAATTAGGTTTCATCTTGTCATTTAGACAACACAAAACATTCTTCTCTAGAGATATCATTCATGTCACTTGAAATATCAACAACTATACTAGCTGTGGAAATAAAATAATTCTGTTATTTCTGATTAATTAAACATCATCCATTAAAATATAGTTTAATCACTGTCAGGAATTATAAAAAGAGCCCTTTAAAAATCTGTAGGTTATTGCGGTATATTTTATCCAGTGAACATAGAGTTTCTTTCAATACTGTTAATGCTCCAACTTAAGTTCTATAGAGGCAACTCAAATATAATATTGCTCTAGAAGATGGGAAAAAGAATTTGGGAATAAGGGAAAAAGGCGAGTGGGAAAGGGAATATAAAAATCATTAAGATGTGTTATGTATATGCACCAATTCTCCAAGTTGAATTATGTAACTATTGTGTTTCACAAACATATACTAATGAATATAATAATTATGGGGGGAAATACAATAAAATTGAAACTGAAAAAAGAACATTGCTTTGCAAAGGGAATGATAATTATGACAGCCTTTTATAATGTACTGTTTATATCTTATAGAATTAGGAATTTTTATAAACAGTAAGTTTGTTTTATCCCTGAGGCAACAGTATGCCTCAGGAAAAAACTACATTAAGTAATTATAATAGCATATGAATGTATTATATTCCTAAGTTCATGAAAAGAGTTATTGGTGCTTTGCTCCATGTGTACATAGTCAGTTTGTAACTGGGTGAACAACTTTGGGCATGCAATTTTGTAGTCAGTTCTTAGAGTAACCTTGGTAACCCAGAAGGCCACTGACATCATGCTGAGTAGGAATTCCAGTGGAAAAAATAGGGTTCAAGAATGGACAATTCAGGTAGAAACCAGAATCACATAAGATTATACAAATTTTCTAAAGATGGAATTTAAAGTTTCACTCACAACACTGCACACTGAATATTAATTTTAAATCCAGTCCCAATGCATAGCTGTACTCTTTTAGACATTAGCACTGGTTTTGGAAAGATAAAGATCAGACATGACTGGATTAAAATTCACGTTTCTATTTTGCTAACTGGATTCCTGGAGACTTGGTGGCTGCTGTAGGTTTTTCAATTGGTTAAAGTAGCCTCAATATCAGGCAGACAAGTTAGAAACAATAGTAGAGAAATTTCCAGACAGCAGATCAGGGGAATCATCTGAATCATGGTTGACCCACTGCAGTGAAAATGCCAAAGAGGTGAGAGGAATAAACAGCTGAAAATTCTGAAGATTAAGTGGGCGTGTACAGGTTCCAACATTTGACTTTATCTCAAAAATCAAAAACTTCAGGCTCTCTCTCCATATCCCTGATAGATTAATTTCCTATTCTAAACAGCCTGTATTAGTGACCATAAAGTAGACAGAAATTGTATGCAGAATCTATGACTAAACATCAGAATGAAAAGGTTCCATTTTGTGTTTCTGCCAGGAGGAATGCTACAACGAGTCTGCTACAAGGAGCACTGGAATTGGTTGATCAATCTCAAAAAACAGGATTTTTATCCATCAGCTATTCAAAAGCCTCTAGTTTCATCACAGTAGCCAGAAGGCACATATATCTTGGATGTATGAAGCTCATCAAATAATAGTGTACTTGTCTGAGACACTGAGGGGAGCTGGAGGGGGAAAAAGAGGTTGAAATGTGCTCTGAGAAAGAGCTGTGAGACCATCATATGGGGGAGATGTGGGGAGATGAGGCAGCATCTAATTAGAGAGATCAGCAGCTACCATGAAGGAGTCACGTTTGGCAGGAGAGATGCACTACTGCGCTGTTGTCACCATAATGGGGCATAGTTATAGACACTAAAACAAGAGACAGTTAGTTAGCTTCCAAGGCTGCGAATTATCAGTTTGGACTGAGGTTGACTTGGCAGTTCAGCTGTTATCTGGGATCACTCAAGGCCGGCAGCCAGGTGCCAGAGCTGATCTTGGGTGGCCTCTGCTGCAACTGGAGCAGTTCAGAACCAAGGCTCTGCCCCAGCAAGCTAGCCTTCTTCAGAGCCAAGTCAGAGAAGCAAGCAAGCAAGCAAACATTCAGTGTGTCCTCCAGCCTCTATCTGCATCATACCCACCGACCTCCTGTTCCCCACAAATCTGACTTCTGCCTGGATCTGTCACGTTTGATTGTGTTTCCTTTCTCAAAGTAAGACCCAGGGTCAAATGCAAGGAATAGTGAAATGAACCCTGCCTTGTAGTAAGAGAAAAACATTATGTCAGAGGCAAGGCAATCTAATTATCTTGTTCTCCATTACAAACCATCCCAAAAGCAGGCATGAAGGCACATGCCTGTAATCCCAGCAGCCTGGGAGACTGAGGCAGGAGTATCACAAGTTTGAGCTCAGCCTTGTCAATTAGTGACATAGTGAGACTTTGTCTCAAACTTGCTTAAAAAATTTTAAGAGCCAAGAATGCGGTTCAGAAGTGTTCCATTCTACACCACCACTGCCAAAAATAACCCTCAAAAATAAAAACAAAACAAAACATATAAACACGCACACATATACACTCATCCCAAACGATGATTATTAGACAAGAAGAAGATGATCAGAGGGAGGTAGGAAGGGGTTTTAAGGAAGTAGAGTAGGAGCAACAGATATAATAAAAATGTGAATGGATAAAAATACTACAATGAAACTCAATATTTTGTAAAATTAATAAGCACTAAGAAATATATAGGAAACAAGATGTTTGAAAACCCTGCCAAAACTCACAATAGAAAATAAATGCCATTTACTTTACTTATTGTTCAGGGTGAATGTTCTCCAGATCTTTCTTGAGTTCGGTCAAAAGTCCATCTGAGATTATATAAAACGTCCTTATACACAGGTGTGACAGCTTGGGGCTGAGTATCAGCTGGGCAATTTGTGTTAATAAATTAACCCAGGATTTCTCATGGTGGCTGGTTAACAGAACTGATAGGAAAAAGACAAATCCAATGTACAAGTGCTTTGTTTCAATGATTGTTAATGTCCCACTAGCACAAGCAAGTCAAGCGGTCAACAATGATCTCAGAACCAAGTCCCAGATGACACAGGCCATATGTACAGTCATAGATATTAGGGGCTTCCCATCCACAGGCAAGAAGAGCTAGATCAATACATTGGCATCATCCATATAGTCAATCTGCCATAAGGGATATTTTGAAAGAGAAATATAAAGATACGTTGGTGTCATCATGACTCTATTTTCTATGGAACTTTAAAATATGGTGATGGCATCTTAAAACATAGTCCTAGCAAAGTTTTCTCAAAATAATTTTCATGAGTTTTGCTGTATAATGTGATTTATTTCCTACTCAGGGTATATATTTCAATATTAACAATAGGAAGAGTTTGAAATGCTTTTTATTAATCCAATTAGAGATAAATTTCTACAGAGCATGTTTCTTAAACTACTATTCAAGCAGGAATACTATATAAGCATTATAGATTATACAATAACTCAGTTTATATATACCAAAATGATCAGAATTTGAAATAATTTTTCTGAAAAAATACAGCCTCAAAAACCTTAAAAATTAAAGTCTTTTGAGAGTGGGAAAGTCATTGTCACCTTGACAAGATACATATGTGCACAAAATGCTCAACTTCATTGTAAACCTTAAATTTGGTGCTTATACATATCAATGAAATGGGGGAAAAATTAAAGTCTCAATGAAAGAAGTGGGGAATATGTCTATCTTTTAGGATGGCTACCAGAATCATAATGACTCCTCTTCCTCTGGGTATAGCCTCTCTATATAGGATGGGTTTTCAGGGGCTGTATCTATGAGGCATGATTTTCTTTCACTAACAATACATGCTGATTGAAGAAAAATACCTTGATTAAACTGGGTCAGATTTCTTCTATCCTGGGAAGTCAAGTTTTGACAGTGAGAAATCTAAGCCAAGTTAAGTAGTTTCTGAAGCTGACTCAAATCACCAGTCATACTTTTCCATCTGAAGTTCTTTCAGCCAGCCTGCTTCATGCCTTTTTTAGATGTCCAGTTGCCAGTTGCTTTCTCATTACTGGGACAGAATATCCAACATCCACAACATAAAGGAGTAAAGATTTATTTAGTTCACAGTTTCAGAAGGTCTTAGTGCAATTGTGGGTGCCTGGAAATGGCAGAAGCCCACATCAGGGTCCTACTTAGAAGAAAGCTGTTCACAGGATGGAAGACAGGAAGCCAAGCGAGCAAAGAAGGGTGCAACTAGTGCATACCCTTCCAGATCACACACCCAGTAATGTGCCACACACACCTACCTAATCTACCACACACCTGCAATCCAGCCCTCCTGACCAGGCCCCATCTCTTAATATCAAATGGTTTCATAGCTATCCCACAACATCTAAATATATGAGGCTTTGGGGGGACATTCCAGATCCAAACTATAACTTTCCTCCCCTAGACCCCAAAAGAATCAAGTCCTTCTCCTTAGGAAAAATGCATTTGGTCATTTTCTAAGAGTTACCTAAGTCTTAAGAGTTCTAGCGCTACTAAAAGTCCAAGTCCAATGTCTTCTTAGAAACTCAAGGAAAACTCTTAGCTGTGAGCCTTCAGAAAACCAAAGAAAAGGTAAATACTTCCAACATACAAAGGTACAGGATAAACATTCTGATTCTAAAAGGGAGGTTTAAGAGAACAGGAAGCAATTGGAACAAAATACTTTCTATACTTAGCAGAGCAAGGGTTAAATTCCGTAATTCAGTGTCCAGAACTTGGGTTTAACTGTGGTGAGAAGTGAGCTCCAAAAGGCTTGGATGGCCTTATCCCTACAGCATTGCCTCTGGCTGAATTCTCTATAGCTTCTCCTTTGTTCTGGCTCTGCTCACAGCCTCTGACCAGCCTCAGCAGACAATACATGTTTCTGGCATCTGCAAATTTCTAGGGTCACTACTGCACCATAGGCTTCTCCTTCACAACTTCATGCACTGCCCTCCCAGGTGCACACTGCCTGGCCTCCAGATCTTTCTCCCAAAATCTGGTGAGAGCCTCCATAACCCCACAAATCTTGCATTCGTCATGCCTGTGAAGTCAGCACCACGGGGATGAAACCAAGTTCTACCACTGAGTTGAGCAGTAGTCTGACCTCCTTAGACAATTGCTGGCAAGGGCTCTGAGCTCTTAGATGGCTGAACTTATTGAGGATTCACTTTACTAGGATGCTCTGGGAGTTTCTTGTCAAAACAAAGTCTTTCTTTGCCTTTCCATCCTTTGATTGATAAAGACTGGGGTCTTGCTGATTCCTGAAATACTCTCAAGGCATTTTTTTTTTTTAATAATCCTGAGTCCAAGTACTTGGCCTCTTTTTAATACTAATCGTTTTAACAACCATGTGTTCTTCTGCACCACATTTTCAGCCTGGCAAAACTGTAAACATTTTACATCTTTTTTCTCTGCCATTGGCTAAAAGAAGTAAGCAGTACCCATGTGACAGCACGAATGGGTTACCTTGAAATTTCCTCCACAAGAGTAGGTGGTCCACTGCTCCTAATCTCTGTTTCAGGAAAAGTCCTGGAAAAGGGACAAAACGCCAAGAGCATTTTTGCCAGAGCATAACACACATGATTTTTAGACTAATTGCCAATAAAGTCTTCCTTCCCATCTGGAACTTTTTGAGGCCAGTCTTTACAATCCACACTTCAGTCAGCATTCTAGTCCTCTGAGCTCTGACCAAAATCTCCTATCTAGCTTGGCTCACAGCATTCTAATACTTCTCTAGCCAGCATCTTCAAACCTCCCCAAACTTCTCCCACAAATCAGTTCCAAAAGCTTCTAAAGTACATTGCTGGATAAAGTCATACAACCCCACTTCTCTGGTACCAATTTCTAGTTATTGTCTCATTGCTTGGACAGAATACCTGACATTCACAACATAAAAGAGGAAAAATGTATTGAGCTCACAGTTTCAGAAGGTCTCAGTTATTCATGGGTGGCTGGCAATGGCAGAAGCACATTGATAGGTCCTAGCTGTTCACATCATGACAAACAGGAATCCATGTGAGCAAGGAAGGGCAGAACTCATGCATACCCTTCCAGGTCATACATGTGGTAATGTGCTACATGCCAGAAATCTACTGCATGCCCCCAATCTACCACACACCTATAATCCATCCTTGTTGACTAAGCCCCACATAACTATTCCACAACATCCAAATACATGAAACTCTTGGGAGATATTCCAGATCCAAACCATAACATCAACACCTGTTGGGATTCCATGAGCTATGTCAAAATTTCTTTTATATATTCTCCTTTCCCTTTCCTTTTTCAGCTCTTCAGACAGGTAGATTTTTCTTCTATATGTAGGCAAAGCTTTATTGGGCTACTCACAATACCCTTCAGGCCTGAAACACCCAGCAGCAAAGCTACACAACCACCAAAATTGAGTGGAACTGTCTTACTCCTTCCCTGGCGCATCCCCTCCTCTACCATGATTTCTAGAGAAGACCCTGATCAACTCTTTGGTCACAATTTTATTTCACTAGACCCTTTTACTTCTCAGAGGTACTGGTCTTGCATGACTAAGATTGACACATACATTATATTACTCAGCTTTACTGTCTGTCCCTGGCACACAATGTCAACACTCATAACTTAGAAGAGAGGTTTAATTTGGTTCATGTTTTCCAGGGATTTGGCCCATTGTTGGCTACTTCCAAAGTAAAAACATCACGGTGGAAGGGAATGACAGAGAAAAGTTATTCACTTCATTGCAGCCAGGAAGCAGAAAGAAAGGGCCTATGACTGAAAGAACCACTGCTTCCATGACAATTCACACCATCAGAGGACAGCAGACTGTCAGCCTTTTGAAGGCATAGCTGAGACATCAGCTTGAAAATGCCTGTAAGAATAGGGAACCATACTTGAGCACATAGTACACACTTTAAAGCAATTATCATACCTTGGTTGAATCCCAGTTGAATAAAGCACATGAACCCCAGAACTAAAGCATGGCAGGAGTGACCATGACTACCATCACTCCCATTTGGCCCACGTAGAGCTGCTGTGTGGTGCTGCAGATCCAAAGGAGAGAATGTTTCCACCAGGCAATAGAGGAACCTGTGACTGCTACTCAATCACTAGGACCCTCACGCCAAACAGCAAGACTCAGGGAAGGGCTTATTGTACCACAGGGTTGACCATACCTGGGCATTGTGAGGAAGCAGCTACACCTCAACCTGTGAGTAGGAAGAATATATTTGGCACTGGGCTGTCTCTGAACTCTCACGTGCCAAATACTGGTGGAAATGTACAAAAAGATGAGCCACGAAAAAATCTTGTTGACCAAAGACTCAAATTTCCCAGTGGCAAGGATCTAGGCTTTCCCCCCAAGTAACCCAACAGATTAGGGCTGAGGGTTAACATACATCTACACTGGGTAGTCAAGGAGGGAGATGATGGGTATTCATGGTAGCCCGGAGACCAGCAGCAGAACAGGGTTGTGACCTCTTCCCATCATCCTTTGTTTTCCCATAATCCTTTGTCTTAGAGATTCCCTCAGGCAAGGATTTTGAAACTCAGAATCCTGGAGAATCTCTTTCTAAACAGGATGGACTTATTTCAAGAAGCACATGCATCCCAACAGTTTCAGGGGTAGAGACCAGAGGATGCTGAGATGCTCTAATCTGATAATCTCTTCCCTAAAGAGGAATTTGTTCCTCAGCCACCAGGAGATTTAGCTGCTGATATCTCAAAGCTGTATTCCTCTCAGGGAACTATCCTTAATCAAGGGCCGCTACCTTGTCTAAGTTTGAGTAACTCGCCCATGGGCAGCCTGTCTGCCCTACTGTCTGCTGTCTACTGGAGGCTGGAAAACCAACACCCAGCTCCTAGCCTCCATTTAAAACAGCTCTAAAAGACTACCCAACTCCAAAGCCTCCCTGCGAAGTCACCATCACAGATTAGCTCTTCGTTGAGTCTCTTTTTACTTCCTGCTTCTTGTTTCTCGTTTCCTGATCCCTGTTAGTTGCTACATGACAATTTAGTCTCTGGTAAACTTTCCTGCTCAAAAGCAGTCCAGATTCACTCTAGAAACTCAATCTAAGATTCTCAAACTCCTATCAAAGTAAGCTCCTTATTATGAAGGAAATTATTATAAGGCAAGAGTGTGGAGTTTGGGCATCGGAGAAAGACATAAAACCCTGTAGATTAGATATAATCATTATCTATATTTTAAAACTGAGGAAAATACAGATGGAACCTTGGACAACTTGAGAGACTGATCATGACTAAGTCTGTCTGACTCAAGAAACTGTATTTTACCTCCTCATTATTTATAAATAACCCATTTTCTCTTGTATGGCTCTTTATTGAGCAAAAGCTTCCCTTCCAGAAGCCCAAAAGCTAAGTTTATGCTAAACCAGGGTAACACACTCTCTTCACAAAGCAGCAATTTTAATATAGTCTCTATGCCTTGCTACAAGATATACATTAGAATCTATGAAGAGACTCAATGAGGAATAATCAAAAATATGATGACTATATATTAAAATTATTATCATAAAACACATAGTTTCATGCTCCTTCAGAACATTCCTCCCACCTCAAACACTCTTATCCCACCATCCTTGCCTTTTGAAGCAGTTCTGGAGGCTCTCTTTTCTGAGAGTCTTTACAAAGTGCGGTCAAATACAAGGTGAATTTGGCTGCCCACTGCCACCCAACAGAAAGGCAGTCTTGTATTATAAAAGCAGCATGTCCTCGTCTACTTTATTCAGTTGATCTGACACCCTGTGACTTCTGGCTTTTCCTCAAAGTCAAGGTGACGATGAAATGTCAATATTTTTAATTGATTTGAGACATCAAGGCAGGTATGACAGCACAACTAAAGACACTCAGGAAACAGAACTTTTATACAATTACCAGAGTAACTACAGTAAGAATTTTGAAGTAAAGTTTAAGAACTTGTGATACTTTTCAACAGGATGGAAGAAATGTTGTGAACATATAGGAGGGAAACAGGCTAGATGGAGCTGTGAGGATTCAAGGCACTCTAACACGGACTAGTTAGTCCCATTCTGATACAGGGTCTACCTCAGCAAAAGAAGAATAGATTACAGAAAAGTAGTCCTTGTGATCCTGACGTGCACAAAATCCTCAAGTTCGATGTAACCATTGCATATTGTGCATATATACTAATCAATATATAAATATTGGTAGGAAAAAGAAAAGTAGTCCTCAACATTTCCCATCCAATTCAGGCCATGCCTCTTTTGTAAACTCCAAGCCAAAATGTGCACGTATGAATTGGCAGAGCTTTAGATGTTCATGGATATACACTGAAAGTCAGCAGCCTCGTGAATTCCTCCCCTCTCATCAGAAAAATAAAATGTGCTCAAAATATTCAACAAATACAAAAATTAATTTTTTTTATTTTTCCCCATTTTATTGATATGTACAAGTGCAGAATTTAATGTTTACAATGGAGTTGAGCATTTTGTGCACATACGTATCTTATCAAGGTGACAAGGGCTTTCCCACTCTCCTTTTGTTCCTCCCCCTACCCTCCCTTCCCTCCCTCCATCCCCACCCATCCCCCTCTTTCACTTTGTCTTTCACCTAAAGTTCCATGAGATAGTTGTGGTCTGGGTCTCTCATATCAGAGAGACCATCCGATGTTTCACCTTCTGCTTCTGACTCACTTCACTAAACATGATGTTCTCAAGTTTCTTCCATTTGCCTGTGAAAACCTCCAGGCTGTTGGACCTTACAGATGCGTAGTATTCCATTGTGTATAAGTACTACAGTTTGTGTATCCACTGGTCTGTTGATGGGCATTTTGGTGACTTCCATATTCTAGCTATTGTTAGTTGTGCTGCTATGAACATGGGTATACATATATCTCTATTGTATGTTGTTTTGGCCTCTTTTGGATATATTCCCAGGAGGGGTGTCGCCGGACCAAAAGGGATATTTATTTCTAGTCTTTTGAGAGCTCTCCATACTGCTTTCCAGAGTGGTCAAACGAATTTACACTCCCACCAGCAGTGAGGAGGGTTCCTTTCTCCCCACAGCCTCGCCAGCATTGACTGCTATTTGATTTTCAACAAATATAAAAATTATTAAAAAACCAACTTAAAGCTGCTACTCTCTTGGGAGACAAGATTGGAGAAGCAACTTGTGTGAAAATCCTTACGAAGATTTTCCAAAGAACAAAGGAATGATTGGTTGCGATCCTACTTTTCCATTTTCATCACAATGCTGCTACCAGACTATCTGCTTATACTTCACATCTATTTGTATATTTCCAGCCTGTCATTGGAGTAACCTTTACAAATAAACTGACTAGCTAATTATTTTATCATGGGTTCTGGTCATCACATCTACAGGAAGATAATCCATGTAAGAAACCACAGAAATAAACTCATTATTTTTGAATCATCTAAAATTCATCTCTCCACAATGTACCCTAGAATACAGGGGTTTTTTCATGCAATTCAGGAAAAAAAAAAGCAAATATTGGAAACAAGTTCCAGCCTGTCAAATAAAATTCTAAGTAACCAGCCTGTCCGGTGCAATTCTATTAAAATGCTCTCCAGTTCGAAACGTCCTTATTTCTGAAGGGCAAATGAACCCAGCAGGTGATGGAGTGATTATGACTTCAGATTCAGAGCTCATTTTTAAAACCGGGAGCTGTTTAATGCTTGCTGACTGCCATCACTAACACTCGGTTGTCTGCAGTACACTGTTCCTCCTCCTTGTGGACCGAATCCTCCCCGTTTCCTGAGTGTCCACTTACGATGAATCTGCAGTGAAATTTCAAATTCCCAGGAAAGCAAGAAGACGTACTATAAGATTAATTTTCAAAGACATATTTAGACTCCTCTATTTCCCTATTCCAGGTGAAAATTTTAATAAATGGCTTGAAGAATTCTTCATGAGATGGAGAGAGAGCTGCTGTCAACAGAGACTATTTTGTCTAAAATGTGCTTCACATGGGTGTCTTGGGGAAAAGTTATAGCAGTGGAGGAATTATTCTTATCTTCTGAAAAGTTATGGAAACAAAGCCCAACAAAATAACAACAGCGAAACAGTCCACAAATAAATCACCTCTCCCAGAATTGTCCCTTTGATTAATGTTTCTGAGATATTCCTGAAATTTGTAATAAACAGCCTTGTGCTTATAAAAGGGAATCTTGGACTTTGTCGGTTTATAACTTAAATGCAAGAGATAAAAGTAATAACTTGTTATGCTGTGAAGTTTCCTACAGTTTTTAAATGCCATGCACATATTCTGACTTTTTTTCTCAATAGGGCACATTAACAGCTCTTGGCAACAGCTCTTTGGCTAAAGAAGGGCCACCTATTTCAACTCGCTGACTCTTGGAGGGCATGAGATAAGCCATCTCTGAAGAGATATTTTGTAGCAATTAGAAAATGAAGAAGTCTCCAGGTTGTCAATCTGTCCACTGGAAACTCAAGTGTCTCATCACTCATCCTTCTGAAGATGACCATTAGTCAGAACATTGTGCACTCAGGCCAACTTGTACCCTACGGGTTTTTTACAAACACAACAAGCTGCATCAATAAAAATGCAGCTATTCAGAAGTGAAATGAAGCTATTTATCATCACAGGCATAGCAGGAAGATACAGTTGACTACCGTATCCAGTTGACAGCATGCTGTCATTTTTTTTTCTTTCCTAATTGCTTGATATCTCAAGTATAAGCATCATGTGAGTAGGGAATAAACATCTGAGGGGCATTAACTGAAAAATACACAGAGATAAGTGTCTACAGTGAATCTAGATGAATTAGCACGTACATTATCCTAAAAGGCTAAGCTGGTATCTACTCAGTCTTAACTTTTGCCAGTTAAGAGAAATCCATTTACTGCAAATGGTATTGGTTGGATTCCTGTGGAAAATGACTCATCTCACTTTCCACCTTCCTGGAAGCTAGAATTAGTATTTTGTGATAACCGAAGTATTCAAACAAAGACTTAGGTCTTTAACATACACTCTGCACAGAAAAAGATACATCGTTGGTAACTTTATGGGAAGAGAGCAAAGAGTATTACTACTCCCTGTATCATGGGTAATTTGTATTGTATCCCAAAATATTGTCTCTCAACACAGCATTCTCCGTCTCTCCTCTCTTGGGACCTCACTAGACAGTCTCTAGGTCCCGTTTCTGACATAAAACCACTGTGGTATCTAACTCTCTGGCTTGTGTGTATTACGGTTGTTCTATATCTATCTTCCTAGAAAGTAGAGAAATAACTAAACAAGAAATACCTTCTCTTTTCATAGTTTTAAGTATGTGCAACGGTCTCAAGCATAGGCATGTTAAGTCAGCCTTAAAAAAGGACTGGATCCGGAAATAGAAATGTTGCTAGAAACCCTAGGACACTGCAGTTTGGTCCCAGTCTCTCCACTCACTTGCCATATTCCTATCTCTAGTTTTTCTTCTTTCTCCTTCAAATCGTCTTTGCTCAAGAAAAACTTTCAAAATAAAGAGCTCTTTTCCATATGAATCAGTGGTTTTCAAGCCTATTATTCATCATATATTTAACTAACATAAATTCCTGAGCCTTGTTCCAAAAAATTAGAATTTTTTGAAGTCGAATAGATCTTGAAAACCTTTATTTTTAAATGCTCCCTAAGTGGCTTAAGGTAAAGTTTAAATCTTTGAAACAAAAAGCACTTCTCTCCTTAAACACTATTACCTGGATGAGATAGAAATGAATTCCTTTCTCGTTTAAGTATCCCTATTTAAGGATTTTATATTGTCAAGGTACATGGACTCCGCCTAATCATCAGTTGCCTTCGATTTTGCTTTTCCATACAGCCAGCTTGCAACCCAGAAGCACTGTGAAAACATACAATCCAGAGCCTCTCCCTTGACTACGTGGCCGACGCAGAGTCACTGTGACATCCACTTTCTAATCTCTGGGAAGAAAGAACAGAGGTCCTCCTCAGAAAGCTGGGAGGGATGACCACATTTCCACCCTGTTCTTTCAGTGGGAACTTGGCTATTCAGCTGGGAAGTGTAGTCTTCAGCCACATAGCCATGTGTCCAGAAAGAAATGAAGGACACATTTGGCAAAATCCAAGCATGCCACCATACTCAAGTGCTTTGAACAAACGAGCATGTTTGGAATCCACTGTACAGATGTTCTCATGGTAGCTTCCCACCTCGCTCTACATCTCACAAGTTAACAGCTGTCTCAGAGGGGTGAGAGCACTCAAGTGGGTGCTAGAGGCTCTAAGTGCGAGTCGTGGTTCTGCCACCTATCTGTGTGAGTTCAGTCAGATCATTTAATAGACTTAATGTTGTTTTTCACGCATCATTTCTTTTTTTCCAAATTTTTGTTTTTATCAGTATATGTTTACAGTGCATAATAATTACATTCAATTCAAAGAATTGGAACACATATCAATACACATAACACCTTTATCATTGGGAAAGGAAAGTAAAAATGCATCGTTTCTTTGAAACCTTAAAACACAGAGCAGAAATTTTTTATCCTATTTTATCAAAAAAATCTAACTTTTCTCACTTTCCAATGTCATATATTGTCAAAAGTCAGACTTCAAGTCAAGATAGCAGCAGATTTGCAGAGCTGCACAATGTCTTCTTGTGGACCCACTTAAAAAGTTGAGAATATAGTCAAAAAACACCTGTTCAACGCAGCTAGGAGAGAGGAGTACCCCCAGCAATTGAAAGGAGGCCACAGGAAGGCCAGAAACCTTGAAAGCACATCAGAAGCAGAGGTAAACAACAACCCAGGAAGAAGACCCAGGCCAACTATGAATGCTAAGAGCCACTGGCATCCACCGACAAAGGAAAGCCCATCCAGAACCTCTAACCAAGGTAAGTGTGGATCCATGAATTGAGAACTGATAGCAGCTTGTAGCTCCAACTTCCAAAAAATGAGCCTGCAGGTAGTGCATACTACAAACACAATGTGCGTTCCTCTAGGAAAATCCTCCCGGAGCCTAGATGAGAAGCAGTTCTTAACAGCCATAACAGGCAATGATGTAAGCAGGAGTCCTTAAAAAAAAAAAAAAAAAAAGAGCCAGAGACTAAACTGATTAGAGTAAAATAAAGCTGAGAAGAGTATATCAGGGCTTTTGGAGTCACTCTTAAACAGTGACTAGGAAGAAACTGGCACAAGAGACAGTTGCAGAGAGGAGAAAATGACTGCCACCTCCTAAACAGCTGGGGAACAGTGGGAGAGCCACACTCTCAGAGGAAGGAAGCCAGGACAGGCGGGAGAGCTTTCCTGAGAAGGCTTGGGGTGAACAAGACATCTCAGAGGCCATCAGACTGTTAGGCCCACCCTTACTACCTACTCCCAGCACAGAACACAAAGGAATTTCAGCACCCCACCACACCATCATAGCCATTCAAAGAAACCTCTCGGCTAGGCCTTTAAAGTGAAGTCCCTCAACAACAGAAACATGGGAAGAGGACAAGGCAAGAGAACACCCACAGAAATGCCTGAGACCCCAGAAATTAATATCATGGGCCCATAAATAGTGGAAATAATAGGGAATGCAGTCAAAAAACAAATGAGTCAAACAGTCAGTTCAAACAAGATATTCTCAAAGAAATGCAAGCAATGATCAGTAGGTTTAAAAAGGAACTTGCTAAACAAATAGTGGTCTGCATGGATATAAAACTCAATTTCAAATTCAGTTTTATCCAAGTTCAAAGCACATCAAATTTTCTTTCTGCTATGTTTAACCTCACTGAGTGTCTTTTGCTCATAAGTGACATAAAATATCTACCACAAGTTGCTGTGAGAGTTCAATAAGCTCATTTAAAGGTGCCACATGGACCTGAAACCAACACAAATAGAGAGCCATTTGTTTTCTTTTGTATTTACAGAGGTAGAAACTAATTTGCCACAGAAGGTCTGTTTCTGGGTTCTGTCTCTAGATGACGATGGATTTGTGCAGACTCATTCACAATCTCTGCTTCTGTGCATCATGATCAGTGATGACCCTTGGAAGGATGACAGTTCAGAGGCAACTTGTGGCCACAGAGCTGATCAAAGCCAACTGACCCATGTGGGAATTGAATTAATGATCTGGAAGTGATAAGCACTACACTTGGGTGAGCTGAAATAACCAGACATCAGCTGTCACCATGAGGACACAGTCAAAAGATGGTAAGACTCAGTAAAGAGCCATCTCTTTTCATTCCTGTAGAGTCTATGAAAAGCTCACGAATGCAACTGGCTGTCTGGCCAGCAAACACCCTGATATTGAAAGACAAATTAAGATTAATTTCAGCACATATATTTATTTTATATTCTAGTCATATGATTATTGAGACTGTGTTTCCTTCTCCAGGGGCTAAAAATTTGAACCTGTAGGCCCGGAGTGTCCAACATTTGGCTTCCAAGGTCTCCAGTGCGTGAAGAGGAATTGTTTTGGGCCTCATATAAAAATACATGCCATCTTAAAAGTATATGAGTAACAAAAGTTTTTATATATTTTATTATAACATTAAAAATAAAGACAAATACAAACTGCATATCAGGCATAGCAAGCAGAAACAGCACTGTAGAGACTGCTCTCTTGGACAGTGGTACCACTGAGGCCTACCCCATTTGTGCCAGGGCAATACACAGTACCATCATAAACATACACTAAAAATCACATACTGATGGAAAGCTTATGATCCTGTGGGACTGCATGACTGTCCAGACCTCAGGCTAGACATCCTTTGGGAAAATCATAAGTTGCAGAAAAGCAAAGGATAAAATGAGACCAATGAGACAACAGAGAAGACAAGACACGTGTTTCCCTCCCATCTCATTCCTAAGTGAACCCTTCCCCAAATAAGGAGAAATATTTGGGAAAAAAAGAGTAAAATAAATACAAATTAAAGTGTACCTAGATAACTACTTGTCACTTCTAAAGTCCAATGGCAGTGTGACTTCCTTGGAGAAGACCTTTTTTTAGGTGACAATTAATTTTAATCTTTATACAATTATTAACATAAAAAGCTGTAAGTGAAAAACAAGAATTTAGGAAATGCAAAATACCATTTTCCCATTGGCTGCACTTCACCAGTTCGGGAAAGGAATAATCAAACACGAGTGTTTTTGCTTAATTTTTAAAAGACTGCTGCTCTGCCTTTGTTCTAATAAAATTGCTATGAATTACTACAAAGAAAAAGAAACCTAAGCTTTCGAAAGAGAAGACCTTTTTGATGACACTAAAGCTTTTTATTATAAACTTAGATTACCTATCCTTCATATCTTATAACAATTACTAATTTCATGTTTTTGTATGATTATCACTCCCTGACCCTCACCTTAAACTTTGAGATTAAAAACACAGATTAATCTGTACAATGTCCTAATGTAGACTTTATAATGGTTGGAATAAAGTTATAAGAATTTAGATCAAAAGGTCCTATTTCTGAGGCTATATGGGGTACAGTGTGTGACTTTTGGAGAGATTATGTCAATTTGAGGTAATCAGGAACCACGCCTAGATTAGGGGTTGGAAACTCCGCTTAGACTGGGAATTGAGAACCAGCCTGGATTGAAGCGTGAGTGATTGGTGGGCCAGTGAATGAGGAAAGAGCATCCACCCGGATGTGGGAGGCCCAACTGGGACTTCAGTGATACAAAAGAAAAGAAGAAGAAAGATCATTACAGCTTCTTCCTCTGGGAAAGCTCTCGCCTTCACAATTGTCTGCTGACGCCAACTTGCTACCCGCCACAGATCTTCATCAAAGGTTTGCTTCAGTATCGATTTGCGCCTGACTACCCGTCGCTGCTCTTCAGTCGCCGATCTTCAGGCTCCAGTCTTCATCGTTGTTCTTTGAACAACCGAGATCTGCAGCAGACTATTACTGGCTGCCCTGTAGTCCGATGAGAGTTCTACTTCACGTCTGAGCAGCCATCAGACACTCCAGCTCTTACACATGCAGGCCGCCATCTTGGACTATCTGTATCCTCAGACTGGTAAGCCTTCCAAATAGATCCTTTTTGTTATAATTTCTGTAAATTCTGCCTTTTGAAAAAACCCAAACCAATACAACGCGTTTTTAGAATTAGCTTACAAAAAATTATTTTTTTCATTAGATTCCTTTATTTTAAAGTCTTCTTTGAAGAGCAAGAAAAAGAAAAAAAGAAAGAAAGAGTTCTAAGTCTACTGTAGTTAAATTAAAAGTCACTCTATCACCCAGGCCCTGACCCAGGATTTTCTAACACACTGGCTGCAGATTTGGGTGTACATATGAATTTTTTATTTATCTTTATTTCCTGCATTATGCTTAGTACCTAGCTATGAATAAAGTCTGCTGGGGCTTTTGTTTGGATTTGTGATTATATTTTAGTTTGCTTTCACTTCTATAACTCATGATACTACAGGGAAGCACTTTTAAATGAAGAGTAAGGAAAAAGGATTATTAAAGTTTACTCTAAAAATTGGATTTCTTTCTCAAATACAATGGTGGCACTATTGTGAAAAATTATCAATTTGAGACATTTCAAGCTGCTTTAGAAATGTCTGGATTTCATTTTACATTGATGTGAAATCTAAATGTTCACTTTATCATTATAAATCAATAGCTATTACATATTATAATATGCCTAATATTGTGATAGGAGAAAGCCATACGTACATCATCTCCCTTGAGAAATATGCACAGTGAAGTTCTTTTAAAAAATACCCTGACATAATATTCCTTTGAAGAATGATTACTAGGTAATGCAAATGGACAAAAAGATGGGCTTCATTCAGTCGGTTAAAATAATGAATAACACCCAAATATTCTAAAGCAGCAAAGAATTATAGCACTCCCATATGGATGTGTATGTAGATGGGGGATAGAGGATGAGAGAGAGAGAGAGAGAGAGAGAGAGAGAGAGAGAATGTGTGTGTGTTTGTGTGTGTGCATGTGTGTGTGCACACGTGCGCACATGCTCTCTAGACATCGACAGCAAAGAGTAAATTTACCATACCACAGATATGAGTTATGATTTAAGATAATTATGTCATGATCAAGATTCTGATGAAAATAGGTGCATAAAGACCTTGCTTCAAGCTGATAAAAGCAATTTATGGCAACTCTACTGCCAACATCATCTTAAATGCTAACAAAAGAATTTCCCCAGAAATCAGGAACAAGAAGAGTATCCTCTCTGACCACTCCTGTTCAAAATAGTGCTAGAAACCTTAGCAAGAGCCATCAGGCAAGAGAATAGAATAAAGGGAATATGCATTGAAAAAGGAGGAGTCAAACCATCCTTATTTGCAGATGACATGATCATTTACATAGAGGTCACCAGAAAACTCCTAGAACTAATAAACAAATTCAGCCAAGTTGCAGGAAATAAAATCAATACACAAAAATTAATATTCCTGTACAGCAACAATGAAAACACAGAGAAGGCAATCAAAAAGAAATCCCATTCACAGTGGCCTCAAAAAATTAAATGCCTAGAAATCAAACTACTAAGAAAGTAAAGGACATCTGCACAGCACAATACAATATTTTGAAAAATATATATGTATTAAAGACAATGTTAGAAACTGGAAAGGTGTTCTCTGTTCATGGATCAACAGAGCCAATATTGTCAAAATGACCATCTTACCAAAACTAATATACAGATTTGATGCAATCCCAATCAAAATATGAGCAGCATTTTCAGAAAACTGAAAAAAAATATTCTAAAATTTATATGGAACCAGAAGAGATTCAAAATATCCAAAACAATCCAAAGCAGCAAAACAAAAGCAGGAGGCATCACAATATTAGACATCAAGTTATATTACAAAATAACAGTGATTTAAAAAAAAACACATGTCATAGGCACAAAATAGACAGATCAATATAACAAGCTTGAGAATGTGGAGACAACCTCAAGCCATCTGACCTTCAAGAAGGGGGCCAAAAACATACGTGGGAGTAAGGATAGTCTAACTTGATGCTGGGAAAACTGGTCATCCACATGCACAAAAATGAAAACAGACCCACATCTTTCACCATTTACCAAAATCAAATCACAGTGGGTCCAAGACCTAGATATTAAAGTGGAAACAATGAACCTGTTGGAAGGAAAAATATGCAAAACCCTTGAAGCCATAGGCATAGGTAAGGACGTTCTCAATAAAACATCCAATGAACATGATATAACACCAATAATCAACAAATGAGATTATATCAAATTTTAAAACATCTGCACAGCAAAGGAAACAATTAAGAAAGAATTGAAGGGATGGGGAAAAATTTTGGCAGCCATTCTTCACACGAAAGAATTTTAACTAGAATATGCAGACTGAGAACAATAGACACCCTAAAATAAAAGATCTGATCAAGAAATGGGTAACAGAAACGAACAGACAGTTCTCAGAAGAAGAACTCTGAATGGCCAATAAATAGATTAAAAAAATATTTAGCATCTTTAGCCATTAGGAACATACAAATCACACAACACTGAAGTTTCATCTAAATCCATTATGAATGGCTGGTATCAAGAACTCAAGAAACAACTACAACAAAAGCTGGTGAGAGTTGGAGAAAAAGGAATCCTACATTTTCGGTGGGACTGTAAACTGATACAACCATACAAAAAAAGTGGTATGGAGTTGCCTCAAAAAGCTGAAAATAGATATCCCATTTGACCCAGTTATACCTCTTCTGGGTATCTTTCCACAAGAGTTAAAATCATCATACAAGAGTGATACATGCCTATACCCATGTATACAGCAGTATGACTTATAATAGCTAAATCCTGGAAGCACCTAATATGTCCATCCAAATGGATAAAGAAGATGTGAAGTACACAATGGAGTACTACTTTGCCATAAAGATAAAGTGAAACACTTGGAAAACAGATGCCTCTTGA
Organism: Ctenodactylus gundi; assembly: GCA_004027205.1. Taxonomy (NCBI): domain Eukaryota; kingdom Metazoa; phylum Chordata; class Mammalia; order Rodentia; family Ctenodactylidae; genus Ctenodactylus; species Ctenodactylus gundi. The sequence goes on along the minus strand of PVKB01000728.1, from coordinate 151,845 downwards.
GACCATTATATTTACCAAATTGAATCAGACTCAGAAAATTAAATATTACAAGGTTTCTCTAATATGAGAAAACCAAACTATAAAAAAATGAAAGAGAGATGGAAGAAAATGCAAAGATGGCCTTTGTAAAGAGGGAAAGGAAATGTTGGGGGGAGGGGTGGTAAGAGTGGGAAAGGGGGAAAATAAGTAAAAATGATCAAGATAAGATATGTAAATGCACCAATTTCTCAAGCTGGTTGTATTACTATGCATCACAAGTGCAAGCTAATAAAAGAAAAGAAAAAGATTAAATAACTATAAAGCAAAAAAGACACACTGTGTCACCACACCTTCCTCTAATGAGCCAATGGCTAGTTTCTCGTGCATCTATGCTCATTGACCACTACTTCAAGTGGTTCATAGGAGAAAACAAAACTTACTAAACATTAAGGCTCCAAAAAGTTAAGTTAAATGGGATATAGATATACATTTAAAAAATAACCTTAGCCAGGTTCGGTGGCACAAATCTGTAATTCCTGCATTTTGTGAGGCTGAGGAAGAGAATTGCCGAGTTCAAGTCCAAAGTGGGCAACTTAGCAAGATGCTACTTCAAATAAAACAATAAAAAGGGGCTGAAAGTATCTCTCAGAATAAAGGCCCTGCGTTCAAGCCTTGGTACAATCACAATCTTTATGTATAATGCAGTCACATTTTCATTGATTCATTAACAAAGTTTATTAAGGTCCTGATGCACCAAGCACCGAGAGAGTCCAATCAAAGAGCATAAATCATCGAATCATCATGTTAATGAAAAATCGGAGAGCTGCATAATAAGTGACATGCTTTTTCTCTAGCTCTCACCCTGAGCCAAGAGCAGGTGCTGGCGCTTGTTCAGCTCTCTTGCCAGTCACTATCGGCGTGAATGATTCGCCTTCATGGAGTGGTATTACAGTTTCATAAGCAAAACCACTACTCTAAGGAACTTTAAAACAACAGAAACAGGCAAACAGTAACTATTGACATGTTCTTACTATTCAAAAAGTATTTTACACACAATACCTCATTTGGGGTATGTCTGCTGCTATATTTACTCAGATAAAGCTGTTGAAAGAATCCTACAGAATTAACACACATGCATGCCAAGGTGTACTTCCATGCAATTCAAGACTGAGGAAGGGAGGGGGTAAATGGAAATGTGGTCAACACTGAAAAGTTCTGAAAAAGAGATGACATTTTAGGATGCATTTAACTAACAAAGGGTTCATTTTATAGAACAAGATAAAGAATGTACAAGAAGACATTCCAAGGACAAGTTGTTATCCTGGAAAAGGCACTGAGGTACTGAATTTCATAATAAAAATTTATGCTAAGGTTTTATGACCATGTGGCTGGTCTCATTCTAGAGTGTCTACCAAATTGCAGATGGGATCAATACCAGATTCCATAAATGAGTAAGATATAATTCATCCAGTATTTTCACATCTCATCTTTTATTTGGGGGTTTTAAATCTTTGAAGTATATTTAAAGCAAGTTGACAAGTAAAACAATGCAAATATACCTAAACTAATCTTGTTTCCCAACATGAGATGTAGCACCCATGAATCACTCGAACTGACTCAATCCGGACCCAGCGTCATTCTTGTAAGAGAACAAGCCATCTGTTCATTGTCCTCGAAAGCCCAACATCGCCCTGCCTGAGCTTTTTCACAGCAGTGACTCTTCACATGGGCAAACTTTGCATGCATTGCTTGTTTTGTCGTTATGAAGATTCTACTAGGACACCCAGGAGCTCTGTATTTCCTCCTGGCATCACAGGAGACATTCTTTCTCATTATCTGGGATGTTTATTCAGCACCAATTAGAAGAAGCAACAGCAAGATGGTGATGGCTCTGTTACATCACAAATCACACACAAACTGGTGCCTTCCTGCTATTAGCCAATTACGGAAATGTTTCTTGAATAAATTTCCTTCTCAAGTTGCAAGTAATTATTAGGCTAAACCATATAAAATTTCCGCTATTCAGTTATTTGAGTATGGAAATGGCAATTTCTTTCTCATCTCACCCAAGGTAATAAGTCAGAGTCCTCACACTTTATTTACTCCCTAGTTAAAAATTGGCAACGCCCTCCCCAAAAAAGAATACATCAGTCCTTCGAATCTAAGGAAATGACTCATACCTGCTTGCTGTTCTATAGCTATTTCAGATTCCAGAAATCTGACACTTAACGTGTTCTATTTGCCCTCTGTCTGCAGAGTCAAAGGATAATTTTCAGACAATTAAAAATATCTCTCTTGCAAATATGGACAGACCCATGTCAAAAGTGTACTGACATATTAACACGAGATCCAATTAAGCCATAAAACTAGTGATGGAAGGGTTTTGAGAGGCTGATGTTTTACAAGCACTGATGGGGAAATGTAAGAATAAAAAATAAGATTGCTAGATAAGATACCAATCGAATTAGTGTCTTAAAGGCAAATAAAAATAGAACCTATGGGCTTATTGTCTTTCTTATCTTTTATTTCTGAACAGAAGAATTTCAAGTTAACGCGTGTCTGGACTCCAAGCCAACAGAAAATAGCAAAGTCAAATGCAAATACATTACCCTACAAATTAAAGCATCTTCAGGTAAGCTCATGAGTGATAAATGACTTCGGCCACCACCCCATTTCAAAATTTGAATAACGTGTCTTAACTAACAATAGTATGAAGTGGAGAAAGTCATCGCAGAATAGAAGTTGTAATTGTTTTCCTTAAAAATCCTTTATTTGTGGAGATTTTCTATTGTTCTTGTTTGTTGCTTTTTCTTAGCTTGTTTTTAATCTCCATATATATTCTTTGCCTTGTTTTTGATCTCAGTATTTCTGTGTTAGCATTCTAATCTAAAAGAGTCATTCCCCACAAATTAAACAATTGAGTAAATGTATGTTCCTCTAAATCTAGAGATTCTTACCTCATCATTTCTTATGCTGAGTTACTATCAATAGAATTTGAGTCCATAATTAGCTATAAATTTTTGATTTTTTAGTACTGAGGAAAAAACCATAAAATTAGATGGATTACCTGATAAACTCTTTATGCATAGTCCCGGCCTTCCCGTGTTATCAAATTGATAAATCAAAGACTAAATGAACACAAGTTTTACACATACCTGAGTCCTTGCATGGCCACTTACAAAGACCTAAATCAGAAACTTGTGATCATCATGCCAAGCAATTAGGCTTCATGTTCTAACTCTAGTGAAAATGCAAACTCATTGAGTTATACTTTAAATAGTTATTGTTTACCTAAATTCTGTGTTAAGTCTCTCACATTTCATACATCTTATGGTTTCCATTAATTTGATGGAATTGATCTTCAAGTTTCTTATCAAGGAAAAATTAGAAGCTTTAAACATACTCTCCTGAGAAGATGTGAATTACTTTTTTAAAATGACGGTGTTTGTTTTCATTTCATGCCTAAGAGAGTGAACTGAGAAATGAATCTACAGTATTTTAAAAGGTGCAAGTGAGAAGAATCACACAAATACAGTTATAATTGGAAGCCCTGTTTTCTGTAGATTTAAGTTTCTTTCTAAGTAGGTAGTCACAAATGAAGGTGTTGCATGAGACTTTATCCTCTTTTGAAATGCCATGTTTTAGCAAGTCACATGTAATGTGTGCAATTAAGTTGGAAACTGTACAGCATTACCCACCCTGACACATCAGGGAAACACAGTAAGTATCAGCTATCTAGCTTTCACCAATACCAAGTGTCCTGATAAAGTCTTTTTTAATGCCTTTATCAAAGAGACAGGAAAAAAAAAAACAGGTTGGCTGCTAACAGAATTGTAAGGATCTGAAATGGAAAAGTCATTTCTTACAGCTGCCGATAAGTGTAACGATGTCACTGTCTATGGGCTTTGTCTTCAGCCCTGTCTTGCCCAACGATTTTATCAATGACTTGGATGAAGACAGAAAATGTATGTGTTACATTTGCAGATGATGCAAGGCTTGGAAGGATAAGGAATGTGTTAGATGACAGGATGCCACTATCATGAGACAAAAAGATCTGACAGGACCTAGAGATAAGCCAGCACTGACGAGATGAAAGTTAATAATAAACGAAAGGATAAATGTAAGGTCAGCACAACAACAACAAAAGAGATGGGGGAACAAAGCTTGCTGTCCAAGTACAAGCCCAGGGAACAGTGGCTTACTGGCAGAGGAAACACAATGGCTGAGGAACTCGGTAGAGCTTGCATAAGCTCACTGCTAGGCACTGGTGTAAGCCACGAGGAGGAGCTTTCTCTTCAGAACCAAAAGGATGGGATGTTAGTATCTTGGATCTAATACTTCTCGGATGTTTGTCTGAGCAAACTACTCTCTCCAAGTCTCAGTTCCCTCACATGTAACAGGACAGCAATGAAAGCAAAACCTTCAACATGGAATCTGCTATGTTACTTTTAAATACAAGTGCAGAGCCTTAATTCTTCAATCCTTAATGACTATCGAGCCTTCCCTTCAAGGCTTCTCATTGCCTCTCCCTTTCATTTTTCCCATTATTCAATGAAAAGAGAGGTGGAAATGAAGACATGGGGAAGTAAAAGAGGGAAGGGCAGAAATAAAATAAATAGACAAAAGAAATTTAATATGTATGGAGCAACATATTTAACATATTAAATATTTAATCAAGGCACTATGTATGTGAATTCATTCAACCACCACAACAAAACATAGGAAAAACACCATTTTCACTTTTGACACCAGAAAATGGAGTAGAATGAGTGGTTCCCCCAACATCAAAACACAGCAAATGGGAAAGGGAAGATTAGACCCAGGTCTACACCCCAAGGGCATGATGGTCACCACCATCCCCCTGTTCATCTCAACAGGATCCTCTGTGACCACTTATATGATCAGCACCCTAAGTATTCTTTCATCCTATCTGCATGGTCTTAACTCAGTTTCAAATATTATTCCATCTCCACAAGGAAATTAATAGTATTTGGGTTTGTCTGGGAGAATTTTTTGACACGTTAAATTATGGCTGTGGCTCAACTTGCCTACTATATGAAGCAATTCAGCAGGCACGTAACAACCTTAGTAACCATCTCATTTCTTCAATAGCAACCCTTCCCATACCTGGCTCCTAAAAGGCTCTCCTTGCTGGAACTTTTTAAGTTAATTCTGCTTCCTTGATAAGGCTGTTCAAGTTGTTTCCTCTCTTTCTTTTCTGCTGACTATACATGAGCAAACTTTGAAGAAAAGCCAGGCAGCAGCAGCAGCAACAGAACGGCTTCTTGTGAAAACTGAAAAAAAAAAAAGAGAAGAGTTTATTTTACAAAACACAAAATGCAATACTGGACTATGGTGTAGCCCTGTTGTAGAACACGTGCTCAGCCCTGGCTTCATCCTCAGCAATGAGAAGGGGGGAAGATGCTATGCACTGATAGGTAACCACCTATGCTACAGTAATTGGGAAAGAAGGCATTGGAGAAGACATGGCTATGGAAAGAACCTTATGTGCCAACCACTGTCGAAGTTTCATGCTGCCACCCCACAACATCCAAGTCAAACCTCACACTTCCTGTGAAGTTCTGCTTGACCACAGCCTGCCCAGCTGAGGACGGATCACTGTCCCCTCCTCAGGGCCTTCCCACACCTCCTCGAACACTTGCTATACTACATTGCAAATATTTTCTGATAGGACAGGATGTAAAATAATAAGTTTCAATGGTGGCATCAACACAATAGATGTTACATGTGAAAAGAGATACTAGATCAGTTATGCAAATGTTTACATCATTAATAAAAAACAATACTTAAATCTCTAGCCCTCGTTGAAAATATAAAATAGAGTGAAAGCAGAAATAATAGAAAATGTTGGAATGGGTTTCTTCCTATCTTCTTTGAAAATGAAAGATCACTCAGGCAAAGGAGGACTATGAGGGAGGCTACTCTTAAAGCTCAGCACATGAACCCTGAAGTCGAAGGAACGCAACAGGCTGCTAACTGACTCTCCCACCCAAGCTACCCAGCGGCAGCAAATATGGGCCAACGAGCTGCAACTGTCTCCACGCACTGGAGTATTGCTGCTAAGAATGAGGAAAGGTAGGCAGTCCCAGAGTGTTGGTGGGGCCAGATATTTTCCAACCTATCACACTGAGCCTCCAAAGTCTACTCTGCGGAAAATGCTATCTTAAATACTGCCAGTCACCACCTCTAGGCTGAGACATTGAATAAATGTTCTACATCCTTGTGGTGACTCAACATCTCTGAATGACTCAGCATTTCTTTCTTATTCATGCTTCACCTTCTTTTGTTTTTGTGATCATTCTGCAGGCATTTTAAAAAAGAGATATTTCTTTTAAATTTGATTTCATGCAATGAACATGTGCTGGCTGAATTCACAGTAAGAAGCATGCACTATAGTAGGTTCCGGGGATCCGTGCTGATCAAGGTGGACAGGAACAGTGCCAGAGGTGGAACCACACATCCTCACTGTGCTTAATATTGAATCCAGCTACACCATTATCCAGCTGTATGACTTTGGGAACATTTCTTAAATTATTTCTGCATACAAGAAAGAGAACAATATTATCTACTCAGCAAATGTTATGAGGACTGAATGAGGCAAGTTATGCAAGTTGTCTATCAATATCTAAAAGACACATAACAATCATTCAATAAAAGCTCGAGCCTATCATCTTCCCCCTTGCTACTCACTGCCTCATCTACTCCCTGAATACTCTTACATCTCCTATGGCTTCTGCTCAACTCATGATTTAATTACCTAAGTCCTGCTCTAGCAAACAGCTATGAAAAGCCCGCACTCCCCAGGGTTCTCCCAGCCCTGTCTTTCCTGGTTCTTCACTTTCTCTCAAAGGCGACTTATTCTCTCCACTGGCATCAACTACCACTTCCATGTAGTTGCTGCTCCAAGCTATGGCTTCCAATGGGATCACTCTTTAGTTCCCAATGCATATGCCCTGCTACCCCTGTCCCAGTATGTCTAAAAACACACTCACCATACACACCTGAAATATATTCCAGTTGACCTACACCATTGATATCAATTAAATTTATTTAAAGAAATATTTATTATACATGTACTGTACATGAGGCTTTTCTGGGGCTATGTATTCCTCTGACCCTGAGGTCTAAAAGGCAACATAAATTTTTAAACAGAGCCAATAACCTTCAGTTGCTGAATTCTCACTATCTGTTCTCTGAAACCCAGAAACCAGTAAAAATTGATCAGCAAGGAAAACTTTTTGTCTATGAAGCAACGTAATTTATACAGAGTGTCTTAGTTACTTTTTTTGTTACTGTGACTCATACAAATTAGGGAGGAAAAGTTTATTCTAGCTCACAGTTTCAGAAAGTCACAGTTTATTCATGAGTGGCTGGTAACAGTGGAAGGACATGATAGAGGAAAAGGCTGCTCCTCTCATCACTGCAAGCAAGAAGCCAAGTCAAGTTAGATCAAATCAAGCCCAGTCCATTCCAGAAGGTAGGCAGAAAGTAGTATGCATTCTTCCAGGTCCCATCCCAGTGATCCACCCCTTCTGAGTCCAGCCTCAGTGTTCTGCCCCTTTCAGGCTTAAACCCCCACCACATGCCTGTAATCCACTCCACATGCCTGCAATCTACAATCTACCACACACCTATAATCTAATCCACTCCTGCAGACCATGTCCCATTTCCTAATAGCACATGCTTTTGTAGATAATCCCTAACATCCAAATTCCTAAAGTTTTTAGGGGACATTCCAAATCCAAACCACAATACATTGGAAATAATCTGTATATGCTTAAGTAGCTAAAAGCTATTTAAATTAGTGGTGTAAATTGAACAAGAAAGTCTTAATGTATGAATCATTCTAGGAATGATAAATAATCTAAATGTATAATTTCAGCACACAGTGAGCAACAGGATTAACTAACAGTATAATGGGTCACTCTTACAAGCCTTTAATGCAAGGACAAACGGCTTGAAATTTCCTTAATAGTATTTAGTAAATAATGATTATCTAATGAATATAATGCAATAAAAACTATAAAGGTTTACAGCAGGTAAGAAACACTATCACGACAATTAATTAAGATTATTCTCTTGGCACCATGAACTTGAGAAACTGTGTGAAAGAAAAGTTCAACTGCTATTTCCACCCCCCCCCCCCAAAAAAAAAAGTCAAAGACCGAGTTGCATGGAAATATTTGATCAGGACTTCTCATCACAGTCCAAAAATGGAAATTCTCAAATATCCAGCACCTGGCCATGGAATAAAAATGTGCAGCATAACCAGATAAAACCATAAAATCGATTCAGCATGAAAACAAATGAACTACAGTGATACATATGCACAGCAACATGAATGAGCCTTAAAGCATCTTGCTGAGTGAAAGTAAAGTGTGTTATATATACACAATGAAACCATAAAGAAAGATAAATTTGAGTCATTAGTAGGAGAGTGTATGCATCTTAAGTCCAGAATTCTAAGTGAAATAAACCAGACACAAATGGTTAAGTATTGAATGGTTTCTCTTATGTGAGAAACTCAAAACATAAATAACTTAAAGAACAAAGTAAACAGGAAATGATCAGAAAGAGGGAGGTGGACTCTGTGGAGATCAAGGGCATGTGGAAATGGAGAGAGGCAAGAAATAGTGAAAAGAGTGCATACTGAGTGAGCCTGTAGAAATGACAAAATCATAGCAGCAGGTACCAGGCTGGCAGTCGCCAGAGGAGAGGGGTGGGAGGAATGAACTGATGGCAAACTTCCATAAGAGAACAGTCTAGAGTGTTAGAAATATCCTGCTTTGATCAGAGTGGTGATTACATACTATATATTTGTCAAAACTCAATTTCAAACTTAAACAGAATAAATCTTACTATGCATATATCATGCCTGGATTATTCTTGCACTAGTCCTTTAAAAGTATTCTTACAATAGCCTTAAAAAGGATCTAAATAAAATCTGATAGCATGCAAATGGAAATTTACAGACTGATTCTAAAATATACAAAAAAAGCACATGAAAGATGTCAATAGCTAGTTGTATATGAAATCAAGGGAATAGCTTCACTCTGAAAGCATGATAGAGTCCTAGAAGAAATAAAGTTCCCAAGTAAGTTTGATTCATGCCAATCATAGTAAAAAGTTTAACAATGAGTGAGTAATATAACACAGTAACTAATAAAGGGAGTAAGGTTGGAAATCAGAAGTTTACAAATGGTTTGCACAGAGTTTACATTTGTGTTTGTGAGGTTAGATGACACTTCTAGGTAAATGTTGGGAATGAGTATATTGTGACTATCCTCAATTAATGCAGGATGGACAATAGAAAGTACAAAAAAAGGAAAGGGATATTAGTAATCTCTAACATTTCATAGTGAAAAATTAAAACCAAAATAAGGGTGTGAAGCCAAGATGACAGTGGTTCTGCCTGCTTCAGTAGGAAGGCTCAGCTTTGGAAAAGGAATTACCTTTGAAACCTGACCTGGGAAGAGGGAGGACTGGTTGGACCTGCAAACCGACCAAAGGATTGGAGGAAGGTGATCAAGAGGAAGGGACGTAGGACAGGGCCCAGAGCCACAGAGGACTGAGGTGCTTGCCCAGTCCTTGGACTGTGAGCCTGCAAGAGGGAGTAAGTGGGAGTTTTGCAGAAAGGCCAACATCTTAGAAAGTGCCAGGCAATGTTGTGACTCTGTGCCCCAGTAGCCCTGTCCATGGTATACGGGAACACTGAGTCATCCCAGATGTGGTATGCGAAGGCAGAAAGAGGGACCCATCTGTAAGAGCTGTTGGAGTCCCTGTCTTCTGGAAGACCCAAACAGACTGGGTCACAAGAAGAAGAGAAGGAACTGGTTGCATCTTCCCCTTCAGACAACAGGATCCAAGGTCTTGAGTGTGGTGTGGAGACTTCCCAAACAAAGAATACAGGGGAATGATATTTTTCTCCTCTTTTTGGACTTTAGCCTCACTTCAGTATTTTCTGTGGATATATGGAACGTGCACTTTTTTTCTGTTATTGATTTGTGGGGGTTTTCCCCTTTTTTTTCCTTTGTGTACTTTCTGTTCTTTCTGTGTCTGTCATTTTTTTAGTTTCTGCATTTCTCTCTCTCTCAACTAGTTCTTTATGTCCTTTTTGAAAAACCCTTCTACAGATTCTAAAGACACACTCTCTCTAATTCACTCATAATTCTCCCTGTTTCTTCTTCCTTTTGTTTAGAGTGCTTAAGTTTACACACTATCCTCTGATCTAGGGTTGGAGCTCTGTCATGCTTTTTTTCTACATTATAAATACTCTTTGGTTTTCTATCACACCCCCAAAGGTAGCCCTCAGTCTCAGTCTGCTCTCTCCCTAGTCTGATATCCTTTATTAAACCCTTGTTAAATATTGATAACTCATAGCCATACTACTGGACTTTTAGTGAAGAAATACTTGTATACTATTTAGCTAGACATTAATCAGTAAAATAGTTTTTCTATATTGTCAGCAATAATTTAGTGTCATCTTAACACATTAAAAATACTGAGTGTCAATACTAACTCTTCAAACATGCTACTACACAAACCTCCTTTAATAGTGTAGATCACATTTACAATGTCAAGAGGAGAATGGTTGTCAGAATTGATATTGTGTTATCATATGTTTACCGCTTATATGCACTAAGTTAAATCATAGATATGAATACATGTCCCACTGTTAAAGAGGGTATAGTAAGTGGAACCTATCAAAAGTTGATAAATTCCGATGGTTTGATTTAGCCTAGGCAAGTAATATACAGGTCTATTTTATCAGTAATGATGAGGTAATATTGATATTAGTGGAACATTTCAGTAAGCCAACATTAGCTTTATTTAGATAGATTATTTTGAAGCTGTAGACTGTGCCTATTAAAGTTAAGGGTAAAATAACTGTAATATTAAACTGCATTTTAGGTTCTGTCAATAATTTGTTAGTCTTAGATTGTAATGTTACTATAAATCTTTATTCAAATTGTGAATTGACCTTTATTTCCAGTGTAGGACAACAAATATTTTGTCTATAGACAAAAGTGGTACTTTAATTGGTTCTTCCTTCACTGAAAAGTGGAGATTAGGTAGCATCAGGTTGATCATTGAGAAGATCCCCAAATTAATCGCTGAATAAGCTAAAAACAGGCATAAATTCTAAAATCTGAACTAAATCCAAAAAATCACAAGGAGTAAATGGTCTAACAGAAGAATCTGCATAACAGAGACAAAGTCCATCAATACTACCCGACCTACAACCTACAGGAATAGAACCCTGGGGAAATGAGGCAGTAAATTGCCCATGAAATGGCCCAACTCCCCAGAAGCTAATACCTGGACCATGAAGTAGCAAAACCTACAGGAATAAAGTAAATAAATAAATAAATAAATAAATAATAAAAAAGCAGTGGACCTAATGGCCAAGGGCTCAAACAAGACACAAACAAATGCATAAAAAGCTCAGGGAGATCAGAGAGGATATAATCAAAGAAACACCAGTCTTCATGGATAAAATGTTTAAGGATTAGAAAGAAGACACAAGTAAAAAGAAAAACAAGGCAATGGAAGAAATGAAAGAATATTTTAGTAGAGAAATAGGATGGAAGCTGAACTCTAGGATACGAAAAATTTATGTAAAGAAATGGGAAACTCGCTCAAGAATTTTGAGGATAGATTATTGGATCTTGAAGATAAGGCGGATATACTGGACCATATGATCAATGAGAAACAAAAAACAAAAAGGCAACAGACTGTTTGCAACAGTGATGGATGACTCAAAGAGAAAATAACCTCAAAATTGTGGAAGCACAGAAAAAAATGTAAGACAGAACAAAAAGCTTAAAGGACACGTTCAATTGTGACTGTTGGAGAGATTATGTCAATGTGAGGCAATCAGAAACCACAACTGGATTAGGGTTTGGGAATCACACCTAGATTAGGCAATATTGAAAAACCACAAGCTAAATTAATCCAAAAAGGATAGAAAAACAATGACGCCAACTAGAAGTGAAAGAGATAATATTACAATAGATACTGCTGAAATTCAGAGAATTATAAGAAACTATTTTGAAAACTTAAACCCCAACAAATTGGAGAATTTGGAAGAAAAGGATGAATTCCTAGGTACATCCAAAATACCAAAATTGAACCAAGAAGACATAAAAACTTTGAACAGATCCATAACAAGTATGGAAATTTCGGCAATAATAAGTTTCTGCTCCCCCCCCCCCCCCCCCCCCCCAAAAAAAAAAAGCCCAAGACCTGGTGGATTCACAGCAGAATTCTGCCAGTGCTTCAAAGAGGAGCTGTCACCAACGCTTCTCAAACTGAAAGGGAAGGAACATTGCCAAACTCATTTCTGGAAGCTAACATTACCCTGATACCAAAACCAGACAAAGACTTACCTAGGAAAGAAAACTATACGCTAATATCCTAAATAAACATAGACACAAAAATCCTCAATAAAATACTGGCAAAAAGAATTCAGTAAATCATTAAAAAGCTTGCACACATGACCACACTGGCTTCATTGCAGGGATGCAGTGATGGTTCAACATATAGAAATCAGCTATTTTAATATACAACATAAACAAGAGCATGAGAAAAAGCCTATGATCATCTCAATAGATGCGAAATCCCACATCCAACAACAACAACAACAACAACAACAACAACAACAACAACAACAACAACAACAAACCTAGGAAAAATAGGTGCAGAACGACTTTACTTCAAACTTATAGGAGCCATTTATACCCAACCTACTGCCAACATTATACTAAATGAAGAAAAATTAAAGGCATTTCCTCTTAAATCAGAAACATGACGAGGTTGTTCACTGTCACCACTCTTATTCAATACAGTATTTGAAGGCCTAGCCAGAGAAATCAAGCAAGAGAATACAATAAAGGGAATACATACTGGAAAAGAAGTTAAATTACCCTTATTTGCATGTAACATGGTACTCTACAAAGAAGACTGTTTTAAAAAATTCCACCAAGAAACTCTTAAAACTAGTTAACAAATTCAGCCAAGCTGCAGGATAAAAAATCAATACAAAAAAAAAAAACCCAAAAAACAAAAAACAAAAACAAAACAAAAAGCCACCATTCCTCTACACTAATAATGAACTCATTGAGAAAGAGCTGAGAAGAATAATCCCATTCTCAATAGCTCCTCAAAAAATTGAATACTCAAGAAGAGCAAACCTAACCAAAGAAGTGAAAGACCTCTACTTTGAAAACTATGTTATGCTGAAAAAATAAACTGAAGAGGAAATTCAAAAATGCAAAGACATCCCCTGTTCATGAGTAGGCAGAATTAATACTGTCAAAATGGCTATACTACCAAATATACAGAATCAATATAATTTCTATCCAAATGCCAACAACATTTTTCACAGAACTTGAAGAAATCATCTTAAAATTCATAGGGAACCAAAAGAGACCCAGAAGAGCCAAAGCAATCCTGAGTAACAAGACTAAAACAGATCACATCACGATTCCAGACATCAAGTTATATTACAAAGTAAGAGTGGTAAAAGCCATATAATATTGGCCTCAAAACAGACAGATTGACCAATGGGACAGAACTGAGGATGTAGAAACAAACCCAACTATCCTCAACTATCTCATCTTTGATAAAGGGCCCAAAAACATACACTGAAGAAAAAATATCCTCTTCAATAAACAGTGCGTGGAGAAGTGGATCAAAGACCTATATATTAAAACTGAAACACTGAACCTTCCAGAGGGGAAAACAGGACAAAAATTCGTGAAGATGTAGGCATGGATAAAGACTCTCAACAGGACACTTGATGCAAAAGAAATAGCCCCAGAATAACAAATGGGATTATATCAAAGAAAGAGCTTCTGCATAGCAAAGAAAGCAATAAACAGAGTGAGGGGAGAACCAACAGAATGGGAAAAAAATTTTGCCACCTACACCATGAACAGGAAGCCCATAATTAGAATACACAAAGAACTGAAGAAAAATAGGTCTCTCAAAAATCAAAGACCCAATTAAAAATAGGCAATTGAAATAAACAGACAGTGTTCAGATGAAGAAGTACAAATGACCAGCAAATACATGGAAAAAGAAGTTCAACATCCTTTGCCATTAGAGAAATGAAATCAAAACAACATTAAGATACCATTTACCCCAAAGAGAATGGCATATACCAAGAACTCAAATGGAAATAGATGCTGGTGGTTGCAGGAAAAAAAAAGAGACACTTTTTCTGTGCTGGTAGGACTGTAAACTTGTACAACCACTATGAAAAGCAGTGTGGAGATTCCTCAAAAAGCTGAAAATAAATATTCCATTTGATCTAACAGTACCTCTTCTGGGTATCTTTACAAATGAGTTGAAAGCCACAATTACCAGAGATACACGTACAGCCATGTTTATAGCAGCATAAATAACCTAACAATAGCTAATATGTGAAAGATGGCAAAATATCCACCAACAGACCAATGCATATAAAAAAAGGTGGTGTGTGCACACAATGGAGTACTGTTCTGCCATGAATACAGATAGATTTGAGTCATTTGTCAGTAAATAGACACAACTGGAGACCATCATGTTAGTGAAGTGAGCCAGACTCAGAAAATTAAACGTTGCATGCTTTCTCTACTATAAGAAACCCAGAATACAAATAAATAAGAGTCAAATGGGTGAGATATTGGGAGTCGAGGGGAATGTGGGAGGGAGTAGGAAGGCGGGGGGGGGAGGAATTGTCAAGTTGATGTGTACAAAATGCACAAGTGCACAAAATTCTCAAGCTCAGTGTAATCATCGTGTATCACATATATACACTAATAAAAATAGAAAGGAAGTCACTTGCTGGCCTCACATAGTATAATTTTATAAGATGGAACAGTAAAATTTAAGAGAGAAAGGGTTTGAGAAGAAATGTCTTTCAATGACTAACACAGATCTTCATGCATGTGTGTTTGTGTATATGTTTGTATGTGTGTGTATTGTATAAAAACTGAAAATAGTACAAGTCAGACTTTCCCCCACAAAATTGCCTAATGATTATCACTACTACTCTGTGTCCTTGGACAACAGTAAAAGAACCTGATTAAAACATGGACAGGAAAGAATTCTGACCTCTTTTCTTTTAATTATAAAGCACTTGGTTCCTTGAGTCTTCAGAAATTAATAAATATTAACAATCAAACAAGAAATACTATTGGAAGGTATAATAAAACATTTGGTTTTCCCCAGGATGATCAAACCCTGAGATAGGTTAGGTCATGATGTCCAAATTAATGAGACTGGTTTACACCAAAATCCAACTGAAATAACATGATAAAAAGCACATGCTGGGTATGGTGGCACATGCCTGTGATTCTAACACTCTGTGAGGCTGAGTCAGGAGTATTGCAAATACAAGCCTAGCTTGAACAACTTAGTATGACCCTGGCTTAAAATAACACTTTTTAAAAGAGGAGTTTTGGGACTGTGGATGAAGTTCCAGTACAAAGGCACTGGGCTCAATCTCCAATACCACTAAAATAAATTTTTTAAAAAGTCTTTTACTGTAATGATTTTTAAAAATGTAAACATTCACCACACTTTGATCACACTATGTAGTGCTTTATGAGCCTTGTGAGCACTGTTTCTTTTCCTTATACATACATACCTGTGGCAAAGTCTAATTCATAATTAAATACAATAAGAGACAATATAAAAATAATAAAATGAACAAAAGTAACTATGCTATCATAAGTCGACATTGTATACTGTTTCTGATTTTTAATTTTTTTTTTAGTGTTTTTTCTTCCACAAGTAGCTGAACCTACAGAAATTGACAGCATGGATAAGAGGAGATGATTGCAAAACAGATCTAGAATCCTGCTGCGGTCCCACCGCGCCGACTGCTCTCACCAGCTCTGAACACCATCTCTTGCCCAGACTCTGTAGACGCTTTACCAGTCCACGTGCTTCCAGGCATGCATTCCCCAGCCAGTTCTCCACAGAGTCATCTTTAACATCTAAGTCAGACCTTCCATCCTCGGGGCAGCACGCTCTCGTGAGTGAAACTGTTAGAGCAGCCTCTGGGTCCTCGGTGCTCCAGCCACTGACGTGACATGGACAGCCTCTTCCACGCTCCTTCTTGCTCACTCGGCTGTAGTCACGTTGGCTTTGCTGGCATGTTCCCTCCAACCTGGGGGCTTTGTCCTGGCTGTTCTCTCCCTCTACCATGGGCTTTCTGCTTCTGAATGTGTCCCTTTCCCACGGCGGGGACAAAATACTCAGCACCCACAACTTACAGGAAGAGAAGTTTGCTTTGATTCATGGTGTTTGGAGCATTTAGTTGATGGTTTGTTGGCTTCAAGGCAGAAACATCAGGTGGAAAAGCACAGAAGAGGACAGCTGCTAAAACCAGGGCAGCCAGGAAGCAGAGAGAGGGGGGAAGGAGCTGGGGACAAGAGCACATTCTTCCAGGTCACAACCCCAGTGACCCACCTCCAACTGGACTGCACCCCCTACCAGCACCTTTGGCCATGGACTCTTCCATGTATGAAGTCACTGAGGAGCACAGCACCCCTTGATCCCATCACTTTCCAAATGTATGAGATGAGATTTGGGAGGACTTCTGAAGAGTAACACTCTCCCTCAAGTCTTAGCTCAAATACCATCACCTCATGATCAATTTCCTATTACAGAATCCTACTCTCTTTTCCTCCTCTCCTCACATACACCCCCCCCCAACACACACACAAAACCTTTCCTGCTCCCCCCCCCCCATTCAATTGATTTTTATAGCACTTAGCACTTCCTAATTGCAGAATTAACTTGGTTCCTGTTTCTCACCCTCCTAAATTATAAGACCCAGCAGTAAAGATTTCTTTGACAGATTTACTTACATATCTCACACCCAGAACAATGCTTTGCAGAAGGTGGTAGAATGTGCCACTTCAAAATATTCTGCTTTGGCATAAGAATAATTAGGAGGGGGAAAAAACCTGAAGAAAAGCAGATATAAAAGGGACACACTGCCCTCCCTCTCCTCGAAAAGAAGGAACATTCTGGTCACCAGATGGGAGAAGATTCCCATGGGAAAATGGCCTCTACATACCAGGAGAGAAAAAACATTCTTGTGAGAGCGATGGGGAGTCAAATCCAAGAAAAACAGGTACAAAGATATCTTTTCAAATAACTCTTGTCTTCCTGCAACATCCCTATACACTTTCGTGATGTATTCACAGTTGCCACCCTTTGTGCAGCCTACTATAGTTGTGAGACAATGGTTCATCTTCAGATTTTTCAGTCTTACAATGAAGGGCACAAAAGTGATATGTATTTGGCAGAAACCATAGTTCAAATTTTGAATGCTGATCTTTTCTTGACCAGAGTATATGGTACAACACTCTTCCAAGATGTTAAGCATGGGAGTGCGGGGGCACAGTTCTTGGTCCATCACCATATACCAACATGAGGGTAAATAGCTGAGTCTCTGCAGTGGGCTTTGTTGGCAGGCTACGACATAGGATGAGTATACTAAACTCATTTTCATTTTCAGGGTATTTTCAACTCACTATGGGTTTATCACAAAGTAACCTCATTGGAAATCAAGGTGCATCTGTATGCACTGCGGGTTTGCCAATTATTAGGGTTCTTATTCATCTATGAGGTTCCTCGTGTACATGTTAAAATCTGTATTTTTTTCTCCTGTTAATCAATCTTTCCATGTAATTTCCAGGACAAGAAAAGACCTTCCTCAAGAGGGTAGAGGTAGAGTTTTACAACCTCTACACTGACACAATTGGTTCTCAAGAACTGAGTGTAAAATGCTGAATTATTAGATAACTTTCTCATAAATAAAGATGAATATCTTGCTAAATATAGAAATTAATGACTTTTTCTATGCAAATTTACTCTTGTTATTCTTCCATTTTTTTTTTTTTTTTTAGAATCTGCATCCTGTACAATGTGGTATTTAAAAGTTAATTCGTATTTTTAAAACTCTCAAACATCTATGTAAATTATTTTTTTTTAAAACTCCACTAAGCCCATTTTCTTATTTCCATAAACAAACTCTAGCTACAACCTAGCTAAAAAGTCTTTAGTTCTGGTACAATTTATACAACAAGTTTCTATGTCATAGATTTCAATTACATAGACTTGTGTTTGATCTGATACTTGTTTTAATTGGAAGACTATGTTGATAGGATTCTTCTCCAGGAGTCGCAACTGAGCTGTCACTGCCACATTTCTGATGTGAGCTGAAAGCAGTAGACTCTTGCCACTTAATGAACTGCTTGACAGAGAGAAGACCTGCATGTCACACACTTCAGTGATTCTCCTCCTGCAGCTCCCACAGGCCCAAGCTCTGCCTCTTTTTCTCACTCTCCTTAAACTTCTCTGTTTCCACTTTCAGTAATGCCAGTTGCCAACTTTTCATGCAGTCAGGGCATAGACTACAACAGATGGGACTACTGACCTCATCCCTAAATGTCAGCCTCCCACCAGGAACACTCTGCCTGACCAGGAAGATGGATCAGGGGAACACAGATGAGAACCACTCCCACTGAGTAGCCTACAAGGCCACTGCCAGCAGCATTTCATCATCCCAGATCACACTTTCCTCCTCCCTCTTTTCTTCCCTTACCCATAACTTTCTTTTTTTCTCATCCTCCATCAGACAAAAGGAGTTCTGCTCCTGACCTTTTCAACCCAGATAGGTTGTGGTCTACCAAAGGCCCTTCCTCCATCCTTGCTCACTCATTTAACCTTTATTACTTCCTCTTCTCTTTTATCAATAGTAGTTGCCTTAAGGATATTCTATTCCCCCCCCCAAAAAAAAAAATTACAAAGCTGTATCTTAGTTACTTTCTCATTGCTATGACAGAATATTCAACATCCACAATTTAAGAGAGGAAATATTTACTTAGCTCATGGAACTTAAAACAAAAAACAAAGTGACACAGGGGGGCAGGGTGGGGAGGAAAGGAGGGGTGAGTAGAGGGAGGGACAAAAGGCAAGTGGGAAAGTCCTTGTCAC
This sequence comes from Ctenodactylus gundi, assembly GCA_004027205.1. NCBI lineage: Eukaryota > Metazoa > Chordata > Mammalia > Rodentia > Ctenodactylidae > Ctenodactylus > Ctenodactylus gundi. The sequence goes on along the minus strand of PVKB01000728.1, from coordinate 132,846 downwards.
CCTGACAAGATAGGTATGCGCACAAAATGCTCAACTTCATTGTAAACCTTAAATGTTGCACTTACACATATCAATAAAATTGGGGGGGAAAAAGGTCTCACACAGTCCACTCATAGGCATCAGGCAAAGAGGGAAGCACATGGCAGAAGCCAGAAAGCTATAGGGCATTACAGACAGAAACCGAGTGAAAGCAGGAGAAAAATGAAGTCTGGAGACTCCGCAAAGGCTAGACTTTTCCCAGGAAAAAGCTGTAATAAATGTTTCTTCTTACATCCTTTACTTTGCTCAAGCTGTCAATGGGGCCTGTCCCACTCAGGGTGGGTGCCCTTCCCTTGGTTCCTCACCCACAAGTCAACAGCGCACACCTGAAAGCTCCGCCTTGGGTGCCCCACCCATCCACCCACAGGTCTTGACAAATTGACACAATCCTTCCAGATCAATCCCCAAGTATCCATCCCTTCCAGCCCAGCCTTGCCTCCCAACAGCACAGTTTCATAATTATCTCACTACATTCAAACACATGAGGCTTTTGTGGGACACTCCAGATCCAAACCATAGCAGCTTTCCAGAAGAAATTTCTTTTAAAAATTTAATAGATTGCCTTTTCTTTTTTTACCAAGGCTTAAACTCATTAACATTCCCATCTATTGGAAGTCAATCTGCATATTGGAAATGGAGGAGATAATTGAGGCCCAGTAGTTGTATTTCTAGATCACTTCACCCCAGTGTGGACCCCATTGTGCACAAGAACAAAACAAATTAATAAAACGAAGATAATTGAAAGCAGAAAAAACTGAAGCAAGCATTTGGATTAAAGATCAATATCCCAGTATTACTCATCTCAGAAGACAAGATAGTTTTGAGGCTTTTGTAGGTAAATGAAGGCAACTTGAGACCATCATGCTCAGTAAAATGAATCAGATGCACAAGATTAAGTATTGAATGGTTTCTCTGAGAAACCCAGATTACAGTCATTTTTATAGAATCAAATTGTGGAGGTGGAGTAGTGGAAGATAGGGGAAAGAAGAAGGGTGTGAGAGGATCAAAAAGAGAAAGAGGCAGTGTCATAATTTTGACATGATATATATGAGCTCAAAGTACTCAAATTCAATGTAAGCTTTATGTACTGCATATATACATATCCATCTCTTTGTCCTGTGTGTCTATGGTGTGTATGTGACCAGGTCATTAGCCACTTAGTTGTTATGCTGGTATCAGATGAAGCATATCATATAGTTTATGTTCAAGTAGCCCTTACACAAAAGTCAAACGCTAGGTCACGAGAGCTTGAAGTCTTCGAAGCACTCATAGAAAACAATCTCCAACCAAGATTCCTATGTCCTGCAAAATCATCCTTTAAAATTGACAATGAAATAAAGAAAACTTGAAGAAATTTATGACAACTAACCCAGTTCAACAACAACAACAAAAAATCTTAAGGGTCAGCTTGATAGAGATGGGGAAAATAAGCCCAGCAAAGAAAGCAGAGGCAAGTGCACATTGACAGAAGTATCATCTAAATCAACAAGAAAGAGAAAAAAATCAACATCCGAAGTGTAGAACAGGGGCAGGATTCTATACCTATAGGACAATTGTAACTCTTATTGTCAACGGATTCAACTTCCAATCAGAAAACAAAGACTGCCAAGCTGGATTTAAAAACATAGTCTAACCACGTATTGATTTCAAGTGACTCATTTTACCCATAAAGATAAACACAGACTGAGGGGAAAGGATGGAGTACCACATTCCACTAAACAGGTGGACAAAAACAAGCAAGGGGGGCCACATTCTGCTGACAAAGTGCGCTTTAAACCAAAGATGGTTTAAAGAAACAAAGAAGTTCACTTCATCCTCATAAAGGGAACAATTCAACAGGAGTAAATATTTATGAACCAAACAATGGCTCAACAAAATTCATTAAACAAAAGATCCTGAACATCAGATGACAGAGCTGAAGTAATAGCTTAGTGGCTAAAGCAATTGTCTAGCAAGCCCAAGGCCCTGAGTTCAATTCCCCAGCACCAGATACGTTGGGTGTAGTTGTACATGCTTGTAATCCTAGTACTTAAGAGGCTGAAGCAGGAGGATTGCAGTGAGTCCAAAGCCAATCTGTGCTACATAGGAAGCTGAGGAGTGGTCTGAACTACAAGGACAGATCCTGCCTCAAAAAATAAAATAACTAAGACAGCAGATAGACCTCTCAACACAATTATACTAGAGACTTCAACATTCCACTCTTCAACGGAGAAAGATAGGTCAAGTAGACAAAAAAAATGAACAAAGACATAGCAGATCTGAACAACACTATGAAAAACAGAGACTTCACAGACACTACAGAGTTTTTCACCCAACAACAACAGAATATACATTTTTTTTTTTGCCTCCCCATGGAACACTGTCCAAATCAAAGCATATTCTAGGCCACAAAACATGCTTAAACAAATACAAGACAAATGAAATAATTCCATGTATACTATCAGATCACAGTGCAATGAGACTAAAAATCAACAACAATAGGAAAACAGGCATTACACAAAGCAGTAGAGACTGAATAGTACACTGCTGAGCAAACATTGGACCATAGAATAAATTAAGAAAGGCAGCAAAAAGTTACTAGAGACAAATGATAATGAAAGCCCATCTCGCTGCAACATTTGAGACATAATGAAGGCAGTGGGCAGAGGGAAATTCATTGTCACAAATGCATACATAAAAAGAACTCAGCAATCCCAAATGGATAATCTAATGATGCAGCTCAAGGCTCTAAAGACCAAAAACCATCCAACCTCAAAACTAATAGAAGGAAAGAAATTATAAAGATCAGAGCAGAAATTAACAAAATGGAAACTAAAAAAAAACTTATAAAAATGAATGAAATAAAAAGTTGGTTCTCCAAAAGAATAAACAAGATTGATAAATCCCTAGCTAAACTCGAAAAAAAAAAAGAAGAAAAGAGGAACCCTGTATGGATGCAGTTAGAAACAAAATAGGTGAACTGACAACACTGAAATCCAAAGGATTATAAGAAGCTATTCTGAAAATCTAGACAACAGTATATTTAAGAACCTAGATAAAATGATCAATTTTCTAAATGCATTTCAACTGAACTGAAGCAAGAAAAAAAAAAACACATGAATAGACTAGAAAACAGACACAAAATCAAGGAAGTAATAAAAAAGCTTTCAACTAAGAAAAACCCATGACCTGACAGAGCCCCAGCAGAACTCTACTAGAAATTCAGGGAAGATTTTGATTTCAACCAAATAAAAAGAAAACTACCAACCAGTCTGCCTAATGAACACAAACACAAAAATACTTAGCAAGATACAAACAGAATGCAAATGATCATAAAACAACATACATCACAACCAAGTGGGCTTCATCCCACAAATTCAGGCATGGTTTAACATAGGCAAATCAATAAATCAACAACCACACTAACAGATGCAAAGACAAAAATCAAATGACCATCTCAGTAGATGCAAAAAGGCCTTTGAAAAAAATTCAACATCCATTTATGATTTTTTAAAAAAAAACTAAAGAAAACAGGAAGAAAAGGACCTTACCTCAATCTGATCCAAGCCGTTTATGACAACCCCTCTGCCAACATTATCTTATAAAGGAAAAGACCGAAAACATTTGCTCTAAAGTTGGGAACAAGACAAGTCTGTGGTTGCTGTCGCAACATAGTACTCCAAATTTTGGCCAGAGCAATCAGGCAGGAGAAAAAATAAAAGGGATACAAATTGTAAGGGAAGAAGTTAAGATAGTGCTTTTTAAGGATGACAGGATATTCTACATCAAAGACCCAAAAAATCTATCAGGAGTCTTTTAGAACTAAGAAGATAATTCAGCAAAGTAGCAGGTTATAAAATCAACACTCACAAATCAATAGCACTCCTATACACCAATAATGAATTTAACAAGAAGAAAATCAGGAAATCAATTTTATTTACAATAGCAACAAAAAATTAAATACTTAGGAATAAACCTTACCAAAGAAGTAAAGGATTTATACAGAGAAAACTACAGAACCCTGGAGAAAGAGATTAAAAAGAACTTTAGAAAATGAAAAGACATCCCACACTCCTGGATAGGAAGAGCTAATACTGTAAAAATGGCCATACTTCCAAAATTACTATAAAGATTCAACTCGGTACTAATCAAAATAGTAACAGCAATCTTCACAGAACTCTAGATTTTATATGCAACTAAAAAAGACCCAGAATTTCCAAACCAATCCTAAGTAGCAAGGACAAAGCTGGAGGAATCACAATTTCAGACTTCAAAGTATACTGCAAACCAACAGTGATTAAATCTATCTAAATAGATTAACACTATTGAAAACAGACAGGAAGACCCCTGGAACAGAATTAAAGATACTGAAACAAGCCCTAACACTCTCCGCCATCTGATTTTTGACAAAGGGTCCAAAACTACTCACTGGAGAAAAGAGGGCACCTTAAACAAATGGTGTTGGGCAAACTAGATGTCCACTTGCAGAAGAATGAATCTAGACTCGCTCATATCTTTCACTCTGTATGAAACAAATCAAAATGGATCAAAGAGCCAGATACTGAAACAGAAACACTGAGTCTGCTGTAAGACAAAATAGATAAAACAGTGGAAGACGCGAGAACAGAAAAGAATTTCATGAACAGAAAGCCAATTGCACACGATATAGCAAGAATCAACAAATGCGACTACATCAAACTAAGAAGCTTTTGAATGGCAAAGGAAACAATTAACAGGGTGAAGAGACAGCCCACAAAATGAGGGCAACTGAAATGAAAAGAAATTTCTCAGAAGAGGAAATACAAAAGGCCAACGAGCACATGAAAAAGTGTACAGCGTCTCTGGATATCAGAGAAATGAACCTCAAAACAACACTGAGACTCCGCCTCACACCAGTGAGAAGAGCTTATCTAAAGAAGTTTTTAAAAATTGTTAAGGAGGCTGTGGGGAAGAAAGGAACCCTTGCACATTGTTGGAGGGACTACAATCTGATTCAATCACTAGAGAAAGCAATTTGGAGATTTCTTAGAAGCTGAAAGTAAAAATCCCATTTGACTCAGCTACAGCTCTCCTGGTCTTTTCCCAAAAGAACCGAAGTCATCACATTATAAATTCACATGCATAACTATGCAGCACAATTCATAATAGCTAAATCTTGTAAACAACCAAATGCCCATCAACAGAGGAATGAATAAAGAAAATGTGATTATACATGTACACAATGGAGTACTATGCAGCCATAAGTCTTCACTGGGTTTTTTGAATAAAAAATACTCTAGATTCTAAAAAATTTTTTGAAAAAGATTGCAATGTCTATTTCTGGGGTACAGTGTGAAAATGAAGCTGACATTCTCTGAAGTAAGTCTTGAGCTTTAAAATATTCTAACATACCCTGGTTTCTCTTCTAGTCACATGAGTCTTTTTTAATTAAAACGTTCTAGAAAAATACATGATATTCCTGAAGATCCTAGAATTAAGCCTACCTGCTTAAAAGCATTCATTATGAGACTAAAAAAATGGCTCTCTCATTCATGATAAACAAAGAACAAAGTATAAGGCTTAGCTGTTAAGCTCTACGAATAATTTCACCACACCATAACTCCAAAGATGCATTATACCACCTGAGGATTTTTTCATTCTAAATTTTAACCGCTAAGTACTTGTCATGTAGAAAAAAGTACAAAAAACACTATCACGGTTACCTATTTATTCACCACAGACAGGAAACAGATGTTAACATTTTCCAGTATGTTTTAAATCTTTCTCTTTTTCTGGAAGAACATGATTTTACAGCTAAAATTAAAGCTTGCCTTCCCTTTTGCCTTGTTTCCTTTCCTCCACCCCACCAATGACCTGAAATTGTGAGTCTTACCCACACAAATTTTAGAATATTCACCTTCATAAAGAAAATAAACTGTAGTTTTATGTATTCAAATTTCTACAGTATATACATGTAACTATAAGGAAAACTGTAAGCATATGATACATATATAGTTGCATTGCATTTTACTATGCAATATAAATGTTATAATGTAATTGTAAGTGTAAATTTTAAAATGTATTTTGAAATAATTTTAATTGCTATTTTTCTTTCAACATTGTTTTTGTGCCTGGGCCTATTGTGTCAGGCCTGAAATCCCAGCACTCCAGGAGGCAGAGGCGAAAGGATGACAAGGCCCGGTCCTACTCTGGGCTACTTAGTGATTTAGCAAGACCCTGACTGAAAATAAAAAATTCAGAAATGAGCTGGGAATGTAGCTCAGTGCAAAGAGCTTGGGCTCAATCCCCAGCCCTGAAAAGAAGTAGCACATGGGGGAGAGGTGAGGCTAATTATATTGATATCTTCAAATCTATGCATGTGGCTAGACAACACAGTGTTGAAAACACCTATGTATGTGTGTTCTTATAAACATAGGAGTTTCTCTCTACAAGTGTGACTATTGGGTTACAACAGATGATCGCTTCCACGTTAACTACACTGATAATACACAAATTGTCCAGTAGGTGTCACTGAAGCCACTGTGCTATTTATTAGATAGTATGTCGTGCTATTTATTAGATGATATGTCATGTTTCACTTCATATTTCCCTGAATAGTGCAACAAGGGAATATTGTTAATTGGCATTTTCTAGTTTACTTATCATAATCTTTGCCAATTCTATTTAGTTGCCTTTCTTTTGTCATTAGCTTGTAGAAGTTCTTTATATATTTTGGATACTAGTCCTTTGATACCTATATACATACAAATTTCTTTTAGTTTTTTTTCTTTTTTATACTGCTCTTGGTACTTTACAGAAATTATTAACCAAATTTTAAAGATATATTTCTTATGAATTTGTGTTTTTATAAGCAACACCAGACACAACTAAAATATCACTTTCCTAGGTTTTCTTCTAAATGTTTTACTCCTTATTTTACACCTGGAGTCCATCCAAAATTCAACTTGTATAAATGTGTAGGTGCTTTTTAGATCAACAGCCATTTGTCATGATGTCATCTACTTAACAATTTTTCCTGTGCCCACTAAAATTTTATCTCCATTCTCATCAAATAGAGTTTACAAAGTCCCTTTTGCCTTCATTGCATTGTGTATTCCTGAGTCAAACTTCCCCAGTTTGCACTCTCATAGTTGTACAGAAGTCTTAGTACGTGGTCTACCATAATATACTTCTTCAGCATTGTTAGCAAGGAATAGGGAATGGTCTAAGTATGCTACGTGCATGTACAAATCTGTCAAAACCAGACTCTTTAGTCTTCATAACCAGTTTTTTAAAAGGAGTGAAATTAACTACAATGACAATGTCATCACCCTACTCAAAATTTTTTCTCATTTTGGGTCCTTTCAGATTTAAGATTCTGAGGTTAGGAATGCTCAGCTTGTAGAAAGTCACCTGATCAAGTCTGATTTTATATTGACAATTAACTATAACTTAATTTTAACATCCTTACTTTTTAATCTATTTTCTTTATTCTTGAGTTAAGAAAATTACACAACTATGTTGTGTATCTATAAACTTTCAAAATTGTTCATCTGAAGGTGTAAACATAATTTTTATACAACATAAAGCAAAATAAAATTCTATTATATAGTAAGATAGAATAAAAAATATCTAGTGTATAACATGAATAACTATCAATCGTTGCTATTATTTGTTTGGTAATATTGTCATTTTTGTTTATTCAAGTTTAACTTCTAAATTTTTAATCTTAGAACCAACCAATTTACTAACTGCATTAATATAGCTCCAGTTGGTTGTCGAATTTTCCAGCAAATGCGCTGGCAAGGGTGACAAGTGATGACAAAACATGGTGACAAATGATGACCCCTTTGTGTCTTCCTACTCAGTCCTTATACTATTATCTCATTTACTTCTGAGTTAAGGTGTGTTACTCCCGCTGACTAGAACTTACACAATAATGTGGGAAAAAAATGATAGCAGGTTGTCTTTGGGCATTTAATCAGGGAGAAGCATCTCATTTCCATATTAGTTTGTATTCTCTCAATTACTAGTGGGGTTGATCTTTTTCTTTTCTTGATTTTTCTTTTTGAGATATTCTGGGCTGTGAACTTTCCCCTTTTGTTAATTCACACCGTTCACCCTTTACTTATTGATCTCCTGCCTAGTTTCCTTTTATTTACTGGTTTTAAGACTGATTGAAATACCTTCTTGCAACAGAGAGGTCATATTAATCTATAAATTTTCAACTATGCCTTTGTCATATAAACATTTTAAATTTTAACCCAGTAAAAAGTCCTTCATATTTTGAGTTTTTGTCTTTTTAAAAAAATTCTTACTATCAAAAAATGAAATAAATGTGTTTCCATATGCTAAATGGTTTTTACTTTGGGTGTTTTATGTTTAATTCTTTAATCCAATGTATGAGCCCTGTGTGCTGAGATTGCTAGGGAGCGGAGAGGAAACAACTGACCTCACGGCAACACCTTTTACCTTGACGCACGTATTTAATTACATCTCTTAGAATCCCTCCCTTCCGCAAAGCAGAGTCTGAGAAGTTCTCAAATTAGTGAATTCTACCTAAAATTTTAAAGAAAAACAATTATTCAGAGTCCCTAAGTGGAATGCATGATGCTCTATATGCCACAAAAATTCATTTTATACACGCACACACCAAAAAAAAAAAAACCTAGGATTATTAATAGTACTGAGAAGATTCCCTAAGACCATGGAACTAATAAACCATGAAAACTGAATTCAAGGCCTGATTTTCTTCTCCCCACAAAATCATTTAGCATTTTGTGAGGCTGAAGAATAAATTGACACGTTGGGATTATAAGAAAGTCGGACAGTGGAAACGAGGTAATGATATTGGCAGAAAGTCCTGATAACTTGCATTTAGCTATGTGGCCAAGCTATGCTTGTTTAAGTGTGACCTAGCTTTTGTGATTATTTTGAACTTAAGAACACACGCTAGGATTTGAGTCACACAGCCCGATTTCAACATTCTTATACCAAGCAGCTATAATATATTCCCGGCCTCCATGAAACTGCAAGGGACTGTTGGGTGGATTATGGGAGTTACATAAAAAGACATCCAGCACCCTTTGTCCAGGACACAATGGACATAAATGAGTCGCCTCAAGCCTTCACCGTGTGTGTACGCGTATCCACAACCCTTCGCTCCTTAAAGCCCAGAACATTGGAAACCTCCAAGCCTTCTCTTTCTCTCTTTCCTTATCCCTTCTTTATTCCCCTCTTTCCAACCTTCCTTTCTTCCTTTTTTTTCTTCCCTCTGTTTCTTCTTTCCTTTCTCCCCTGCCTCAGGAAACACCTCGCTGGGAACACTGGACGTGCTGTATAAACAGATAACCTGTTATTAATTATAATGAGGTTCAGCCAGTGGAGCTAAATTACTTTGGTAAGGCCAAGTCAGTGCCAGGATGAGTCACCCACCCCTGAGTCACCCCGGCCTCCCTCAGGCCTGCTCTGCAGAGGACTCAGCAGCCCTCGTGTTCTGGAAAGGTAGAGAGCTCCTGAACAGGGACAGGATCATGCCCTTGCCTAGCTGCTTTCCTGTGCTCGCCTCCCATCTCAGAAAAGAACAAGTCGCATCCACAGGGAATTGGCCAGATTGTATTAGGACAAGGAAAAACACCGTGTTGATTTCTATCTCTGGCTCTACTGCTACAACCACTTTTCCCTCCCATCCATTTCTCTCTCATTGTCCTTCTTCTCTTTTCCTCTCAGTGTTTCACTTTAAATCCCTCTCTCCTCCCGCTGGCATGCTCCTTCCCTTTGTCCTCCTGGTGGCACAGAGAGTCTTCACCCCAGCCTGATCTCCTCTTCCTTCCCAATCCATTCAAAAACCAGTATGATGATAGCAGCAAGCATAATGAGCAGTTGCCTGCTGATGACAATAGAAACACAGAGTGCTCACCATGAGGGATGACAGGTGGTTCCCAAGTCCCACCAGCCTAGGGGCTGAATGGTGCTCAGGGGAGGCAGGCGGGAGGAGGTGGGTGGTACCCATGAAGACGCCCAGTTGAGATCGCCCCCTGCCAGCCTGGACAAAGAACCGTCTAAACAGTCAAGTGCATTGTAGCTTCTGGAATCTGCTGTCCTAAAGTGCACCAAGCCAATCCCAATACAGTTTCCAGCAAAAAATTCTCAAGTTCAGTCTTGGGAGGGAAAAAAAAAATGAGACCAACTTGATATTTTAACTAAAATTGTGACATTGTCTCTTAATTTTCTCTCTGCCCTGTTTTTGTTCTACAGAGGAATGGACTTGGTTTTTTTCAAGGCAATGTTGCAATACACACAGATGCCAAAAATTATGCCAGAATTACCCAGTGAACTCTGCATTACCCACAGAAATTATCCAGTGGAGATACTCAAGATGGTTAATTCAGGAGTGTAAGTTCTCACCTTTTCATATATAGCAATTTAAGAACTGACTCAGGGGCATAATTACCTCAAATCTTCACTACATTTCACCTATGATTTTTGCCTTTCTCTTTTAGTTTATATTTACTCAATATTTTTCTTACAATTTTTAAATGTTTTTAACATATTTTTATGAACTTGGCTGCAATCCATTTCAAATGCCTTATGAAATAAAAGTTTTATAAAGAAACAGGCAAGTAAAGCAACAGCTCTATCTTTATTCAATCATCTACACTTTGTGTCCTGATCTATAATCTGACTTTTACCCCATGGATTTCTTCTTTTTACCACCTCATTCATAATTTGACCTCAGGAGAATATTTTAGTAAAACTACCACCTAAAATTTCAGCAGAATTATGCAAGTTATTTTTTCAGTACAGAGGTTTGAACTCATAATCTTTAGACTTCATCCTGTGCTACATCTCTAGCCCCTTAGTATTATTTGTTGCTGGGTTTTTTGTTTGTTTGGTTGGTTGATTTGATTTGGTTTGCTTTTGATTTGGTTTGGTGTCAGTAAGTTCCCCAGGTTAGGTTCACACTTGTAATCATCCTGTCTCAGCTTCCCAAAGTGTCAGGATTACAAGTGTGCGCTACCATGCCAGGTCAAGGAAGCATTCTTAATCTAAGTTCATATGTGTGAAGAATAGATTTGGAAAAACATCAACAAAAAGTAGATATTTATGGGTCACAAGTCTAAGTATTCTGTCTTAATACTCGTGAAAATTTTTAAAAATTTTTAAAGACACTGAATAGACACTTCTCAAAAGAAGTACTGTCATCGAGTATGTTAAAAATGTTCAATGTTTTTGGCCATTAATGAAATGCAGATCAAAACTATCGTGAGGTGCCATCTCATCCCAGCCAAAATGGTTATCACCAAGAATACAAAAAACAATGAACACCAGTGAGGATGTGGAAGGTGAAGTGGGGGAAAGAACCCTTCTACAGTACTGGTGGGAAAGTAAACTAGTACAACTGCTATGGAAATCAGCATGAAGAGTCCTCAGAAAAGATAACCTTTGAAAATATAAATATCACTTGATCCTGCTATACCACTCTTGGGTACCATCACAAAAGAATTAAATACCGTATACTATAACAATATATGCAGCATAATTCGCAATAGTCAAGCTGTGGAAACAGTCTACATGCCCTTGAACAGATGGGTAGATAAAGCAAATGTGGTATATATACACAGTAGAATACTTTCCAGCCATAAAGAGAAACGAACTCACATCATTTGCAGGAAAATGGACAGGAACTGGAGACCATCGTGTTAAATGAAATAAGTCAGAGTTGCAAAGTTAAAAATTGCATGGTTTCCTCTATACAAGAAACTTCAACTATCAATCAGTAAATAAAACACAAGAGAGAGAAGTGAAAACCGGAAGGCCTATAGGTGCTTAGAAACAGGACAGGTGATTGGGGAAGATGGGGAAGAAAAGGGAGAATGGGACAAAGAGATTGATCTAGCTATGCAATCTTATGTACTGATTTCCCCAAGTGCATACTATTTCATATTATTAATTTTTTAAAGCCACTGTTTTGACATAAGTTATTCAGACACAGCATTTCAAGCCCAGTTAAGCTTGGAAGCACATCAGCCTACCTCTGCTAATTCATAACAAGGAGGAACATTTCCCAATAATCTGTTGGGAGTTTCTACTATCCACTGAAGCCTGGATATGGAAAAGTTACTGGTATTTATGAACTGTAGCAGAGAAGTTCTTCCTAATGTCTCCCTCTTCCACATTTCTGAATATGAATCTTTGTCACCACCAAGTTGCCAGCATCTAGCAACGTCTCTGCATGGTATACACTGCAGGTTCCGTGCCCAGGTGGCCTGAGCACAGTCCTAGTACTAGAGACCATAAAGCAATCTGCTCATCTCTATAGATACCAGATTCTTTTCCAAGAAGAAAAAAATATTGATCATAGTTCTTGTAAACCAAAACAATGCCTAGAATGTAGGAAACGCTGAGTGAATAATAATACATGGGTGGGACAACTGTATTTCTATGTGATTGTATAATCATAGTTGCTCAAATCTATATATAAATTTCTGAAACTCTCAAATACTAATGCTTGGGGAAAAGTTTCTGGTCATGACCACACATTATCCTAGTCGGTGTTACCAACAGGCTGACACCTTCCCAGGATAACAGATGTAGGGCCAGTGATAAACTGATCAGCTTGGCCCCCCAGGACAAGTCGTCCAACATTAACAGTTTTCTGTTGGGCTTAATGGTTTGTATATATGGAAGCCCTCACATGTACTTGCACACATGCACACAAGCACCAGAGAGAGAGCGACAGAGAACAGCAATGTAGTCCAAAGGGTAAGTTTTGCCATCTATTGTGACTGGAGTTCTCTATTTTCCTGTGCGAGCTAAGTGTCTTTGGGCAAACTACATTTGCTAAGCCTCAATTGTCCCTTTTAAAAAATGGGAATCAGATCTAATTTGAAGACTGGTAATTAGAAAAACAAATGAGGCAATATATGCCAATAACCTAGTGCCTGACACACGATGAAGCAGTAACTCAACAGGAGCTGTTAGTACTATTAAAAGACCACCCCACCTCCTCAGAAACTTTCCACTAAGGAAATTCAAAATGGCTACAAAGTAATTTTATTTTAGTTATGAAAAGAGGAAGTTGAAAAAAATGCCAACCTGAGGGGAGGATGAGGCTTAGAAGAAGGAGGGTGAAAACATCCAAAGTACACCACGTACAGGTACAAGACTGCTGAAAGAAAACACAGAGACAAAATTTTTAAATAACTTTAAAAATAAACTTGGCCAAGGGAAGAAAAAGAAAATCAGTAGTAGCTTAGGAGCTCTTACCCTTAACAGAATTTCTGATGTCACAGTTGTCATCTATTGTGGCCTAAAACCTGAAGAGTTGATAAATTCACATTAATCTGTATTGTGGATGAAAGCCTAAAGTGCTAATTAGATAAAAGCCTGCCACAACTTTTCCAGGTGACTAGGTTAGAGTGACTGGTTGTTCAGGTGGCATTACTGTTAATGCTAATAATTATCAAACCCTTTAATGTCCTATAATTACAAGTGAAGCTTGCACTGAAATGCCACATCAAAAGGTTTATTTTTTCATTCTGCCTATGAATTCAGTTTCTTTGCTCAGCATCAAGCACAGTCTACATATGTCATACCAAAATGATCCTTTTTAATGCACATTTTGCTTTGATCAAGGTCTTGCTGTACATCTGGTTGAGAAGTGATGGGCCTGTACAATATTTCTATGCACCTTAGAGGGAAGGGAGATTGCAGAATCCCAATGCAGCCAATCCAAAGGAAAGGAGTAAATGAGGTTTTACGAGCAACCTAACATCTTGCAGAAGATTCATATGCCTAAATGTGTTGAAGTAAAAAAACTTGGATCCTCAAGAGAATCTAAAAGGCAATTGAAAGCCACCTCCAGCACCGGTAAGTCTCATCGTGAGGGAAAGGCCTGAGCATACAAAGGCAGGCTGTAGAGGAGTATGAAGTCTTCCTAGTTATTACTGGGCTCTGTCCTGGGTCTTGGTAATGATTTCATTTCATTTGTCATCTGTATCCAGCATGCAGTGTTCATTTGCTCTCTAAACCAACCTACCCTACCTTATTGTCTCTCTTCGCAATTTTTTTTTTTTTTTTTTTTTTTTTTGAGACAGAGACTCACTCTGTAGCCCAGACTGGTCTTGATCTCACTGTGTAGCCCCAGCTGGCCTTGTACTCAGGACAATTCACTTGCCTCAGCCCCCCCAGTGCTGGAATTACAAGCATGCACCACCATGCCCAGCTCTATGTGGTACTGGAGAATTGAACTCAGGGCCTTGTACTTGCTTTAACCACTGTGCCATTCGTCCAGCCCTACAAATGTTTTTATTGAGTTTCTTACTTTTGGGTTGAAGTTTGAGTCTTGGAGTGAAATTGTGAAGAGTATTTGCATGCCCTATAGAGAGAAAAGGCGTGTGTAGGTGAAAGAGGAGAATGGAAGGGAAACGGAGGGGAGGGAAGAGAAGAGAGAAGAGGAGAGGACATGAGAGGAAAGAAGATGAGGGAAGAAAAGACAAAAAGGGGAGGAAGGGGAGGAGATGGAAGGGAAAGAGGAGAGGAGAGGAAGAGACTTTCTTTTATCTGGCATCAAAGTAGCCAGATACATGAGGATCCTGTTTCCACTTAGTCTTTCATTGCACACATTTCCCAAAAGCCTGCAAGCGTCCCATGCCTGTCACTCTGCATAAAAACAACCTCAAGCTACCGCAGCTCTGCTCTTCCAAGACTGAACGAGGTCTTTCCTGAGTCTTCATCTTTTCAGAAAAGCATAATGGCTCCTTCCAACTCCTTCAAGTGCTGCTCACTTGTTGTGAGCTGAGAAACACCCCACCTATCTCCACCATCCCAGCCCAGACCGCTGTCAGAGCCAATGCACACAAAGGAAATGGTGGAGGGTGTTTCAGAACCTCGGACTCCAACTCCAGGCAGAAGTGCTGATGCAAGTACTTCAGTCACTGACTCACCTTCCTGGGAGCTACTCACGGGATTTGCAAGCTCTGTGGAGTCTTGAAAATTATTTCATCTTAAAAGTGGCCTAAGAACTCATTCTCCTGGGTGAACTGCAGAGAATATACCCGGTGGTTGATGAGGAAGTAGGATTTTTGATTGGTTTACATTTCCCAGGGGTTAAGGAGGAAGTGTGGAGACACTGAATCTATGGGAACATCATTGGGTCATCAAATATTTTTCTAAATTTTTTTCAGTTACTAGTAGGTGTTGGTTTTGATACTAGGTAGGAAACCAGTGGATGATCCTCTGAGGGTAAATCATATATGCTTGCTAATAATACACATAGAATCCAGTTCCAGCACAAAGATTCTTCTTCAGTGATTCTGTGCTCCTCAGTCTCATTGCCTTCACATACAACTTTAATGAGCATCAGTGCCTATTTACAGTGTGAATATTATTATCAAATGCTCCATGTAGGCTTACAACTAAAGAGGACATGTTTAATCTTTGAGACACTACAGGTTATCCCAAAGGTTGTCAGACATGTAAAAAATGTTTAAAATGTATAATATAAAAGTGTGTTTGCTCAGGACTAATTTGTCATATCATTTGAAGTGAAACAAATGCTATGAGAAAAATTACACAAGCTTCAATTCGATGTACAGAGTTGTCATACACAGGAAAAATAACAAGCTTTTAGGACACCCTGTACTTGCTTCCCTGCCTCAGGTATTTAATAAAAGCCTAAACTTATTTAATAAAAGCTTAAAGGTTAAGTCAGTAATACTCAGATTTTGAGAACAAATGGAATTCATAATAGCTTATCCCAAGTTAAGCACGAGTTTGGTATGACTATCATTTCAAAATAAAGAGTATTTTATCCTGGAATACAAAAACCTCCTGAACTAATACCAGTTTTATAATACATTAGGAGTTTGATTATAGTTTCTCTGAAGTATTCTAGCATTATAGCTCTGAAGTATTCCATTTAATCATAAAACATACGCTTTTTTACAAGAGTGTAGAATTTACTCTCTATACTTCAGTAATCTCAAGTTTAACACAGGTAATGTTTTTGCATTTATCCCATTTGTACTGAGGATTTAGTCCACTGTGACTTAGAAAGAATGCCCCAAAAGCCACACCAAATTCCTTTCAAAAATCAAAGCAGAAAATATCTTAATGTATTTATGTACTAAACCAGGATGATAAGAATACTTAGCTTGCAATTTTAAGCCCACATCGATCCAAAATCAATGGCATCTTATGTTTAAAATTATTCATCTCCAAGACATAAATTAGAAAAGTGTAAAGGGATAGGACCTGACTCGAGTTGGCCTATATTTTTCCTTTCTCTGAGGCTGAGTGCAGGGTATGTGTATGAGTCTACCCACCCTCAAAATATAGATTTAAAGCAGTGCATGTTAGAATCAGTGAAAACTCTGAAATTGGGTGAGAAAATGTGAGTGCTCTGGACAAGAGTGAAGGGGAGGAAGATAGTCAACGTGTGTGTTCAGTATTTTTTATTTATCCATTTCTACTCAAAACACTGAGAAACGGTGTTGACAGAGATAGTATGAACCTCAAGTAGCTTATATGTTTGTCAGAGACCAGAGGACCAGCACATTATAACAAAACAGGCAGTCAAGAAATCCTAGTGACGGGGCTGGAGGAAGGGCTCAGCGGTTGAAGCACTTGCATAGCAAGCACTGAGTAAAGTGCTAAGTACCCGAGTTTGATTCCCCAGCTCCACACAAGCCGGGCGTGGTGGCGCACACCTGTTATCCCAGCACTCGGGTGGCTGAGGCAGGAGGATTGCCGTGAGTCCAAGGCCAGCCTGGGCTCCATAGTGAGTTCAGGACCAGCCTGGGCTACAGATCCAGCAAGACTCTGTCAAGGAGGAGGAGGAGGAGGAGGAGGAGGAGGAGAAGAAGAGGAGGAGGAGGAGAAGGAAGAGGAGGAGGAGGAAGAGGAAGGAGGAGGAGGAGGAGGAGAAGGAGGAGAAGAAAAGGTTAAAAGGGAAGGAAAAGTAGCAATAAGGATATATATGGCCACAAATTTCCAAGCTGTTTGCTTAAATTTGTAGATCATGCATATTCAAATGAAAATAAATTTCTTATTAAAATATAAATAAATAAAGACATGACAGTGTGTCCTTATCCATCCTGTTCACCTCATCTGGCAACGTATGACTTCTGGCTCTTTCCCAAAGTCAAAATGACCGAGAAAGGCCAATGTTTTCAGTGGATTCAGGCCAGCAAGACATCCGGGACAAGGCGACTACAGACAGGAGAGAGACTTCCAGAACTGCCATAGAGAGCGGCGAGAAGGATAAAGTAGGTGGGCTCGCGGCACAGGGAGGACGCCCGGGGCTCATGTGTGCTTCACCGCAATAAACTTCGATCTTAGATACACTCCCCGTATTTTATCACACCTTGTACTTCGACCAAGGGGTCTGACATCTCCTGTTGCAACAAGAAAACTGAAACTCTGTTCCCCATCGTCCTCAGAACTACTCTGGAGGACACAGGAACTCAGAAGCAGCAAGCTGTCCCGTCGCAGGCCAGAACACCGGCCCAGGAACCACGCAGGAGGTCGGTTCTGTTTCAAGAGTAGCCGACAAGCCAGTGGGTAGAGACAGACTTCCCATTCCCTTCAAGAGTTACTATGGGCCACAGGAGTGAAACCTCTGAGGGCCTGTGCTCTCCCAGAGCGCCGGCTCTGCCTCGCGTGGAAGTCACGCTGAAAATCAGGCCATTCACAGAGCAGCAGACACCAGCCTACGTACAAACGCTGGGGCTGATTTGAACCTTTTCTAAACAAATCAAAACAAAAGAAACTCTACACGGTTATTCTTCCTCCTCTCCCCTTAAATCACACAACCCACAAAAGGAAAGCCCACCATTGCCTGGCTCGCAGAAGGAGCCACAGATCCTTGCTGACCCTTCCCCCACCCAGCTTCTCGGCTTCATAAGGCAGCTCTTCTCAATGGGCGTGGGAAGGCAGCCGCGGGGTCCTTCCAAGAGTCCCCAGAAAGGGGAATGTGAGCTTCACCGCACAGCAGTGACACTTGCTGCTGCGTGTCAGCAGGGAGCACTGGCCAACTAGCTTCCAAAAACCGGAACTGCCCACTGCTTCCGCTCCACTGCTTTCTCTTTGTTGTGGTACTGAGGATCGATCCCAGGGCCTTCACTCTGAACTGCACCACCGGCCCATCCTATTTTTTGAGAAGAAATCTCAGCGAATACTAACTTGCCCAGGCTGGACTTGAACTTGCATCCTCTGCCCTCTGCTTACACTTCTCCATTCCTTAAGCAAACTTCCTTTCCAGTTTATTTTCCCTAAGGTTGCCCTTAGGCCACCACAAGCTGGGCTGCTTCTCGACAAAGTTGTTGGAAAAGGTGCCAGCGAGCTTTGCAGATGGGAGAGAGTGAGAGAGAGAAAGAGAAAGAGAGAGGGAGTGAGAGAGCAGCTATTAATCTGAGTGCCCATGAAAAAGAAAAAGGCTATTTTTGCTTCTAAGAACTGCTGGGGGAAAACAGCCTCACTCACAGATTCACTGAGGACTGTCACCAAGCTGTCCTCCCTCTCGGGCTCTCTCCAGCTGAAGCCAAGGAAGGGTTTGTCACTGCCATTGGGGCTTAGGCAAAGAGAACATCCCTGTGTCCCTCTGCACTCTGTGCCTGATTTTTGCTGAACAGACCTGGTCAAAACTGTGCCAAAACTGCATCAAAAACCAGGAGGCGAATGTAAAACTGGCTACTTGGCACCCCCAGTTATGCCTAGAAATACTGATTTGCTTCTGCTTCCAGGTCACAGGGCAAGTTTGCAGCTCTTTAGTTAAGAGTCCGAAAAGGATGAGCTTGCTGGGGTGAGTCTTACTGGGGCAGAATCCCCAGGTACAAAATAAATCAGGGGTCCCCGAGATGCAGCTCAGGAGTTGGCTATGCATGAAAGAGGTTCCAGACTCCAGAAGGTCCTGCGTGGTAGAAAGCCAAGGACCTGTCCCCTGAAACAGCTGAGTCCATCCCAACCTCAGCACCTCCTCTAGCACTAAGGATGAAGCCCAGGGCCCACACATGCCAGGCAACTGCTCTATTCCTGAGCTACACCCAGCACTGACAGTACCACTATATATGTGCTCAGCCTCACAGCTCAGGAAAACATATTTCTTAAATCAATAAACAAAACAAAAATTTTAATTACTAAATTATGATGGTGTCATCCAAACTGCTAAAGCAGATTTTAAGTAAAATACAAATTGACTGCTTTTAAAATGGTACTTGCATTTTATGTACATTTTTAAAGCTATAGCTTGCACAAAGAACCTATGATTTCACAAGCACCAGGTGTTTGTTCTAAACATGGTAAAATTTATTTAGAATTTCCAAACGAGTTCATTCATAGAAATAGTTAAGTCCTTAGCACTTCAAGGGTTTAACGTACAAGTCGGTACATGTATGACGGATTTGAGAAATGTTCGGTTAAGAAGCTAAACATCCAGGCATGGAGGTATGGGCCTGTAAACCCAGCACTCTGGGAGGCTGAGGCAAGAGGATTTCAAGGTTGAGCCCAGCCTTCATAATTCAGCAACTTCGTTAGACCACGTCTCAAAATTTAAGAAAAGAAAAGGAACCTAATGCTATGGAGAGACTTGTATGCTCCTACTCATGCCACAAGGCCCTGGCCCCTGATTGGTTTTTCTCTCTCAGTTTTCCATAAACTACTAACATGAGTGGCCTGGCCTTTTTCTCCTCCTGCATATGGTCTGTAGGACAAGGCTTCTCACATTCCAGGTACCCATATTCCAGGTACCCATTAGAAGGCACCTACTCATCAACTTCCCTTTTCCACCCAGAGTGAGTACCACCATGCTTGACTTTCCCTGAAACACCAACATTATAGGCTGGCCTCAAAGATTTAAATAATTCTTTCCTGAAGTTCCATGGACATTCCTGAGCTTTGGCAAGATGTGCCTGAGGCAGGTGGAGGTGGAAGGAACAGATCTGATCACATGCTATGCCTTTGGCTCCGCCTTCTTGTTCTGTTGGTTTGCATGAGGAACCAGACTTTCCTGGAGCAGCCACTCTAACCTTTCCTCCTTTCAACCTGCCCCTAGCCAGTGCTCCCTGTCACAAGTCCCACCCCACACTCAGGCACCCTGCCTTCTTATGGAATTCTGAAAGTTTAGCCCAAGGTACTGCTCTGAGTGCCTGAGTGCGTGGTTAGGATAGTGTGCATATTGAAAAAGGAATGATTCTCAGATACCAGCCCAAACCAAACATTTGGGGAGAAATTCACAAACATCAACCTACTTGTAACATTCACTGAAATTACGTTGTGTTACACATTTTGTTATGAGAATCCTACCAACTTCAGCAATAAGAAAGTGGGCAAAATCATCACATATCATGAGCAAAAGGTTCTCCTAGGTCTTCATGTGGAATGACCTTCATGTATCATCAACAACATCACCCACAAAGAATACCACGTGGATTTCCTTTGGATCTTCCTTGCGGAATCCATCTGGGTAAATGGAGCAACATTTACACACTATTGTGGTTTAGATCTGGAATGTCCCCCAAAAGCCTCATGCATTTGAATGTTATGGATTATCTATGGAACCATGTGCTGTTAGGAGATGGGAATCTGGTCTGGAGGGATAGATTATGGGCATGTGGTGGACTATAGGTCTGCAGCAGAAGACAGATATGTGGCAGATTATAGATTACAGGTGTGGGTGTTAAACCTGGAAGGGGTGGAACACTGATGCCGGACCCAGAAGGGGCAGATCACTGGGACAGGACCCGGTGAATATATGCTACTTTCTTCCTTCTTTCTGCGACTTAACTTGGCTTTCTGTTTGCAATGCTTGAGGCGATTCTTCCATCCCTGCCTCTGCCATATGTTTCCACTGCTGCCAGGTACCCGTGAATGAACTGTGACCCTGTGAAACTGTGAGCTGAAGTAAACTCTTCCTCCCCTGATTTGTGGATGTTGGTTATTTAATCACAGCAATAAAAAAGTAACTCACATACACACCATCAGAATTTATATACCAACCCACTCCATTGAAAAGGCGATTTCTTGGATTTCTTTCTCCAACTCCAAGACCAATAACCTGCTTTTTAAAATGTTTGCTATGTTAATATCCCCAGGAATAGGAATTATCTTAGTCACTTTTTATTGCTGGGACACAACTCACAACACTCACAACTAAAGAGAGGAAAGATATATTTTAGCTCAGAGTTTCAAAAGGTCTCAGTCCATTCACAGGTGATGGGCAATGGCAGAAGAATCTGGCCATGCCTAACCAGATGCACGGCAGGACAGGAAACACAGGATCAAGAAGAGGCGAAGCTGGAGTGTACCTCTGGGTCAAGCCCAATGATGGCTCCTTCCGACCAGGCTCCACCTCCGAAAAGCACAGGAAATCAGCCCACAACTGAATCACCTTCCAAACGCAAGATTTTTGACAGCCATTTCAGATTCACACTACAACAGATATGTTTTAAGCGAACAGAACTTAAACACTACGTTGAACAAAAAATACAGACAGTTTCTCTTTTTTAAAAAAAATCATCAACTACATTAAGTAGGCAGAGAAATCTGCACGGAGAAGGGAACGGTGGCCAGGAGTAGTTTATCCAAGATACCCTAATGGTTTGCCCTGACTATTAAACTTATATGTTTGCTCAGCCTTCCCCATTTCCACATGGCTATATTTATCCTTCTATTTCATTTTAGACACAATACGGGCATATCAGCCTAAAGGGGGGAAAAAAAGAAATGAATCATGAGGTAGAGTGACCTAGATTACTTTTTACCTCGATTACTTCTTGGGGTCCCTCAGGCCTGTGCTGTATCTAGGCCATTTGGATTGACTGACAAGTAGTCTGGGGAATGAAACTAAAATGTGTTTCTTTGGTGGCCGTATGCCATAATAAATTAGTCCTTTTTTTAAAGAGGCCCTCAAGAACTAGGGCTTGGAATGTAGTCTACTTAGTGACATGTGCTAAAAAAAAAAAAAAAAAAAAAAAAAAAAAAAAAAAAAAAAAAAAAAAAAAAAAAAAAAAAAAAAAAAAAAAAAAAAAAAAAAAAAAGGAAGGCAGGGCGCTTAGCATAAATGCACATGCATTACATAAGGCTGTTTGTGGACAAAAATGTCCAAGTTGGTAGGATCTCCATCTTTCCCCTCAACTAACACACACAGAGGCAGTTTTCTAGGTAACTAGTTTGCATTGGTCTCCTAGGGCTGCCCTACAAAGTGCCACAGACTGGGTCCCTTGGACAGCAGGAAGTTCTCATTGCTCTGAACACTGAACATCCAAGATCAAGGCACCACCAGGTTGCTTTCTCCTTAGCTTCTCTCTCTGACTTGTATATAGCCATCTCCTCAATGGTCCCTCACATCTTTTCTTCTCCTTTTGTCATCACTAGGCATATAATCCTGACACCCACAACTGAAAAGGGGAGAGAGGTTGATTTTGGCTGACACTCTTAGACATCTCAGTGCATGGCCAACACTCTCAGAATTCTGGGCGGCTAAGGCAAGAGGATCACAAGGTTAGGTCCAGCTTGGGCCACTTAGCAAGACTGTCTCAAAATAAAATAGAGGGCGGGGTGGGGAAGAAAAGATAAATAAAATAATTTGTAAAAGGTTAGAGATATAGCTCAGGATGAAGAGTGCCAAAAAGAAAAAAGAAAGAAAGAAAAGAAAAGAAAAAGAAAATCCTCCAGCTTTGAGCTCATTTTCTCGGCTTCTGGTCTTGCCACCAAATACATGACTGCATTTCTGCCAGGACAGCAGTTTCCACAGATCTCTCCCCAGGTTCCTCCTTTACACTTCGCTTCAATCTGATCCTTTTTGGAAAATTCTGCTTGAAACAGACATTCTGAGGGCTTTCTGCTCTGGGATGTTCCTGTGGGTACTGACCAGCATGTCGGTGCTCATGCCCCTGGTTGTGCTGTGTCCTGGTCCTCAAGTTCCTTTTCTGGAGCTCCATTTTCCTGGATTTTCTTATTAATGACAATGTATTAATGATAATTCTTAAAGTGAATCACATGGTATGTCAATGTTTGAGAAAGTTTTTTATTTCTATTTTTAGTACACCCTAATAGTACAAGTTCAGTATTGAATGTGGTTACGAAAGAACAGGATACCAGAGAAACGAATCTGAAGTCCATCTCTACTCTGACTGTACAGAATGTCTCAAAAGTCACCATTCATAGGAGCAATAAGCAAACTTTAATCCATTATATTTTATATCTACATATTTCTATGCATGGTGACTTTTGGGATGCCTTGCATATTAAAGTAATTATTGGCTGTTGCTAATAATAAATGAGATAATAGTAGTCTATGACAAAAGTTACTTAAATTATGACTTGAAGGCACTCACACTGGGTGCTTACAGAAGTCAGAACCTTAGGTGATCAAGGTGCCACATCAGCTGAGTCTGTATGGATAGAGAAGAAACTGAACACAACAGAGCGTTTACCCCACAATAAACACCAGGGAAGAAAATTATCATCTCAGAGCTTAACACTCCCCAGGAATGACACAGGAAGGACTCAAAAAGCACTTATGATTCCTTGGAAGAAACCATTATCTCTTGTACACATAGGATCAATAAGTCCACAAAGTAAACCCAATTTCTGAATCTATAGATGACTGCATAATGATGAATATTGAGCTCACAACTTTAAGAGATCCCTTGTGCTAAAGTTCAGGTATCGATTAGAAAAATAATGGAGTCCTGAAAGATCTGGTGAATTCCAAAAGCAAATGACCTTGAGCACAAAGATTCCCCAGAGTGTCCCTTCCCAAAACAAGCAGTGCATCACTTCCTTTCTGTGCAGAGGAACTTTCCACAGCCTGAAGAGTTTGCGGTGACTTTTCTGAAGTACTGACCTTGCAGGGGAATGGTCCTCCTCAAGATCTATCCTCCCATCTCCCACTGCTTCCAGACATGCAAGTTGTGCCATATAGCTGCCTTGATGTCTTGCACCAATTCAAAACATTGACCTTGCACGGTCATTTTGATGTTAGGAAAGAGCCAGTCATCCCCCCGATGCAGATCTGGTGAATAAAGTGACTGAAGATGCACCATAATGTCCTATGAGTCTGCTGGTACATCAGGTGATATGTGACAGAAGAATTCACTGTATTTTTGATCATACCTCATAAAGACACTCAGGAAAGAGAACTTCCATAACTGCTTCAGAAAGTGGCACGGATGCTGGAGTAAAGTATGCTTGAGGCCAGAGAGATTGTTTTGAAGGAAATTAACGCTAATGTATTTTTTTACTGTTAATGTATTTTTATTTAAATACACACCACATTGTTTGACTACCCCAGGTATAACTAGCCTCAAATTCATAGCACGTCTTGAGAGCTGGATACAAAGAGTGTCCCAGAGAAGTCCCATGTATCTCAAATTAATCACAAGATTTTACCAATCTGTATACTGAGGAATATGTATGGGAATGGGTTTTAGGAATGTTGCACTGGAGTGGAAAGGATGTGATGTTGGATTGGGCTACATTTGTTAATAAGGTATACGAACCAGAGATTCTGGATTTAATAGGTTATCTTGACTACCTTGGCATGAATCTAGCAGTTTGCTCAAACCTGGACCAAAGATGACATAAGCCAAAACAAAGTGAGATGCCAATATTTCCTTGGGATACAGTAGAGGAAGTTAATAAGTAAAAGCTTAGAAAGGCTGACACACTGGAGGGTAGTTAGGTGCTTGCCTTGCCCATACTTGTGTCTAGTGGAAGGTTCCAGAGAAGGATGCCCTTTACTAAAGTCTTAGGACACCACTTAAACACTCTGCAATGCCTGGGAAGGACTGGGAGAGATGCCACTCCATTTTACTGGGTCCAATAAAAATAATGGGATCCCAGTGGGCATGGGAGCAAGAGGTAGGATGTCATCTCCAGAGACAGAGGGCTGCAGTCACCGTAATGGGCAGAACAGTTAAGCAATCAGAAAGTTTCACCCACAGAGTTCTTTAGTGTTGGCTTACTGATAATTTTATCACCAGGAATAAAATATAATACAGGTTATCTTGAAATAACAATGTATATCAGAAATATTAAAAATACAATATAAAAATTTTTATTCAGGATTCATCTGTCACAACATCTGAAGTAAAACTAACACTATGAGAAAAATTATATGAGCACTAATTAATTATGCTGTTTCCCAAAAGTCTCCATGCATAGGAAAAAGGAGCCACCTTTTGTGACACCCTGCAGATGGGCAGCATAGTAAAGTTGCACTATTTTTCTTTCTCTGGTGAGAAGGAGTCTGTCTTCAATCCCTCCCATATAGGCTGGTGACTCCTTAACTAATTTCCAGGCTTTGGTTTGTTTCTAATACCAGAACCCTTCAAATTAGATCCCTGCAAAGAAAAAAATCAGATCTCCTTGAAAAAACCCTTTAAATGGTGAAAATAATGGGTCTCCTCGAAGATGCTCCCTGTCAGGGTTTACAACTAAAACATCTGCCCAAAAGTCTCATGTTGAGAAGTGAGGTTTGGCCAGAAAGCAGATCACTGGTGGCGGTGGCACGCTGTGGAAGGGGATACGCCTGTCCCTGGCTCCTGCCTCCTCTCTCTGCTCCCTGTCTGCAGTGGGATGAGATGCTTATTTCATCAGGCTCTCCCCTGTTGCTGTGTCTACCACGGAGCCAGCTGGCCAGGCCATGCACTAGGACGTCTACGAGTGTGAGCCAAAATCAACCTCTTCCCTTTTCAGTTGGGGGTGTCAGGATTATATGCCCAGTGATGAGAAAGTGACTGAAACAGTCCCTGGTACTCTCGAGATTTACATGCCTACTATAAATCTGTCTTTATCTCTTCCCTAGAAGGACTAGCTGTCACATAACCATTTACCTTGGTAGCATTTCTTTGGAGAAAGAAATTTTCCCAAAATGTTCAGAGATCCCTCTGTTCAGTAGCTTTGAACAAACAGGAATTTTAAGGACCCCACTACTTTCCTATGGTCCCCCAGGCAGAGTGATGATTGTCAGAAGACAAGTGACTAATGTAACTTGAGCCTGGATCCCTGCCAGAGTGGACCAAGTGATTCCTCACATCATTTCCCCAGCCCCAGGTCATAACTGGCAGCGTAACTGCTATGGACTGAACTGTGTCCCAAAGGTCATGTTGAAGCCTTAACCCCTGGGACGTTGGTTGAAGCTACGGGCTTTAAAGAGACGATTCAGGTAAAACCAGACCAGTGTGGATGGGCCGTTTTCTAATCTGATGGGTGTGAACTTAAGAACAGGAAATTAGTACATACAGGCACACACCAGGGAGGTGCCAACAGAAAAAGGTCTCGTGAAGACACACTGAAAAGGTGGGCATTTGCAAGCCTAGGATTTTGACCTGGGGCTGTTAGCCTGCAAAACTAGAGAAAATGATAGAGAAAAATTATTATTGTTAAGCCACCCAATCTATGGTTTGATGTTCTGGCTTTCTTAGAAAACTAATGCTGTGGTGGAATCAAGACGACGGCTGTGTAGGAGCCCCAGGAAGGCTGCTCCGAAGAAGTCAACGGGAGAGGCAGCGAAGTGGAGGGCAGGACATCTCAGGGATACAACAGAATCCAAGGATAAAAGGGAAATTCAAAGACGGTCGACTAGTGGGCTCCTAAGAAAGCAACTCCTTACAGAGAACGCGTACCTGACAAGCAGCCTGCGCTCTGTCACCCACTTCAGCTGAGCAGGCCAGAGATCAAGGCCGTTCGGACAGAATGCTGGGACCCACGCATTGCGGTGTCAGTAACTGACACCGGCAGGCACTGACCCGGTCAGGGTAGGTTAGAGAACTGGGACCCCTCACCCTCATGGAAGGCACGAGGGTACCGGAAGCAAACAAGCCCAAGTGGCTCTAACAGGTGCGCCACAGAACAGAAGAGGTGGGGCGGGCAGCTCAGGATTCCAGTCACACCGCACAGACGAGAAAGGAAAGGCTGCCATCGCCCTCCCCCCCCCCTTCGCACCCACGTATTACGGGGGCTGCAGGCTGGAGCAGGCTGCAGAAGGAGGTCCTCCTCACCCCCGTGGAAGGCCCGGGGAAGCCAAGGAGACAAGCGAGCTGCAGCTGCTAACAGGTGGCCCGGGAACCAAGGAGGAGAGGCTCGCAGCCTCGGGCACCGGCACACAGCACGGAGGGGCAAGGGGCGGGAGCCACGCCCGTGTACCCCACCAAAGGTGCTGACTCACGCCAAAGGAGATTGGAGAAGCGGGTTCCCCCTCCTCACCGAGAGCTCGCAGAAACCTTGAAAGCAGCTGTGGCCCAGAGGCTACGGGCAGGTGAGCTGGTGCTGCATACCCCAAGCAGAGGAATTTCAGTGTAAACATAGGAAAACAAGGAGAGTCCTGGCAACAGAGAGCATACCTCAGCCTTCGGCACCTGGGTACCTCAGCACAGAGGGAACAGAAAAGCATCCAGGCTGCGGCCCCCACTGCTCACACACACCTGACTCAGCACGACCCACCGAGGCAGGAAGAGTAGAACAGGAGGAAGATATACCAGCCATCCAGCCCGAAAAATGGCACAGTGCCAAGTGGTGTCAAAGAGACAGACCCACAGTAGTGAGCTGGTGGCACAGGGTAAGATATGCACCCAATTTGTCCTGACTGCCGCTGCTGACATCCCCACTATTTCCTGACCTCAGTACCCCAGAAGTGGTGCGGCAACAATTGGGAGACTTGGTGAGAGGGCAGGAGAAGCAGCCTGGAGAAGAGAGCATCAAAGAGCAGAGGGTGTGTAAGTTGCCACCACTGTCTCCTCTACCTACACCCAACATCTAGAGGCAAAAGGAGGAGGGAGAGAGGGAAGGGGGTGGCGACAACAGGTAGAGCTACTGGCAGTCACTACTGCAATGGAAAAACCTCTCCAAGGAACCAAGCAGCAACTTGCAGACTTGAATCTGCAAAGAAGGAAGGCACTAACGGAGAACTCCCCAGAATCTAAGACCCCAAATTTCTTACCCAAAAGATGAATGAAACAAAAAGTTGTTCAATGAAAAAAAATAAATAAACAAAATCAGTAAACCTCTAGCAGCTGAACTTACAAAAATAAAAAAAGGAAAGAGAAAACTACACTAGTGCAATTAGGAATGAAAAAAGGAGAAATTATAACAAACAGTACTGAAATTCCACAGATTATAAATTTAAGAACCTAAAAGAAGTGAACAAGTTTCTAAATGCATATCAACCTCCAAAATTGAAGGAAGAAGAAAAAAACACCTGAATAGACTAACACCCAATTACAAAATTGAGGAAGTAATAAAAACACTTCCAACTAAGAAGAGCTGAGGACCAGATGGATTCATGGCAGAACTGTACCAGAATTTCAAGGAAGATTTAATGCCAATACTCATTAAACTCTTTCAATAAACAGAAAAGCAAGAAAAGTTGCCAAAAATTATTCCTCAGAGCCACCATAACTTTAATACCAAAACCAGATAAAGACCCAACAAAAAAGAAAACTATAAGCCAATGTCCCTAATGAATATAGATGCAAAAATATTCAACAAAATTCTTGCCAACAGAATGCAAGGAAATCATAAAGAATATTATACACCATGCTCCAGTGGGCTTCATCCCAGAGATAAAGAAATGTGTGCAAATTAATAAATGTAATGCACCATATTAACAGAAACAAAGATAAAATTATATGATCATCTCAATAGAAGCAGAAAAAGCATTTCACAAAGTCCAAAACACATTTGTGATAAATACTCTGAAGAAAACAGAAATAGAAAGAACTTACTTCAGCCTGATTGAATCTATCTACAATAACCCCTCTGCCAACATCATCCGAAATGGAGAAAGACTGAAAGAAAATGTGTACCCTAAAGTTGGAAACAAGACAAGGATGCCCTTTGTCCCCTACTATTCAACTTAGTGCTTAAAATTTTGACCAAAGCAATCAGGCAGGAGAAAGAAATAAAAGGAATATGAAATGAAAGGAAAGAAGCAAAGATATTCCTATTTGCAGGTGACATAATACTCTACACTGAAGACCAAAGAAATCCATGAGAAGACTCTTACAATTAATAAATAAATTCAGTGAAGTAGTAGGTTATAACATCAATACCCACAAATCAGTAGCCTTCTTATACATCAATAATGGATCCAATGAGAAGGAAATCAAGAAATCAACCTCTTTCACAATAGCAACAAAAAGAATAAAACTCTTAGGAATAGACCTTACCAAGCACTGAGGATATGGCTCAGTGGTACAGTGCTCACCTGGCATGCTCAAGGCCCTGGGTTTAATCCCTGGTACCAAAATAGAAAAAAAGACAAAGAAAAAAAAAAAAAAAAACCCTTACCAAAGACTCATACAGAGAAAACTACAGAACCTTGAAGACAGAGAATTTTAGAAAATGGAAAGACATCCCATGTTTCTAAATAAGAAGAACTATATTGTCAAAATGACCATAGCTCCAAAATTGCTTTACAGATTCAACACAATACCAATTAAAATATCAACAGTATTCTTCACAGAATAATAAAAGCAAATTTAAAATTTATATAAATCCAGAAAAAAAACAGATATATATATATATATATATATATATATATATATATATATATATATTATGCAGGATCTCACTCTGTAGTTCAGGCTGGTCCTGAACTCACTGTGACAGCCCATGCTGGCTTCAAACTCATGGCAATCCTCCTGCCTCAGCCTCCAAGTTGTGGGATTACAGGTATGCACCACCACACCCAGCTTATGTGGTACTGTGGAATTGAACCTCTAAACCAATCCTAAGCAACAAGTGCAAAGCTGTAGGAATCACAATTCCAGACTCTGAATTACACTACAAAGCAACAGTGATTAAATCCACATAAGAAGAGAACAATAGAAGAGTACCAATGGAACAGAATTGAGAATACAGAGACAAACCCAAGAACCCTCAACCATCTGATTTTTGACAAGGGTCCAAACCCATCCCCTGGAGTAAAGACAGCATCTTCAACAAAAAGTGCTGGAGAAACTGAATTACCACGTGTTGGACAATAAAATTAGATCTATACCTGTCCCCCTATACTAAAATCAGATCAAAATGGATCAAAGAGCTGAATATAAAAATGAAAACACTCAGTCTCCTTGAAGACAAAATAAGTAAAACACCAGAAGACATAAGGACAGGAAAGGATTTCATGAACAAAGGGCAAGTGTACAAGAAATAACGGAAGAATAAACAAAGAGGACTACGTCGAATGAAAAGGCTTCTGCACAGCAAAGGAAACAATCAACAGGGCTACAAGACAGCCCACTGAATGGGAGGAAACGTTTGCTAGTGATGTCTCAGACAGAGAATGAACATCTAGAATATATAAAGGCCTTAAAATACCCCAAAATAAATGACCCCGTTAAGAAATGAGCAACTGAAATGAAAAGAAACTCAGAAAGGAAGTACAGATGGCCAACAAGCACATGAAAAAGTGTCCAACATCACTGGCCATCAGAGAAATGCAAATGAAAACAATGTTGAGATTGCACCTCACCCAGGGAGGATGGCCTACATTCAGAACTCAAAAAAAAAAAAAAAAAAAAAAAAAACAATTGTTAGTGAGGCTGTGGGGAAAAAGGAACACTGCTACACTATTGGTTGGACTGCAGTTTGATTCAACCGTTATGAAAAATGGTGTGGAGATACCTTTGGAAGTTGAGAACAGAAATCCCATTTGATTCACTATAGCACCACTGGGTATTTTCCTAAAAGGAAAAAAGTCAGTGTACCATGAAGACACATGCATATCTATATATATAGCAACACAATTCGTGATAGCTAAATCCTGGAAACAACCTACTTGCACATCAACAGAGGAGTGGATAAAGAAAATGTGGTATTTATACACGATGAAATATTATGCATCCATAAAGAAAGACAGATACAAAGAATTTGAAAGAAAATGGGGCCACTTTGAGTCAATAATCCTTATTGAAATGGACCAGACACAAAAGACTAAGTATCAATTGGTATCCCTGTTATGAAATTGACATAAATAAGTGCATAAAAAGACCTTAATAGAGGCTGGAGGAATAGCTCAGAGGTTAAAGCACTTGCCTAGCAAGCTCAAGGCCCTGAGTTCAATTCCCACATAAACTGGGTGTGGTGGTGCATGCCTGTAATCCCAGCACTTAGGAGGCTGAGACAGGAGGGCTGCCATGAGTTTGAGATCAGTCTGGGTTCTACAGTGAGTTCAGGACCACCCTTGACTATATAGCAAAGACCCTGCCTCTAAAAAAAAAGACATTAATATAAGAAAAAGAGGAGGAAGAAGGATGGTGGACTGCTGGGAAAGGGAAGAGTCACTGAGAGTGGGAGGAGGGGAAGGCATAGGGAAAAGGTGAACAGGAGGGAGAGCGTGGTCAAAAGTGATATGGGCAGCTGCTGTTTCCCCGAGCCATATGCACTCAATATATTACTAAAGGGGCTGGAGGAATGGCACAGTGATTAAAGTGCTTGAAAGGCCCTGAGTTCAATTCCCCAGCACCACATAAAGCCAGATGTGGTGGCATATGCCTGTAATCCCAGCACTCAGGAGGCTGACGCAGGAGGATCACCATGAGTCCAAGACTAGCCTGGGCTTCACAGTGAGTTTAGGAGCATCCTGGGCTAAGGAGCAAGATCCCATCTCAAAAAAAAAAAAAAAAAAAAAAAAAAGTGCTAATGAATCTTTAGTTCATGTATATTTAAATAAAAAGTGGAGTTAAAAAGAAAATGAATGCAAAACTATATTGGTTCTCAGAGGACTAGTAAAGGAGCAGGCAAGTGAAAGCTTCTATAATTGGTTCGACCTACAAAAAGAGTTAAGAGTCCTGCAATGACTGTAAAGATCAGTACCATCATCAAGGACTTGAAGAATGGAGGGGTCATTATTCCTACCCAATTCCCACTTAATTCACCTATTCAGTCATGCAAAAGATAGACTGATCTTGGGGAGTAACAATGGATTATTGCAAACTTAATCAGCTGTGGCTTCAATTATAGCTGCTGTTCCAGAGGTATTTAAAAAATGGAGTAATAAACACAGCCCTGGATTCTAAGTATTATAGCTATTGATTGGGAAAGCATTTTTCTTTTATACACAAAGAACAGAAGAAACAATTTTCTTTCTTCTTGAAAGATGATCAGTGCACCTCCTTTCACTTCAGCTCTCCATCATTCAGTCTGAGCAACTTGATCCTCTTGCCTTACACAGGACATGATACCAAGATGCTACACTGACAGTACAGTGCTGACAAGATCTGAGAGTAGCAAAACTCTGAAAACTTTCCAGAGGGTGACAAACAAATAATACTACAAAAATCCCAGGCATTGACATTCCTAGAGGTCCAGTGGTCTGGAACAGGTTGGAGTATCCTCTTCTTAGTGCTGACTTGGTACCACTACCAAGTACACATGAAGTGTACAGTCCACACATACTCATTTGAGAAGGCTGCTCTAGCCCATCTGCCGAGATCCTGCTAAGGTATCCATTTTGAGTGGGAGCAAGAAGAGAGGCTCTGAACCAGCTTAGGAAGCCAGATGTTCTACTGCTCAGACCCTGTGACCCAGCCTGTCCAACCATGCTTAAACAGATCAAGGATGAATGCTGTGGCTGCCCATTGTAGGCAATTCACACAATTCAGACCTTTCACATCTTGGGATAAAGTCAAGTTATCCTCTACCCTTAACTTTCTCCTACTGAGAAGCAGCCTCTCACTTGTCCATGGGCTCTGGTAGAAAATGAATGCTTGAACAGGGGCCAACAAGCTGTAACTCAGACTGACAAAACCTGAGCTGAGACTGTATCAACCGCCAACCTTGTCAAGATAAGCTGACTAATAACAGGGGAAACCTGGAGAAGGACAAATTCTGAGATTACTTGAGGAGAGAGACATCCAGTTGCCCCAGCATCCCAGGAGATGCCAGCCTTCCATGATGTTAGTCATGTCAACAAGCCAGGAAATTCCAGAGTGCTCTTCACAATAAGGGCATCTACTACAATAAAGCAATATGAAAGAAAATTTTTTTAAATCTACTTGTCAAATTAATCCCTATGAAATGACAATCTTCAGACATAATAAATGGAGAAGCAAGGCTTAGAATCCATCCCTTTTTCTCATTTCTTCTTAAATCTTTTAAAACTCAGAAGATAAAATGAGGAGATGAGAGGATGAGGGAAAGGGGAGTTTTGCATGCTCAGTGGTTAGAGCACTTGCCTAGGAAGAGTGAGGCCCCAGGTTTGACCCCCCCACCTCCACATAATATCTGGGTGTGATGGTATATGTGTGTGATTTCAGTACTGAGGAGGCTGAGGCCAGCCTGCATTACATAATCAGATCAGGACCAAGCGAGACTAAAATGAGACCCTGTCTCAAATGAAAAAAGTGAAATGGTAGGAAAACTAGGGTCAAACAGTCCTGAAGCTTCTATGAAACTCTTTATTCGTAGTACTAAACTGTGGATGATAATTCTCTGCATATTTATTTACCAGTGAACCAAATGTCAATTCTGTCTGTGAATTAAATGGATTTGTAATTAGAGCTTTTGTTTAATGTGCTCTAAAGATCATTTCTGCTTCTGTGTGGACCACACTTCCATTTTTAAACGTAATTGCTCTGAAAGCCCAGAGGATGCTAATGTAGATTCAGACCAATACAGTTTAATATGGAGAGTTATGATTAAGGATTAACAGTATAAATTTTTCTAAGGGAAAAGAAGTGTAATTTTTCTCCTCGGCCCTCCTGTTGGTGGCTTCCAGTGACACAATGCTGACACCATAAGCTCCGGAAGCTGTAGGACTTTGTACACGTCCTGCAGCCCCCAGCTAGCCACATTCATTGTGCAGCATGCCCTACAAAGCAAACTCTTCACTAAGCCAGACTTCTCAGACACAGTCTAAGAAGAAAAAATTTATTACAATCCAGGCAGTTCCAATATTTTGCCTCAATATTGAACTTCTGCAAAGGTTAGGGGAGGCTTTAGATTGAGTCTGGATGTTTGGTTATGCTGGAGCACAAGGTCAGCCACAGCCTGAAGCAAAGTGGATGTGGGAGCTTTTCCCATCACCCAGGCATGAGCCAGGCCACAGGGAGGCAGGGCCACTGCATGAGGTGACTATTTCTAAAGGTCCCCTGGGGGTCACCCCAGACACATGAGACACACAAATGTGTCTTTCCTTGAGCTCTTCTCAGAGAAAACTGCTGATGAACAGAAAGAATAAACTTCTGAGGGTGGAGATTAAGGGAATCGGACATCTTTGGGGCTTTGCATCCACAGGTGCTACTTTCCTTCCAAGGAGGATACATCTGACTGGCTACAGGTTTTTCTTTTTTCTTCGGCTAAGAGAGAAATGCTAACTCTAGGCCAAAACTGACACTCTGGTGATTATGTAGAGAGGCTGAAAACTGCCACAATTGGTTCTCGTTACCTACTCTCACTCCTTCTTCAGCAGCTTCTCAAAGTCAACATTAAAAGGATGAAGAGAATTGCAATTCCTGGGAATATATCCAAAAGATACCAAAACAACATGTAGCAGAGATACATGTATACCCATGTTTATAGCAACACAACTAACAATAGCTAAAATATGGAAGGCACCAAAATACCCATCAACAGACCAGTGGATACACAAACTGTGGTATTTATACACAATGGAATACTATGCATCTGTAAGGTACAACAGCGTGGAGGCTTTTGCAGACAAATGGAAGAAACTTGTGAACATCGTGCTTAGTGAAGTGAGTCAGAAGCAGAAGGTGAAACATCGAATGGACTCTCTGATATGAGAGACCCAGATCACAACTCCTTTGGAACTTAAGACGAAAGACAAAGTGAAAGAGGGGAGTAGGATGGGGGTGGAGGGAGGGAGGGTGGGTAGGGGAAGGGACAAAAGGAGAGTGGGAAAGCCCTTGTCACCTTGACAAGATACTATGTGCACAAAATGCTCAACCTCATTGTAAACCTTGAATTTTGCACGTATACATATTAATAAAATGTGGGGGGAAAATAGAGAACTGCAATTTGAGGAACCACGACAGCTTAGGACCACCGTGGAGCCCCCTCTCTGATCCTGCTCCATACTCTGCCCTGCTCTCCTCACCACAGCAAAAGAGACTAAGATTCCCCGTGCAGTTCCCTATGAAACATGTCACCCTCCCAAGTCTGCTTCCCATGGGTTAAGCACACTGCAAACCTTGCTTAGGAGAATACGCACTATGCTAAGATTTTAACTTCAGAATACTGTATTAAAAAGAGCTATGAGACTAGCACCATTTTAAGTGTTATAAAGGTTACAATGAGAAATATGCAGATGGTCCTTCACACCAAAGAGCATAAAGTCTACTGAGTAAAAACAAGATTAAGTTGTGTTCCACTAAACTTGGTCCATGCTGGAGAAGCCTCTGTTTTTTTTTTTTTTTTTTTTGGGGGGGGGGGGGGAGATTGTTTTGGGTTTTGTTTTGTTTTGTTTTACTTCGTTTTGTTTTTGGTTTTGTTTGGTTTGGTCTGGTTTTACAATACTGAAGACCAAACTCAGGGCCTTTGCACTGAACTATATCCTCGGCCCATTTTTATTTTTGATTTTTGAGTCAGAGTTTTTCTAAATTGCTAAATTGTTGGGAGTGGTGGGGGACTTGAACTTAGGGTTCTCCTGCCTCAGCCTCCCAACCTCTATTCTTGAATCAGCACTTACGGTGACATCAAAGTAGAATCACTGTAGGTATCATCAGTGTTGTAAAGTGTGTGTGAGTGTGTGTGTGTGTGTATGTGTGTGTGTGTGAGTGAGTGTATGTGTGTGTGTTGTGTGTGTGTCTGTATCTGTGCCTGTGTGTGTCCTGGAACTTCTTGGATCCATAAATAGTGGTCTTATTATCAAATTTTTATTTATTTTTTTTTTAAGACAGGTTCTTGTTCTGCAGCCCAGGCTGGTCCTGAACTCTATATGTAGCCCAGGCTGACCTTGAAGATTACAGATGTACACCACCTTATGTGGTACTGGGGAATCAAACTCAGCACTCTAACTGCTATTATTCCTTCAGCTCTCGTGAACAAATTATAAAGGCAAAGAATTAGAAAGGCATTTGACTGAAGGCGCATTTCAGCTATAGAGATAAGAGAAAAAGCCTCTGCGCAGAGATACCAAATTCAAAGGATTCCCTCAGGAACATAATCATGCTGGACCCCCTACCTGGATAATGAAGGGGGAAATGAGAAAACTGCTTCTGCAATTTTATCTTTTTTTAGATAAATTAGCAGGATAATTATCTTGACTCTTCTCTTCTCCCAAGAGGGTGGAGACACAGCTGGGCTACTGCACAGAGGCCAAGCCCATTTGATCCAAACGAAGGGCGCATCACAGTAGGGTGCAAAACTAAGCCTCTGACTCTGACGGAACTCTTCCTGCAATCTGCCTCTAGAGAACATCTTTGTTTTAGGGGTTGGGATGTAATTAAAGCTTATCAAATTATCCCACCCATTTCCGTGGACGCAACTGCCTCTGTATGCTGTTTCTTACTACTGTATCCAGGTGCTGCCACATTTTCCTCCAGTCTTATCTTTGGGTAATTCTTGAAGAGATCAATATCCTTCACAATCAAAGCTTTATTTTTGGTCATAGACACCATTTCCCTTAACCACTGTAATCTAAAGATTTGACTGTCTTCAGCCATTCATCCAATTTGCAGAGTAAGTCAAGGCATAAGTGGAACTCAATGGGCAAGTAGATCTCTCCCCTTCATTGTAGAACCAACATGGGTGCTAGGTCTATCAGGGAGGATCAGTGTCAAATAAACAAGAACATCTTGGAGAGCTACTTCAGCAAAACGTGCTTTATTACAAATGTTTGTCCCTCAGAGATAGAGGGGTGGCTATGTTCAAATGTGTCCCTGCCAGAGTTCAGGGGTGGCCCACATGGCTGTGTTGGGAGATAGGGCCTTTGAAAAGTGATTGAGTAGCCTAGGCTCCCCACATCAGGGTGGGATGGGGATGTGACCTGCTACTCAGGCCATAAGCTCCTGCTCTTTTTGCTTAGAAATTGACCCAATTGAAGACCATTTATTAAGATAAATAGCAAAAAGGATTGTATTCCACCATGTTTGAGGGGAAGGGGACATGCACACCTCAAATCTCCAACCTCCTTGCGCAAGGATGCAACTATAGCTTGGAATAAGGAAGGACTACAGAGACAATTTCCATTTTCAAGCTTTATCTGTGGAAGGAAACCAACTTCAGATCTCCCCTGAAATGAACTTACAGTCTGTTGCTGATAGGGACAGGGTTGTTAGCAGGCTCTTTTTTTATTTTTTTTTTTTATTTTTATTTATTTTTTTTTTTTAAACAGGGTCCTGCTCTATAATACAAGCTGGCCCAAACTCATTATGTAGCCCAGACTTGCTGGCCTACAACTCAGGGCAATCCTCCTGCCTCAGCCTCCGGTGCTGGGATTATAGACATCCACCATCACAACCGGGTATTAGGTGGTGCTGGCTGATGAAGCCGTGCCCTCCTGCTTCCTAAGCAAGGGCTCTAATCACTGGACTATGGGCCCCAGCTCCAAAAGTTCTAATCTGTACAGGAAAAAATAAGAGAGCCACTCTCAAACTCACAGGTACACATCCTGCTGCTAAGTAAGGAAGAAGACATTTTTAAAAATCTGTGGATTAGGATTCTTAGAAACACAGAATTTAGGCCTGTATCAAACGATACAGACAGATGTGGATTTACAATATTAGGTCAGCTTAGGGAGACAAAAGTGAGGCATCTGCAATAGCTGAATGCAAGGTCAGGTCAGAAGGAAGGGTTGCACGTGGCGGCCTGCACGTGGGATCAGCTGCCCAGAGGAGACAGCGGGAGCCGCAGAAACAGGAGATCGGGGTGCAGCAGTAATCCACAATGAAGGCCACAGAAGGGGGCGATGGGTGACCCAACATCAGTCTGAGATGGAGGCTACAGAGGAACAAAATCAAGGATTCAACCCCAATCCGAGGTGGAAGGTCGAGAAGCCTGTCAGGGAGCAGCTGGTGAGAGCCGGGGCTGGGAATCCATGTCTGGAGGCAATGGCGAAGACCAAACTCTGGCAGAGGCGACAAAGCCTTTCTTCTCCTTTCTCTCTTCTTAGGTTCAAGCTACCCTCCACTACCCTCCGTTGTCCATTGGTCGGTGCTGTCCACGTCCACTGCCTTCTTCCCTCAGTTTGCCAGCCTATGACTCAGTGGTCCACACCCAGACTGGATCCTACTAATCAGCTGCGCATTCCTACCCTGTTCGAGTTGGCACATGATACACAGTCATCACTGGTAGCCTCTCCAGGAAGAACCAGGGTCGAGTCGCAGGTTAGATCAAGCCGGCCTTAACTTTTTAAGTTCGGAACTCCTTTTAGGCCAGTTACAGGAGCCCTGGGGCAAGGCTTGACAGAAAGAGCCCATCCCCTCCTGCCTTTCTGCCTTCCTCTACGTGAGGACACAGCCCTCCCCAGACTCCACACTGGACTCCAGCCTCCAGAACTGCTAGACACTGACTCCTGTTCCCTATAAATCACCCGGTCTCAAGTCCTTTGTTACAGCTGCACAGAATGAAACAGCAGATGGTCACCAAATGTGGCTCTGGAGACTCATTTTAAAATGTCAACATGGCCAAGGCTTTAAGTCCCTAAAACTTAGCTCTGAGGCTGAACCTGGCACAGTTCAGCTGAATGGCAGAATGCTGTGGAGATGGGGGCCTCTACCTACGTGGACTTGTCTGTCCCTGGGTCTTGATAGCTAATTGTCCTACTTGTGTTATTATCTGTCAATTTTTCCTAAATCACCTCCAGTGTATGTATATATTTATTAAAAATAAGGACTGGATGTTCAATATTGCACAAGCAATCATTCCAAAATTATAAATTCAAGAATGCCTGTTACTTATACGCATATATACGTATGGAATCACATAAATGTATACATACACATATGTATGTATGTATATGTAGTCACTCTACATACAGTGGCTACTGGCCCACTGTAGCAGAGCTTCTGTGACTTACTCTCTTCGTTCTCTTCTTTTCATGAGCATCTTTTCCTGACATACGTGATATGGGCTGTACCGTGGTTGCTTATTCTTTCTGAGTGTGCTCACAGCAGACAGGTTTTCTGTGCAATTACCAATGTTTATGACATCTTCTGAGTTAACAGCATCTGTTGGTCTGGAATATTTGTGCAACACATAAAATTCATGGAAATTTTTGAGAGAATGTTTAGTAGGCTCTAATTCTAGCTAGGACAGAGCCACAGACTAGTACCAGTTCATGGGCTGGACAGGAACAGGGAACAGGGCCACAAGGCAAGAGGTGAGCAGCAGGCCAGCATACAAAGCTCCAGCTGCATTTGTAGCAGCACCTCCCA
Organism: Ctenodactylus gundi; assembly: GCA_004027205.1. Taxonomy (NCBI): domain Eukaryota; kingdom Metazoa; phylum Chordata; class Mammalia; order Rodentia; family Ctenodactylidae; genus Ctenodactylus; species Ctenodactylus gundi. Next base: position 93,505 of record PVKB01000728.1, on the reverse strand, counting down.
CCACTCACACGACTGCCCCACCTCCCGCCTCTGTCAGATCAGCAGTGGCATTAGAGACTCTCAGAGGACTGTGAACCCTATTGTGAAATGCGTGTGCAAAGGATCCAGGCTGTGTATGCTCCTTATGAGAACTTTATGCCTGGAGATCCGAGGTGGAGTTGAGGAAGTGAAGCAAGCATCATCATCCTCCACCCAAGACTTAAAAGTATCTCCCACAAAGACACCTGGTCCCAGGTGTCAAAAGCTTAAGGATCCCGTTCTAGCCTGTTCTAAACAACTTGCCTAGAAGGCTTCAAAATATTTTAAGTAAAATCAATGCCCCTCAAGATCACACACAACTCTGCATCTAGTTATAACAGTAAATATTAGAATTATGCAATTCAAAGTAGAAAATAGGTTTTTTGACTATGACTCATTAATGCAAAAAAATTTTAGAGAAATACAATGTATCCACCTTCATATTTTTTTAAAAAAACAAGTATTTACATTCATCATTATTTTCAAGTAGCTAAGGATAAAATGGATAAAATACCACATATATTTTATATATGGTCAAATACTGATTTTTGAAACTAGAAATACTAAAATAACAATATTACTTAGATATTAAGATTGACACTTTTTATCTTCTAGCTCCTACTTCCTTATATTTTTTAAACTTCTACAGTGAACATATATTGATTTGAAAATACAATTCTGGAACATTCCAAGCAACCATACAGCTAATGTCTTATTTTCCATATCCCCAAATCCAAACCATCAAAAATTTTAAGATAATTTGATCTTCCTGGCCATGGTCAACAGACTGATTGTTTTACTTAAGTAAGTCAGTAATTTCATAGAACAGATTAATATAAGTTGAAGAGAATAAATGTTGAAATAAACAATAAAATTATTAATCAACATTCACTATACATATATCAACATACATTAAAATCTAAATATCTTACAAAATTAAGAATTTATCCTGTTTAGAATTGTAACAAGACCACATTTTTGTAAATGAAAATTATTTCTCCATTTATAATCAGTTGTAGAAGCATTCTTAACCTGTACTATTAAAATAGACAAAAAAATCATATGGCCTAAAGTACATGTATATAATTGTTATTATTTTAGTAACTGGCATAACTTTATGTAATTGCAATGACTACTTGGGGAACTGACATTTACAGAATCTAGAATTCACTTGCAAATTAAAAGACATATTTGCACAGTATTTTATTTTAATGTATTTGACAAGATCCATGCTGTTACAGTGAAATTCTTCTAAGTACTAAGTACCTCAAAGAATACACAGCAATCTTGACATAAGAAGGGAGAACAAAACAGTCAACTGGGCTGCCCAACTGAAACCCATTAGAGAATTTTTAAAAAGTGTAACATATGGCCCTGCAGTAAACAAGTTTATAGACTATTTAAGAAATGCAATGAACATCATTAAATTTTTTGAAAAGTTAAATATGAATCATATGGTGTTGATTATAATAAATATTCAGGAAAAAACAGCAAAATAGCAAAAAAAAAAAAAAGATAACAGTCATAAAAGGCTTCCTGGAGAGAAGATTCAAGAAAAGTCAGCTGGGGGCTGGAAGAATGGCACAGCAGTTAATGTGCTTGCCCTGCAAGCACAAGACCCTGAGTTGCTTCCCCAGCACCACATAGAGCTGGGCATGGTGGAACAGGGCACCCAGCTCTCAGGAGACTGAGGCAGGCAGATTGTCCTGAGTCCAGGGCCAGCTTAGGCTACACCAGTGAGTTCAGGACCAGCCTGGGCTGCAGAGTGAGACCCTGTCTCAAGAAAAAGAAAAAAAAAAGTTTAAAAAAAAAAGTCAGCTGGGCATGGTGGTGCACACATGTAATTCCAGTGATCTAGTAGGCTGAGGCAGGAGGAGTGTAAGTCTGAGATTCTCCACCCCCACCAGCAATCTTACCGACTTAATGAGACCCGTCTCAAAACAAACAAAAAAAATTAAAAAGAGCTGGGAATATAGCTCAGTGCAAAGGTCTGGGGTTCAATCCTCAGTCCTCAAAAAAAAAAAAAAAAAGTGACAAGAAAGATGTGTGTGGTCTCCAGTTAACAAACAGGGACCGATGCAATTTCAAAGTCGATGACCATGGCTTAAAATTCCACGGAGGAAACGGGAGACTGAGTGAGAAAGGAGCCTGGATGGGAAGCCAGGGAGAAGCACAATAAGCAGAGGGAAGAGAAAGGGAATGACAGCGCCTCTCGCTGTCCCAGGCCCAGCACCCCAAAGCGCCGAGTGTGTCCCTTCTCCAGGCCTGGCTCCTGGAGCCCCTGGGATCTATCCGGAACTCCCAGGACCCTTTTCTGTGCTCTAGCAACTGAATCTGATCTCATTAAGCACCCACAACACCTGGGGCTCCATCATTGCGGTGGGGATTGCCTATCTTGTCAGCATATTCAACAAAAGCTAGATAATCTATTATTTGAAAAAAAACTATGAATAGATAATGTGATACATAAATGCTATATTTATTTCAACTATTTGCAAGAAGCTTGGTGTTTGGGGCTTATGCAAATATACCGAATTAAAGCTGGCTAATTTATGACAGGAAACTTGAATCTAATCTTTTTCATTTGACAAAGTCTGAAAAGAATGAGGGGAAGTCGTTGGAATGAATATGGATCTGTTGGGGGCAACAGAAACTCATATGTGGAAATGATCTATGGGCCATTCAATTCAACTTCCTGCCAATGCCAAATTGCTTCCTACCATAAACTTCAGAGGTCACAGTTAAAGTGTTTTAAATATGACTCAGCTGCTACCAAACATCAAGGACAGCATGTCTGAGTCCTGGTCAGTCTACTTCAATAAAAACTGGTGACCATCTGTAAACTGTATAATCTATCCAATCCACATCTAAACTTATTTTCTGCTTGTACTTGGCTTTAGAGCAGTAAAAAATTAGAATATATAGCTGTATATCCGTATCTTGCCTTATTCTGTCTTATTGTATATATTTTTCAGGGTGTCACTTGTCCCTAAGGGGGCACACTAAAAGAACTGGGCTCACTTTCATGCATCCTAGCCTTAGTCCCAAAAATGTGCATAGCCCTATCCCCCACACCTTGGCTACCACACCAAAGCAACTTCCAAACAGCTAAGGTTATTTTAGTCGATTGTTCTGGCCTTTCTTCAGAAAGGAAATCCCTGGTTAATTTCAGATCTGAGGAATGTCTCCATTCCTTCTAATACAGGAGATCCCTGCTAAGACAATATCCAATTAAATAATCCCCCATGTGAAAGACAAATGAACAGCTATAGGAATGAACAAACTTCAATCCAGTCCTCAAGTGTCAAGATCCAACCTAAAGCATACATCTTTCAATAGCTTCCCATGGCTTTTAAATTAATAACCAAATCTTCAACATGGCCTACAAAGCCCTGAAAGTTATCTGTATATTTTTTAGAAAAAGGAAAAAGATGACAGAAGCGGACCAGACTTACAGAGATCGTTAGCAAAGAACAGTGGAGGGGCTGGAGGAAGAGTGCAGTGGTTAAAGCCTTTTCCTAGCAAGTTCAAGGCCCTCAGTTCCATTCTCCAGAACCATGTAAATTGGGTGTGGTGGTGCAGGCATGTACTTCTAGCACTTGAAAGGCTGAGGCAGTAGGACTGGTGTGAGTTGGAAGTCAGCCTGGTCTACATATGGATTCAGGACCAGCCTGGACTTCAGAGCAAGACCCTGTCTCAAAAAGAAGAAAAAGAAGAAGGAGGAGGAGGAGAAAGAGGAGGAGAAGGAAAACAGTGGGTTCTGTTGTTCACCATGTTGTTTGTTTCATTTGAGATAAAAGGGAAAAAATAGATGCCAAAAAGAGAGTGAGGGAGACTGAGTGGCAATACGGGATAAGTGAGTAATGCCATCTCTGACATGCGATTAATGACTAATCAATGTTAATGCATAACGGCCACCCACCCCCACAGGTGACAGACTAGGGAACCAGGGAGTTGCCTCTAGGAAGAAAACAGAGTGAAGAAGCAGCAGAGTCATAAAAGATGCCCCAGGTTGGACCTTGGAATTAATTTGTTACTGACCACATTCTCTCTGTAAGGAGGCTGGGTGGATTAAATCTAAAATATCCCCCACAGTCACATATGTTTGGCAGGTGATGGGACTGTGGGAGTGCTGTTCTCACCAGTGGGTTTATCACTGATGAATGCCTTTAGGACTGAGGTGCTGGTGGGAGCTGCAGGTCGAGGGAACACAGAAGGAGGTACTCTCATGCCTGGCTCCTGCCCCCCTACCCTGCTATCTGGATGACACGCAGCAGGCAGCTATCCTCCACACCACGCCCTTTCACCATTACCTTTCTGCCTTGAACCTGGCCAATGATGCACAGACTGAGACCTCTAAAACTGTGAGCTAAAATAAATCTCCTCTCCTTTAATTTGTGGGTGTCAGTATTGTGTCTCAGCAATTAAAGTGACAAAGACAGTGATTGATGTTTATACCATCTTTTAATAAAGATTTTATTTTGTCCATGGCTGACCATCTCTGATATTAACCAAAACCTGAATCTTATTCTTAAAACATGCAGAATCACTGTCTTCCACATATACTTTTTGTGGTCCCAACCACTTTTTATAGGTTCCCTCCAACTGATATGTTACTACACAGAAGAACTACTTTAACTTTGCAAATCAAATAGCATGCATACGATGTACTTATATTTAAAAACAAAGGGCGTCTTGACTTCTGAATTGTTGATCTGTGAAGCTTTTCATTGGGAGTTTTCAACACTAATTAATAAATAACAGCATGTTGGACAAGAAAATATAATATTAAAAAAACTAATAGATACACATTTCAGAAGCTATGTAACACTGACTTCATCTCATCACAGTGTCACAATTTCAGTGTTTTCCTCAATGAAAATTGACAGTTGGCATATTAGACCAATTATAAAATAGAAAATAGCATGTACAATAATCACAGTGAAGCCCTCATGATCGGGCCCTTGCCTTCCTTTTCCAATTTGCTTCTTCCCAAAACAAATTATTTCCTCCAGCCACAATTCTCTAAGCACCTTGCAGATCCTTGGGGTCCCCCTCATCCCTTTACTCATAAAATGGTTTCTAGGATTGTCCCTCTTGACTTTTAATTGCTTTGAGGACAAAAACCAAGAGTTAGTAATTCTTATATCCCCTATAGGTCTTAGAATGGCATCTGCATATTTTAAAATATGCCATATGGGTAGTGGGTAGCTTGACCAATGGGTACTAAGTTAGACTTTATTAGTACCAAAATCAAAAATCTCTGAGGTAACATTATGCAGTATGGTGGCCACAGATCATAATTACCTATGGTACTTTTCAAAAAGTAAGAAGAAAGGATTATGAAAGCTTTCGCCACAAGAATTAATGAGTGTCCAAGGAAGTAAGTATATTCCACGTGATGCAATAATTACACCATGTATCCATGGGACACCATTAAGATGTGGAATTTTTGTTTTTTGAGTCATTTCAATTTTCTTAAGGTACGAGAAATGCTTACACAAAGACTCTCCTTGAATTTCCCGTAATGACTTCTACTATGATTACGGTGATGTTGGTATCAAAAGGCACAGGAAGTTTGCCAACCGTCAGTACTATCCATTCTTAATCTGGCCAAAAGAACCAGCTTTGGGGACCATAAAAGGAGCAAAAGCAAATGGGCAGACTGAAACAATAAAAGCCGTGCAAGGCCATTCAATGGAAGAACAATTTCTCACTACCTTAAATGAGTGTGCTGGTCCAGTGTACAGATGTTGAAGAAATACTCCCATTTAGTTAATAGTGCATGATAGACCCCGTCAGAATTAGTCTCTGTTCTTTTGAGGGACTTGTAGTTTTTTGTTCTGCTCTTTTAGCTTCAGTTTCAGGAAAGTTTGACCTTCCTATTGAAACTGCCTCCTCTTTGGAATTCCACCCTTTCCACAGCACACTAGCAGAGTGCATCTATTCTGCTCAGAGTGAGAAGCTTTGTGCATTAGGTCACCCACTCCATTTAGGTATGGAGACATTCCTCAGGTGTGTGAAATAACTTTGATAAAGCTCAACTTCTTGCCATGAAAGATGGGGGCATTAGGCTCTAATGTTGACAGAAGTAAGTAGTGGAAGTATTTTGTACATAACCTCCCTCATCTTTGTGATTTTAAAAGATGTGAATGCTTTACATTTAAATAATGATAGTAAAGACAATGTTTATCAAGTGCCTGTTATGGCTGGGATCTTAAATACCCCCAATGGTCCCTAAGCTAAAGGCTTGGGAGACATTACTGGGAACTTGTGGTAGAGGTACTATTAGATGCTACGGTGGAGGTGCTATTAGGAGGCAGAGCAAAGAGGAAGGTTGTTAGATTGCTGGGCATGCCATCAAAAGGAATACTGGGGCCTTGATCACCTTCTGTTTGCTTCCCAGTCACCATGAAGTGAGCAGCCTTGCTCCATGGTATATGCTCCAACGTGACAATTTTGTCAACACTAACTTCAAGTAATGAAACAACCCTTGGACTGAAAACTCTACAAGCATGAACCAAAATAAATATTTTTGCTTTATAAATTGCACTTTGTCCAATGGCAGAAAACAACTAACACAACTATATGTGACCATGCACTGCCAACGGATTCAACTAATGCTTATAGGCAATAATATGTCTTAACATCCTCTTTTAACAGGTGAGAAAACTGCAGCACAGAGAGGTCAGAGCCTCATGGTCAGGTAGCACAGCTGAAGTAGACCCAAGACAAATTCCATACATCCTACTCTGAACTATGACATTGTGTTATGTTCCTAATTAACTGCACACCTCAACACTTAGCTGGCATCTGAGAGGGTGGCAGAGTTTACAAATTTACAAATTATTGGCCAATTTACTATTTAAAGTCCTCGCCAATAGGATCTTAAAAGGGAGTGAGTAAGAAAGCAAGTAGGCAGTTCAGGCAAATTTTTTCTAAAACTGGGCAATTTGAGAACAGCTAGATGTCACTTGGCCAGGTCCCTCTGATGCAGGTGAGAAGGTGACCTGCTAGACTGCTGTAGCCAGGCACGCCCCATACTCATGCTGCAAGACAAAGGTGTCCAAGACACAGTATTACCTTGTGTTTTTTTGTTTACAGATCTCCCTAGATTGACTACACAGATCCATCCCTTAAAGGAGGAGGTGAGTTGGCCCTGCAGCCCTGCGCAGAGGCTCCTGTCCATACTTACTGGGGGAAAAGAAAGGGCACAATGAGGGGTTACAACACATAGGGCAGGAGTCATTTGCACAGCCTTACTGAAGGGGGCTGAAACTAACACAATGGTTACTTAGAATCACAGAGCAAATAGGAGCAGGTAATAACAAAAAAGGAACAGGCAGGCCGCAGTCATACTGACCTTCCAGGATTACAGGCAGGCGGACCCTAAGTGCATTCCACAAGGCCTGGAGGAGGACTTCACAGTTGTCTGGGAAGTTAGCAGTGTTCACAAAGTTCAGTTCACACTTAAACATTACCCAGCTTAGGTAGAGGCAGACAGAGCACAGGCACACATGCTCTCTCAGCAAGCACTGTTTTAATCTGTGAGGCAGAAAGCCTAAATTTCAGCCTATGGATTTTTGAAAGGGTTTTTATATTTCTGAGTTCTTAACAGTCTTCACCCCCACCAACCAGAACCAAATTCCCATAGGAATTTCACCGGCAGCTACCTAAGTGTATGTAAATATGTGCTGGACTGGAGTCATATTTGAGAAGCTTCTTCTGCTTTCTACCTTTGTGCTTATTTGGACCAAGGCAATATGAGGGGAAAGAACATAAAATAGAGCATGGGTGAGTGATTATGCAGCTACTCTATGCTGGATTAATATCTAACTGCCCAATGTTTGTTAAGTGATTTGGAAACATACTACTCTTACTACATACTCAGGTACCCTAAAACTTGGAGGATGAGCTAATATTATCAAGGTGATAAATTAAAATACAAAAGCATCTCACTAAACCAGAATAGTCTAGGCATAGTGGCTCAGGCTTGTAATCCTAGCACTATGGAAGGCTGAGGCAGGAGGATGGCAATTTCAAGTCCAAACTCGGCAATTTAGCAACTCAGTGAGACCATGTCCCAAATTAAAAATATAGATAGACCTTGACTATATATGTATGTGCACAAAATGCCCCAAACCAATGTAAACCTTAAATTTTGCACTTACACATATCAATAAAATGGCAGAAAAAATAAACTAAGGGAAAGAATAAAGGAGAAACATTGTTACAGCTTCTTCCTAGGAAAACTCTGGCCTGGCCTGGCCTGGCCTGAGTCTCCAGACTCACTTGGCTTCTGTTTGGTTTCTGTCTGCAATGCCTTAAGTATCTCTCCAGCCTTTGCCATGTGCTTTCAACATGACCAGCTGGCCACGAATGGATTGTGTGAGACCTTCTGAAAATGTGAGCTAAATAAATCTTTTCTCTCTTAAAAAATATAGATAATAGATAGATAGATAGATCAAAAGGGCCGAAGCCCTGGGTTCAATCCTCAGTAGCACAAAGGTGAAAAAAAAAAAAAAAAAAGGTGGTGTGTACAAATTTTCCTGATGGCAAAACGTCCTCAAAAGGAAAACTACCATATCAGCCACATCAGAGTATAATATAACCAATTAAGTGGTTCAGAAGAATCTGGAAGAGCTCACTCTGGAAGGTCGGGCCAGAACTTGTCCAGAAGCCAAAAGAGAAATCAGAAAGGCAAAGAAAGGAACATTCTGGCCTGAAGGAAAGGTAAGACAAGGGCATGGAGCTGAGGGGTAGGACACCTAGGGGGATCTCCAGGATCTGGCCTGGCCAGGGCAGAAGAGGAAGGGAGGCAGGCAGAGCCCAATGCCCAAAGTCTAGCACACTTTAATCACCTGCCTCTTTATTATCATCCTATTTATGGTACAATGGAGGGTGGGCAGAGGGTGAGAGAGAAAGCAGGAAGTGCATGCTCACAGGCATAGCTTCTAGGGATCATCTCAGCAATCTTGAGGGGGGCGTGTTAAAAAGTGCAAGACTGGAGATGAGAAGATCAGTGGGGAGCCTGTCATGACACAGGTGAACAGTCATGAGAGCAAGCGACACCTGAGGTGGCAGGCACGGGAGGCCTGGTGGGATATTCAGCAGGTAGAATGAGCAGGAATGGAAGGAGGGTGTGTGTTGGGGTGGGGGGAGGCATCAAAGGCACCTGGGAGTTTGTCTAAATGCAGATTCTCAGGCCCAATGCAGCTTGGAGACTCCACATGCCTGCTGATCAAGCCTTGAGAATTCAAAGATCACTTCCTACTCACCTCAAACGCCATCTGTCTCTGGGACTAAATATGGATGGACACCAGGAAAAAAAGAAATAATCTGTTGATTCGGGACCAGGTGCTAGTCCAATGGAAGACAAGACTACATCAGAGTTAAGCCATTTGGAGATAGAACCATTATGCAAGCTGGTCAAGAAGGCAGAGGGCGGTGATACAATGAAGGAGCAGCTAAGACCACACCAGAGGCACAGAGCACCTAGGTGCAGTGTGCAGGAACCCACCCAGCCAGGGCAGCAGCCAGGACCTCAAAGGACATCGTCTGCCTGGGCCTGGCACTGGCACACCTTGTACTCCAACTGGGGCTTCGGATACCAGCTCCTCTGAGCTGGTTTGGATCTCAGGTTCCAGCCTGGGGATCTGCCTCTGTTTCCATGACAACCCAGTCCCCTTTGAGCTCTACTTTTGCTCTCTGGCTGCTGCATCTGTATTTATGCACCCAATGGTTCTAATTTGTCACTCTTCCCAAGGCGCTATTTCCATCTGGGCCACCCTACATCTGGTCTCCAGCTCCATCCGACCCTTCCTGGCATTCACCCTCCTCGCATCCATACTCAGACCCTGCTCCTGGCTCAGGGCACAGACTCCCTGTCCTGGCCAATCCCAACCTCCGTGTGCTGGGTCAGTTTCCTGTGTGGGATGCCAAAGATAGAGAAGCTTCCCGTGGGGTCTGAATGGAAGGAAATGGCAGTCATTAAAACCACAAGCTTTGAATTCAGACTCCAACCTAGACTGTGTGCCAGACCTTGTCTCTCCAAGGTTCCGTTTGCAGACCCCCATGACAAGCACACCTAACCTCGTTTCTCCTCCAACAGCTGCCTACCCCAGCTTCACCAACTCAGTTCAAAGACATGACTGGGTCTCTTTCAATTATACTTAATTCCTCAAGCAAACATCTAGCTACTCTCATTCAGAGAATGCTTGATCTCTCCCTCTTGAACCCCACCCTAACCGCAGAGGTAGCCCATGATAGGTCAGTCTACAGACCTATTTTCTGCAGTGAGGTATGACAGAAACTGGGTTTTCAGTTGTACTGTGTTGGCTGCCTCGATGTCTTGAATTGAATCAATTCAAACTGTTAACCTTGGATGGTCACTTTGCCTTTGGGGAAGAGCTAGAAGTCGTACAGTGCCAGACCTGAGGAATAAAGTGAATGAGGGCACATCTCATTTTTATGAGCCTGCCTTTCCACGGGACTCAGCAGCTGCATGCACCATATTTTTAAACACAGCTCATAAAACACTCACAAAAGAGGACTTCCAGAACTACTTCAGAAAGTGACAAGAATGATGGGATAAGTGTGTCTGAACTGAGGGAAAGCATTTTGAGGGAATCATAGTTTTTACTGTGATACAGTTTTAACTTAAATATTCACCAGGTTTTAGCCACTTCTTGTGTATGTGTGTACATTACAGGTAGATAGACAGATAATAGATGGCAGATAAGTAAGTTCTGCCTCTCTGAGAACACTCAGTAATATACATAATACTTTTAACATTACTGAAATAAGGATGTATCTTACAATCAACCGTAGGACAATTTACCTATTAACAGTACAAAAAGAAATAAAATGCCTTGCAATCTATATTACATTAGACTTAATGAGATACACATGGCCCCACGGTCATCTCAGAAAGCCCAGGAAAAGTGATTTGCTTTTCTCTCACTCTCTGTAAGGATTCTCAAACTCTGCTGCTTCTCTGATCACAAATCAGAATTCAAAAGGTAGGCAAAGGGATCAGTCTTATCTGTCATTGTGTCTGGCTCCACTGTCAAGTTGCTCCATCAGATATGAACATAGACACTTCTGTAAAGACATCTTGTAGACACAGTGAACACCTGTACTAAACAAGATCAACCTTCATCATCTGGGCAGGCCTAACCTCACAATCCTATGGTTTTAAGATCAGAACTCAGGTTTCCTCAAGGAAAAATAAATCCCACAACATCTGTTCTGTCCAGAGGCCTTCTAGCCAACCCTTCCTGGCAGCTTGCTATGTAGATTTTTGGACTCTCTCAAACAGACAGTGGTTGGATTTAATAAGCCATTTCTGGCAATAAAACTATCTATATTGGCTACTGTTCTGTTTCCCTGTTAGAATCCTGATAAATACAGAGGGTCAATGGTACTTGTTTCTTTTTCATGTAGCATTTTCTCTTTTAGATATGTGGTTCTTTGAAAGGATACTACATTCCTATACCTCTTATATTTACATGAAGATACAGTGTGGAAAAAAAACATTTATTTCTGCTCTTTTCCCCATCCTCCAGCTCCCAAATTACCACCATCTATCACAGGTAATCACCATGATTATGTTCTTGTGCATAATTATAAAGTTTTTTACACATATGCAACCAATACAGAATACATGTAAAGCTTCATTCACATTAACAGCCACCTCCTGTTGCTTGCACAACCACCTGAGCTCCACGACTTATCAGGTCAGCATTGGCATTAGATTCGCAAAGGAGCACGAACCCTACTATGAACTGCACATATGAGGAATCTGGGTTGTATGTTCCTTATAAAATAAAGTGCACAAAAAATGCAACGTGCTTGAATCATCCTATGCCGGCACCACCAGCACAACCAACCACTCCAGTTCACAGAAAACTTGTCTTCCGTGAAACTTGTCACTGGTGTCAAAAATGCTGGGAACCACTCTCTTAGTGTCTCGGTTTTCTCCTTGACATAATCGACATAGAGAGAAAGAGAAGTTTTTTTCACTTGCCCCCAGTTCTCAAGTCAGTCCCTGCTAACTCTTGTGTTAGGAGTCTTCAATGGCAGAGGGCCCATTTCTCCTAAAAGTGTTCACTTGGTGGCTTTACAACACAAACACCTGGAATTTTTTCATTATAGGCTCCAGTTTTCAGGGACTGAGAAGATTAAAAATAAATGACTAGGTTCCTCTACAGATCACAATTTAAACAAAAGAAAACTTTGGGCAAAACAATGTCTGCTTAAATTACGTTTTCAAACCATTCACCTTTTATATGTACCACATATTCTAAGCAAAAAAAAAAAAAAGGACCAACAAAAAATAAATTTTCAGACAGTCTGCTTTGCTTTTTGTTTTGTCTTCTTATTGCAAATTGCCGGCTGCCCAAACGCTGTAAGATCAAAGACTCTCGCTAGAGTTGTCTCACATGTGACAGAGCAGCTGCTGGGCACATCGATTACACACCACTGCTGAGTCACTGGGGATAACACTGCACTCCAAATAGAATGTCACAGAGAGGGGGGAAAACATGAGCCCATGAAAACTTGAGTCTTAGCTGAGCCCAGTGGCACAGGTGTGTAATCCCTGCACCCCACCAGGTTGAAGCAAGGGGACTGCAGGTTCAAGCCCAGCTTGGGCATCACAGTGACTCAGTGAGAGCCTACCTCAAAATCAAAAAATGTTAATATAGGGTGAGGATGTAGCTCACTGTGAAGGCCACAGGTGAAATCCTCAGCACTGTGAGAAAGAAATGCTCTGGGAAATATGTTATTTTAAAACCTTGGCCAATGTGTGCACCCAAGTACTACCGCCACTGAGCGGCTGGTAGCCTCTGATCAGCCACCTCAGCTCTAGGAATTCAGATGCCAACAAAACTCCTTTCCAGCAGCTTTGACTTCTGCTTGGGGTCTTTCCTTTAGCTGCTGGTCTCTCTCCTGGTCCCTCCACAGCTGCATATTAGCTGGATTCTGGAAGAAAGTGACCTCAAAGCACAGAAAATTGTTTATTTCCAGCACAGTACTTGTGCGTTCTCTTTAGACCATTGCCTCCATATGTAGCATGCCTCCCGCACGACAATGAGGCACTAGGAAGGCGATCGACCTACTTGAAAATCTCATCTCAGCTTAAAATGTTCCTGGGGGGTGGAGGGAGAAGCAGCAGAAACCGTACAGCTAAGATAGAAGGATCGGCATTTATTTCTGGAAGTCAGAACTCACTTGGGCCCTAATCCTAAACCGAGCTGCACACAAATCCCTGGACATTCAAATAGCTTTGACTGGGTTGACTTTTTAATTTAGGAGTCTACTAGAGCCTGCAGCCCTCCTGCTGGAGCCTGCGATAGTGTCACATCGCACAAATGAAGCACAGAGGGCTCGGTAGCGCTGGGTGGGATGCCGAGGAACGCCCGGAGACGTGGCGCTTTAGTGCTCAGGGAGCCAGCACTAAGTCAGAGCTGCGCAGCGGCCGGGAGGACTGCGCCTCTCAGATTGTTGCTACCAGCTCCTCTCCTGGATTTACCAAGCTCCCTTTTTCCTGGCACATGCACCATAAGCGAAGTGGGAGACAGCCCGCACGGCCCGACAGCCAAGGCTTCCCGCAGCCCCTTCCCAGCTGGCAGGAGAGACTGGGAGGCGAAGGGCTGGCCAGGAGAGGAGGTGCAGAGCCAGTTCCTCCAGCACTTGTATTGCAGCAGATTGCGACAGGGATGACTAAAGAAATGAATGGCAGGCTGTGAGCACCTCCTCCTTCCTCTTTTGTGGGGATGAGAGGTTCTGGGGATGGAACCCAGGGCCAGGAGATGGCAGGGCAAGTGATCTCCCCTGGGGTGTACTCTCAGCACTTTTTATTTTGAGACAGTTTTGCTAAATTTCCCAGGTTGGCCTCAGACTCGCAATTCTCCTGCCTCAACCTTCTATGTAAGATTATAGGCTTGTACCACCATAATCAGTGTCTCTCCTGCCTCTCTGACCCCAAATGTTTCCCCTATTTCTTTCCGCCTCTTCTCAGCGTTCTACTGAAGCACGACAGTGCTGAGCACATCATCCTGCAAGTACCCATGTGGGTTCTCCTTTATGAGAAACTTAAAATACAATTAGTTGAAACAGCCAAATAAAAGGAAAAATGGTAAGAAACAGGGGGCAGAAAGGGGACCTGGGAATGGCAGGAAGGCAGGAAGGGAAGGGAAGTAAAAATGATTAAGATGTGACATGTATACAGATCAATTCCCCAAGATAAATATAATTATTGCATTTAAATGATGTATTTGATGTAATTATTATGTATTTCAAACATATACTAATAAAAATAATTGTTATGGGAAAATAATTGAAAAATTGAAACCTGAAAAAATGAGAAGCTGGGGTATTATTGCAGGCAGGAAATCTAACCAATCCAGCAGCTTTCTGTTGTTGGTAGGTGGTGGCGAGAAGACCCTGGGGACCTGAGAGAAAAAGCCCATCTCCACGGACACTGCCCGTCTCATCACCTGTGGCCCCCAGTGCACAGGCATCACCACAGCTCTGTGCACGGTGCGCACCTCATGCAAGCTGCTCCCCATCTCCAACAGACCAAGAGCTGAAGCTGGGGGAGACCAAGGTTCTGCCCAGGGCCGCACGGTGACCATCATGAGCCCGGCGTTCAACCCTAGGTCATGGGACACCAGAGCACAGGAAACAGAAAATACAATCAGGCAGTCCCCAAAGACCAAGAACGGTATCAGAACAAAGATTGCCTAGAATGGAGGAGAAAAACGCATGCCCAGGCACAGCAAACCCAGTTCTGTTAGAGTTAACCTATTTCACACCTCAAGGGTTTAAAGACCAAACGCATTAAAGAAAATGATTCCTTTAGAGAAGTGATGGGGAATCTTTTCTGCCTAGGGCCATTTGGATATTTATGACAACAATCAATCTAAAAATTACCAACCTAAAAATCAACCTGCCATATTTGGTAAGAAAAAAAAACCTGTAATTAACTCATCCTTAATGTGATAAAACTGCTGAGAATGCTTCTCTTTGTTGAGGCTTTGCTAGCTAGACCACATGATTTTGCAGGTTGTACACAACTGGGGCAGAACATTCTCCATCCCTGCCTTAGAGAGGTTGTTGGGCTCTGATGACATTTCTCCTCTCCTTTCCCTTCTTCTCCTTGCCTTACACAAAGAGAAAAAAGAAAAAAACAGAATTTCATGGGGACGCTAGAAAAGTCTATTATGTGTACCTTCGACTTCAGAACATAAAAACTAGTAGCTCATTTCTTTTATTCCCACATTTTATTAACATATATTTAACCTTCTGAGTCTGACTTGCTTCACTAAACATGATGATCTCAATTTATATCCATTTACCTACAAATGACTCAAACCTATCTATCTTTATAGCACAGTACTACTCAGTAATATCCATATACTATATTTCTGTCTGTTGATCTGGTGATAGATATTTGGCACATTCCACAATTAAGCTGCTGTTAGTTGTGCTACTATAAACATGGAGTAAGATGGTATCTTAATGTTGTTCTGATTTGAATTTCTCTAATGGCAAAGGATGTTGAATGTTTTCTCATGTGTTTACTTCATTTCAGTAGAGAAAGACTGAATGAAAGAGTTAGCAATTGAAAGAAAGGGGGTTACTTACCTATTTTCTGTTTGCTGCAACAAAATTCCTGAATCTAGGTACCATTATATACTAGAGAGGGGTGCTGGATTCATGGTTCCCATAAATGGGAGATCCAAATAGCAGGGCATCTGCATATCAGTGAGTCTTTGCCCAGATGTGCCACACCAGGACAGAGAAATGAAAGGGAACCTGCCACCTGTAGAAGGGTCACCCATGCACAATGGCCCTGCTGCAACATCCAGGTCTCAAGAGAATTCACTGCAGTAAAAGGTTCACGAATCCCCCTCGAAATGCTCCCACTCACTTCCAACACCCTTATCCCACCATCCTTGCCTCCTTCTGCTTCAGCCTTCTTTCCACTGTCTCTATTTGCTCCAGCAAGGTTGCCCCCAAGTCCTGATTTGATTCAAAACATTGACCCTTCATGCTCATTTTGACTTTGGAGAAGAGTCAGAAGTCACATGGTACCAGATCTGGTGAATAAGGTGGATGAGGACACACAGTCATGTTTGTATTGGGCAGAAACTGCTGAGAATGTTTGATAAATGAGGGGTGATCAAAAAATACAAGGGATGTTATTTTTTAAATCTATGATAGTAAAAGGCACGTTGCCACTAATCCCCCTCAAAATACTCTAAACACTTTCTCACCCCTTGCTTCAAACCCGTTGTTCTGATTTTCACTGAAATTTTTCTAAAAATTTAAACACTGACCATCTATTTAGACCATCCCCTATTCATCCTGTCTAGGAGCCCAGAACTTTGGTCCTGCCCCAGCCATTCGCGTTTCCTTCCTGATATTCTAAATCTGTCTTCTGGCAGCTCAGTCGCAAACCCTGTGAGGGCTTCCGCAGTTGCCACAGAATTCATCAGGTCTGAATGCTTCGAGATTTCCCAAAGCAATTATTTCTGAAGTATGACTCCTTATGAGCCATCCGGCACGGGGCAGGAAGCGATCTGTCCATCAGGAGCGGCCCTCCTTCCATCCCCCATCTCCCTGCCCCCTCCACCCCCTCCCCCGCCTCACAGATGCGGCCACGGGGAACAAACAGAGGCTGAGAGCTGCGGCTAAGGGGCAAAAGGCCCTCCCCTACGGCAGCTCGCACGTACTACACCGCCCCCGCCCCCCCAGCTTTTCCTTCTCATTTCACAATTTTTCAAGACAGTGGACAACCCATAAGCTTACGGGTTCAAAAAGCTACCTACACACAGCCATACACATGTCCACATTTTTGGTGCTTTTTGTTTCTAAAAATTGTCAACATAGGAGCATAACTTGTCTTCTAATTTAAAGAAGAAAGTTCAACAGCCTTCTAAAAATATATTTTATTCCATTATTTTTATGTTTAAGGGTTTTCCCATAATTTGTATGTTTTTACAATCCACAATAATTCCACTAACCTTGGAGAACTGGTATGTTACATGTCTTAGGATCATGCATGTTAATGTCAAGTGGGGAAAAAAAAGAATCTCATACTATCTGCATCTATTGTAGCACATGCCATGCAGCCCGGCCACACCCAGTGTGGGGCTCTCAAGCATGCTGGTTCCAGGCACTCTCAAAGTGCACATCGCCCACAAACTGCATGGCACCCTGAAACCTCTGCCCTGGGTTCCTGGGTTCCTGGGTCCTGGAGAGATCCTGCCAAGGCTGCACCATGTTTCAGCCGGTCGCACAGCCACAAGGTACACAGCAAACTTCCACCTGCCTGTCCTGCCCACGCCTGCCAATACAGTGGACTAGAGCATCAGGTTCCCAAGTGAGCAGAAATACCTCAGGAGACAGAGTTGGGGATCACGACGAATAAAGCCATGACACCTTTGTCTCTGTTGCTTTCTGACACAACCCTCATGCCCTGAAGGAGAAGAGGTTTAATGTGGCTCACAATTTGGGGTTTTGGTTCATAGCCAACTGGCTCCAAAGCAGAAACTACATGGGAAAAGGTCCTTGCAGAGGAAAATTCATCCCGTGGTAGCCAGGAAGCAGGGAGAGAAGAAAGGAGCCAGGGACAGTAATTCACCCTTTCAGGTCATACCCCACAGTGTCCCATCTCCAGCCAGGCCCCACCTCCCACCCACACATTCAGCCACTGAGCTCATCCAGGGTGAGTCTGCAGATGAGCACAGTACCTCATGAGCCAATCGCCTTCCAATCACAGCAGACTTTGGGGGAGACATTCTCCATCAAAACCATAACAACCTCCTAGCCATTTTTATTACTCATGCTAATAGACCAGCAGACCAAAAGTTGCTATGGAAACAGCAGTAACTAACCCTCGTGAACAGACAGAAGGCCTTCTATGTAACAGGAACACCAAGTATGTCTGAATGCCTGAAGCTCATGGGCTTCACGGGGTACTACTGAAATAAAGAAGCATGTATATGTGCATGTGTGTGTGTGTGTGTTCGTGCATGCATGCATGTATGTGTGTCAAGATGGCCACCACCATGAAGAACCATTGACAGCCTGGGATGGACTTCTCCTGGGGCTGAGAAGGTCTGGTCAATGTGAGGACAGACTGCAGCAACTGTCAGTGCAGGCTCACCCCAACACCCTCAGACCACGCCACTGTCGTCCTCACAGATGACTTCAATAGCTGGTGGCTCTCTCCTGACCACAACAGGGCGGGCCAGAAGTACCAGAGAATTAAGGACTCTGAAAATTAACACTCACCCAATGACGGAAAGGAACAGGGGCTTGAATACTCCAGCTCTCTTCATTTAGCAGGGAGGAAGGTAACTCTGAGGCTCGTGTTCTGCGCCATGTTCAAGGGTTGCCCTGTGGGTCCCAGTTGTGAAGATACTTGCCAGAGCATGAGGACTGCATTGGCTGAGATCCTTCCCTTGTTCCACCTTCCCACCCTCTGACCAGGGTATCGTAGGATTATCACCTAATGGATTAGTTGTGCTCTAATCTCTGTCTCACGATTTACTTCTAGGAAAGTCTTTACTAAAGCAGACTCCCAGGGGGACTGAGACTGTAGCTTAGTGGTAGAGCAGGCACCAAATGTACAGAGGCCCTGGGTCGACCACCTGCACTGAGGAGAAAGAGACAGAGAGACAGACAGAGACAGACAGAAAAATAGGAGAGAGGGGCAAGGAGACTAGAGACACAGAGGGCCTCCGTCCCCTTCTGGGAGGGACTGTTACCTGAGGTACGTAAACAGTGACCAAGAAAAGTCGCATGAGGTTATTCCTGTTGGCCAGTCCATCAGTGATAGACCAGATGGAAACAGAACACAGATCCCTCTTTCATCCTAATGGAAAGAGCAAGAAGTGACACCCTCTCTGTAGGAGATTCAAGGCCACAGAAGGCTCTTATCATTGGACCCGGACTCCATTCTAGTATATGTCCTAGTAAATTAAACATACAGTCATTTTTACACCTCAGTGTCATCTGGCACTACCCAGGAGCAGGGCTCTCTCCTCTCATGGACAAGCTTTTGCCCCCGGCTCCCATGTTCCCTGGGGCCTTCTACGACTCCCACTCGCTGCTCTTCCCCTGCCCTGCACAACGTGCTCCCCACGTGTCCTGTCACACCATCCTTCTCAAAGCTGAACTCTCTCCATACTCACATACAGTAGACCCAGAAGCCACAGTGGACCCAGAAGACGTGCTTTCAATAATTTTTTAAATAGCTTTCATGATAAATGGATAAAGAAAATATGATACACATACATACATGTATTTGAAGTACGACTCACTACTCAGCCATAAAAAAGGATGAATTAGAATCATTTTGTAGGAAAACAGATGCACCTTAAACCACAATGCTAACTGAAATCAGACACAGAAGGTAAAATGCCACACAGTTTTTCTTTTAGACAGGAAACCCAAAATATAATTTAAAGAGCAAAATAAACAATTAATGGAAGAAAATAGGGAAGTAAACTTTTTGAAGATGGGAAGGGGATCTTGGGATGGGAGTGAAAGGAGAGTGTGGAGGAGAAGGGGAAGTAAAAATGATTACGATGTGATACATCTATGGATGCACCAGTTCCCCGGGTGAATGCAATTATTATATATCACAAATATAGACTAATGAAATGTTTTTAAGGTAAAAAAATGTATATAGTTTTTATTTTATGTATTGCAAAGAAAATTTAATTCCTGACCCTTTCCAGAAGGTAAGAAGAAAGATATGTAGACTGTCTTACACTAGCAACAAATCAAAGAAATGATAACTGTCATATCTGATTCTATATGCAGGAAAAAAAACATGAAAATGTTAGTAGAATTTACTTCTTCGTGGTAAAACTGTATTGATAATTGGATTTCTTTTGCTATCCCTACTATTTCTTAATCTTCTAAAAGATACTAAATATACCATTTCAAGAAAACATAACTGTGTGGATCGTTTTAGGGCCCACAGATGGTAGACTAGTCTGAAAACCAAATCCATGAGTTTTTTTTTTTTTTTCCCAAAACCTTTGCCTATAATCAGGGAAAGGAACTAATAGGTTCTTGCCCACTTCAATTTCAATTTATTTCCTCATAACCATCTTTCAAATTTAAAACATGTGCCCACAAGTAAAAATAACTCAAACTCTGTGAATTGGAATACCACTTTTTTCCAGAAATAATGAAACTCTGAATACTTTCTTTCATGTGTATCTCCATGTGTATATAAAAACCTGTGTCTAATTCAATGAATTTTGAATCTGTTCACAAATTTTAAAAATGACTAGCCCATAAACTAACCTTTCAATCACAAAAAGGACCTGAGCTTCTGTTATGTTCAGAAATGAACGAAGGGATCTCACAGCTGGTTCAATGCAAGAATGAAGGCCCTTCTGCTGACTGCCTTTGCTCACAGGACATTTGCTCCCTTAGGAAATTCTTCATAAAATAGCTGAAGATCATCTAGCTTGAGAAAGGTAATAAAAAAGAACAGCAAGTATCCTTCAAGACAAACAGGAGAATCGTTCTAAGCTGTCTTTTTTCCCTCCTCTCTTAAGGAACATACTAGAAAACAGCTCTGAGGGACAGGATGAGTTGTTATGAACCCTACCCATTCAATCCTAGGAGTAAAGAAATGACTCGAAGAGAAAAAAGTAAAATGGAAAAACTTCTCACTACGTTCTAGACCAAGTATTCTGATCCTTCCTTACAGCGGTCCAGAGTCATTTAACAAAATCTGTAAGGTGATAAAACTACAAAATCCTATTCTACTATTGGAATGTAAAATTAAATGAAAAGCAAGTTCATTTACCATTGCTCACAGAAACTAAGAAAGACTCCTTGAACCACAGCAAAGAACTATGTCTGGAATAAACTGCTAGTGCTAGGTTAAATCATATGAAATTGTCTGTATACGATCATTTTCCTATCTGCCATCTGTCTGTCTGTCTTTCTGTCTACCTATATATCATTCTATCTGCATAACGCAGGGCCTTCACACTCATCTGTGTCCCCAGTCTTTTTTTTATTTTTTACTTTGAGACAGGATCTTGCTAAGCTGTCAGGTGGCCCGGGCTCAGTTCAAACCAGTGTTGGAGCACTTGCCTGACGTAATTCAGGCCCTGGGTCCTATCCTCATAACCACACACACACACACACACACACACACACACACACACACACACACACACACACAATTAAAAACACATGAATTTACACTCCCACCAGCAGTGCAGGAGGGTTCCTTTCTCCCCACAGCCTCACCAGCACTGATTGCTATTTGACTTGTTGATATGGAGAGCTCTCAAAAGACTAGAAATAAATATCCCCTTTGCTCCAGCAACACCCCTCCTGGGAATATATCCAAAAGAGGCCAAAACAACATACAACAGAGATATATATGTATACCCATGTTCACAGCAGCACAACTAACAATAGCTAGAATATGGAAGTCACTAAAATACCCATCAATAGACCAGTGGATACACAAACTGTGGTACTTACACACAATGGAATACTACACATCTGTAAGGTCCAACAGCGTGGAGGTTTTCACAGGCAAATGGAAGAAACTTGAGAATATCATGCTTAGTGAAGTGAGTCAGAAGCAGAAGGTGAAACATCGGATGGTCTCTCTGATATGAGAGACCCAGACCCCAGCTATCTCATGGAACTTTAGATGAAAGACAAAGCGAAAGAGGGGGACAGAGTGGGGGTGGAGGGAGGGAATGGAGGGGAGGGGGACGGACAAAAGGAGAGCGGGAAAGCCCTTGTCACCTTGACAAGATACGTATGTGCACAAAATGCTCAACTCCATTGTAAACCTTAAATTCTGCACTTGCACATATCAGTAAAATTTTTTTAAAAAACAAATGAATAAAACTATAGACCAGATCAAGTCAAGGCCAAGTATAAAATCTTTTGAAAGCTTTCTGAACAGTCCCGGACATTGTATGAATTTGATCTATTCTGGTGTAGACAAGATGGGCCTTCGCACTTAGATTCTCCACTGTGTTGTTATTTTTGGTCCACCCCCAACCACACCATCCTGTCCTCTCCAATTTCCCCCTGTGCTAGTTGGGTTACATATTCTCTCAGGCTTCTGAGTAAATGTCGCTTCTGTAAAGAGGATTTTCCTTGATTATTCAAACTAATTTAGGCTTTCACTCTTACTCCTTCCTATAGTAACCTACACTTACCCTTAAAAGGGTTTAACACAATTTTATTTCATTCCTACTTGTGAGTTTTTAATGCCTCTCTCTCTCTCCGCCTAGTCTATAAATACCATGAGGAAGGCATCTGTTCTGTTCACGCCTATGCCCAGAGCGTAGCCTGCTGCATACAACAGAGCCACCATTTGATAAATATTTAGAGAATCTGATTTAGGTTTTGACATTAATAATACATTTTCCTGTACAATAATAGCTGTGTGAGAAATGAAAAATACCAAATTTTTCTTTTCTTGGAATTGCATCAATCCAACTTAATATCACAGTTTACTTCTTGCTGATTAGAAGCTCTGGTTAGCCTTTAAAAAATAATAATTTTAAAGGAAAATATATTTGTCATTACAATTTATTTATCATAAATGCAGTCTGAGAAATAAATCTTCCAAATGCCCACCAGGAAAACAATAATAAGGTGGGAGTCACAGCAATTTGAAAATTAAGTTCCAATTCAAGACTAGAAGAGTATATGCATTTTGCATCCCAACTTTCCAAACATCCAAGTACAATGACAATAATTTAAAATGTAAATAAATAAATAGATAATAGCTCCAAAGGAAGGAGCTGTCCTTAACAGATCGAAGGTTTGGATGATTTCTAGAGACTAAAGAACATTACTATTCCCCAATATATAAGAAAAGATGTGGAGAGCTGGGTCCAGGGTTGGAGGCTTGTAACCTCAGCATCTGGGAGGCTGAGGCAGGAGGATCTGTGTTTGAGCCCAGCCTGCCCAGTTACAGATCCTGTCTTAAAATCAAAAATTTAAAAAGTGCACTCGGGATGTAGCTCTTTGCAAAAGTCTTGAGCTGAGCTCGGTCCTCAGGACAAAAAAGGAAAAAGTCGCAGACGTAGTGCTAGAGGGCATTTCGGCAGCACCGAGCTGCCTGTCATGTGTGAGACCCTGCGTCCCATCTCCACAACCCCACGAAAAACTATGCAGAGGAGAGGCTGTGGGGAGCAGAGGAGAAAGCTACAGGGAAGGCGAAGCCGATCTTCACAGCTCAGCTCCCAAGCAACTGACTGCAAACACCGCCTCCTCGGGATGGGAAGGGGAAGGGGAAGGAGCAGACACCAGGTGCCCAATCACGGCACAGTCTACACCGCGACGGCGCCAATCAGCCCCTTTCCCACCGACAGACTTCCACTCCCACGTGTGCAAAGTGACAGGCAGCGGACGCCTTCCGCCCCTCCAGAACTAAAGTTGAAGTAGTGAGACAAACAACGCAGGGGGACGAGGAGGGTTCCCAGTACCAAGGAGCGCAGCGCAGAATGAACTGCTTTCTAAATCAGGGAGCAGAGGCGGCCGCGGGCTCCGTATCCCCTGCTCCTACACCCCCAGCTGACACCCCAGGCACACCCAGCATCCAGCTCGGGGAACCCCGTGGGGAACCAGCCAACACAGCCCACCAGCCGCCCTGGCCCATGTCACATCCCAGGTGTGTAACGGTGCTATGTGGAATCCAGCACAGGTATTTCCTCCCCAGCGTCCATCTTCTAGATATTTCACTAAGATTTTTCTTTTCACTTAACCGTCCATCACTTGCCGTGTGTCTCATCATTTCACCTTCTTATCATCACTTAGATGGAATCATGAATTACTTTTTATTAACTTCTCTTCCTCATTATACATATGCCACCACAGGTCTCTCAGACCTGTCGGTATACCGCAGAGGTATCAGGTGATGTAAACGTAGCATGGTTCCACAAAAGCTTTGAGTGGTGTATAGAAACCACATGTAGTATGATAGCTCCCTATATGTTAAAAATCAGAGCTATGGAAAATATAAATTACAGTGCAACGTCTGGAAAAAATAAAGCAAAGTTACGAAGACTATAAAGTTACTTACTGTTGTTCTAAGTCAAATTTTGGTGTTGGAAAATCTGATAAAGTAAATAAAATAGAAGACAGAAATCTCATAGGTCTTAATGTTCTAAATATGAGCATAGCTTGGTTTGTGTGTGTGTGTGTGTGTGTGTGTGTGTGTGTGTGGCACTCAAGATGCACATAAAGAGTACCTACCCAGCTTTGCAATGACTGATAGACAGTAGTAGAATGAGCTAATGAAGCTAAAACAAGATTACCACTGATACAGCTGATGCTTAAGAACTTGACTTACATGTGTAGACATATGGCCCACTTAACCCAGAATTAGCAGACTTGGCCAGACACTGACCTGTGGCCTCAGAGAAGCAGGGCCTGACTTCTCACCACTAAGCTCCCAGAATGGCAGAAGGCATGTATTAGCTACTTTCCCATCGCCAGGACAAAACACCCGACACCCACAGCTTAAAAGAAGAGAGGACTACTGTGGTTCACAGTTTCCACGGTTTCAGTCCACAGTCAACTGGCTCCAAGGCAGACATATCAGGTGGCAAGGCACGGAGGAGGAAAGCTGTTGGAAGTGTATGGCAGCCAAGAAGCAGAGAACAAAGCAAAGGTTCAAGAACAAGGACATAGCCTTCTAGGTCACAGCTCCAGTGACCCACCTCCAATGAGGTCCACCTCCAACATCACATGAGCTATGAACTCATCCACAGATGAATCCACTGAGGAGCATATTGCCCCATGATACAATTAGCTTCCGAACACACGAGATTTGGAACAAGATTTTTAGATCTAAAGCACAGTGGAGTAGCTGAGTATATATTCTGTGGGCAGATCTATACCCAAAAAGAAGATGAGAAAAATGCAATAACCTGTCCTTGCCCAGTTTTTCTAAATCACACCAATATGAGTAACTCACTTTGACCAAAGAGAGGAATGAGGAGCAAAGAGACGCAAAGTCTGTTCTACTCTTGTGACTTCTCTACATGCAATCAAGGATAGTGGGGGAAAATTCCTTGTGCCCAGCATAAAGGTTCCTGAGGATGTGACACACAGAGTTCCTCCAATGAGTGTGGTAATCACAGTGAGGTTTCAGACTGAAACTAAAATCTTCATTTGTCACACACACACACACACACACACACACACACACACACACACACACAAACCAACTCCATGAAATCAGTGGTGACAGAGCCTCGGAAACAGAAAAAGAAAATGTGGATTCCTGAAACAAAACCTCATCATGCCACACCTTCAATAAGGAAAGCCTTGAACAAGCGGTGCCCAGTGTTGCAGGCCTGCAATCCCAGCACTCCAAGATGCTGATTCAGGAAGATCTCAGGTCAAGCCCAGACAGGGCAACTTAGGAATTTTTCAAGACCTTGCCTCAAAATAAAAAATGTTAAAAGCCAAGAGAAGGAGAGTGAAGGGAAGAGGAACATAGCTCAGTGCACAGACCCTCGGCATTCAGTCTCTGGAAGAAAACAAATTTTTTTAAGTTGATTGGTTTTCTGTGATAACAACATTAGATCACTCCACCTTGAATTGGTGTCTTCGAATCCACCTCACCCCAGTACAGTATATCACTCTCCGTACACCTTTTCTATAAGGCTTCACCACTGTTCTGCAAATACAACATACTTGTGGTATTGCTCACATTGTTCTCAGATGAAAGGCTTTTTGCTAAACTTTCAAATCTCAGCTATATTTGAAGGTAATTTTAAAACTTCTTTCTTCATGAAGCATCTTTGATATCTCCTGAGCACACTGGTTTCTGTCTCTTTACTGCTTAGCATTTAGCACCTATATTAAATAGTCTGCTCATAGATGTGTGCAAATGTTGTCCATTCTTACTTTACATTTATATTATGTCCCCTTAGCAAGACTGTCAACTCTTTCCCAGGTCCAGAAATACAAGGAACTTGAACATCTCTGCATTACTAATATACACCACTGAATAGCATGTATGATAGGTGATCAATAAATAGTTGGGCGATATACCAGTCAGTCAAGTTGATAAAAATAGGTTTTATAAATCAGATGCTCCAAAAATCCAAATTAAATAATACTGTTCAAAATAGTAAATTGAAGCTACAAGAAAACAAGGAATTTTAAGTCAGCTTGCACATTAACATTCCACTGCATATGTTGTCCTTATTTCATCATAGGAAATAATATGGAGGAGGATATTGATTGATAGGTGCTAAGTTACAGCTAGACAGATGTAAGACATTCCCATGTACCACTGCATGGTACGGTGACAACAGGTATCAGTCATGGACTATCCATTTCAAAAAAGCTAGATTTAAAAAAAGTGTGAAAGTATATATCACCAAAAAAAAAAAAAATGGGAAATGCTTGGGACAGGTTTATTTAACCTAATCTAACCATTACACAGTGTACACATGCATTCAGTTTACATGATACTCCATGGATGTGAATAATTTTTATGCTTTTGTGTATCAGTTTTGAAATATTTTTCAAAACAGAAGAAAAAAAGGAAGCCTATGTCTGAAGAATGGGCAAATCCCACATAATCAGATCTTTTAAAGTGGTTAAGTTTGAGGGTAGACTTGGATTTGATCTCCAACTTTGAACAGCTGAGTATTTTCTTAATTTTGAAATGTTTCAATTCCTCAGCAAATTTAAGAACACAGTGATATTACCTAAAGATAGAGATATAGGTTCTCCAGAAAATGGGCTCCACACCTCAGAATCCTAAAGCACATAACCATGTAATCTTCAGCAAATTACTGCCACTTAAGCCTTGGCTTCCTCAGGTAACAAGAAGAAAAAAAGATGGGACAGGGGAGCTGAGTATGGTTATGGTGGCACATGCCAGTAATCTCCACTACTTGGGAGGCTAGCGCATAAGGTCACAAGTTTAAGGTCATTCTGGGCAACAGAGCAAGACCTAATCTCAAAAAAAAAAAAAAATCCTTAAAAAAATTATTGGGGATGTAGCTCAGTGGCAGCCTATTTGCCTAATATGAATGAGGTCCAGAATAAAAATCTCTAGTCCTGCTAAAAACAATAAAAATAAAAATTTAAAACCAGGCAGGTGGGTGATAATCATGCATTCTTCATTCTGAAGATTACATTTTTTTTAAAATGCTGCACCTGTTATCATTCCTTTCATAAGATCCCTATTTTTCTGCTACAAGGCAGTACTTAACCACACTTGATATAATTATTCATTTAGTTGGTTTAAGCTCCTTCATGAAGGCCAAACTGTGGTAACTTAATCACCATTGTATCCATTGCCAGAATTATGGGATGTCTTACCCCAAAATTTAGAAGGCAACATTTTAATCTCACTTATAAGTGCTACTGCAATTGATTTGCTAAATACTAGTCAATTTTAAGTATTAGTAACCATTAATCTGGGTCTATTACAGAAAATATGTTTTAAAAGACAAAAAGAGAGGAAAGTAAAACTCACTATATAATCCCACCATCTACAAATAACCTCCTAATGTGTATTTACATTCTTTCAAGATTTATGAATATGCAGTCTTTAAAAGCATAAAGTGTGTTTATTAACTAGGTCTTATCTCATCAGATGCACAGTTCAAGTTGAAAACCCCTTGTTGGCCCTCAGGTAGCACAAAATTTGTGGCTGAATAGTTCCGTTATGATTTACTGAGCAGTACACACACCACAGGAAGCAGACATGCACATTAGTTGTTCTGGAATCCCTTGGAACCCTGCATGTAGTGGTGATGCTGGCACTGTCAGACAAAAATTAGAACGATTAAAATTTTTAGAAACAAGTACAGAATGACAAGGAGCTGTTTGGAAGGACAACCTCTTGCAAGTTGTACCGTAATCCTTTCCACATGCTAAGACCTTGAACTATTTTCAGCACTTGTTTGGGGGAGAGAGAAAAACTGGAAAATTTTGTACTCATGGATTACACGCCTTCTCTTTTTATACCCAACAAGCATTTCGTTGGGATTTTTGCCTGCTGAAGAGTAAAGGGCAGTGCTCTTACAACATGAGCATGTGCGGCTCTGCAGCGTAACACACAAGTGATGAGGAGAAAGGTTAATTTCATTCAAAAGAATTTCAGACTTTAAGTTCTTGGAGATGATTGTTTTGGAGACGCCAACGACACTGTAAAACTTTCAGATGTGAAATATTTTAGGAGCTTTACTGAAGTTTTCAGTTTAACGGGATTTGGCTTGGTTCCTGGAAAGAGGCTTCCTGGATGTTTGCTCAGCCCCGTGAGCCATGGGCCAGCTCTGGGGACACTGCCCTCCTTCCCGTCTTGGCCTCAGAGCTAATCTGTATTCTGCAGTTTTTCAGTTTATTGAATAGCCAATGCCTCTGAAGCACACCTGTTTGTATTTCTTCTTTTTTATAGTCTTCCAAGTCTTCTTATGATCCTCTGTTTTAGCCACTAATCCTCCTATCTTCCTATTCCCAGATGTTTGGGGTTTTATTTTTGTCCTCCTTTTGGTTATCTGTGTGCCATTTGATCTAATATGAACTCATCCATGTCTCTGGGCCTTTGGGACGTTAACTGTCCAAGCAGTCCTTTCTACGTTTACTTTTCGGGTTTCTATGCCCATTTTTCTAGACAGATGAAAATATCAATATACACAAAAGAACAGTGTAAGTTATGAAAGAAAAAGAAATATTGAGCATCTGTAAGACCAAGAGAGTACACATAGACACATACAGGGACATAGACTCACTTTCATAACAAGCCCACTCTTACAATCCAGACATCAACCCATTCCTGGTCCCGTCCTTGCGACCTCATCACTTCTTAATGACCCCACCTCTCTACATTGTTACAATGGCAACTGAATTCCAACACAAGTTTTGGAAGACATAAGTGAACCACAGAAATTTCTAACACATCTCCATCCACCTTTTTCCTAAGCTCCAGTAGTATAAAGACCAGCCTCCCTACATTTTCCACCCATGCATTTTTGAAATCACATTCTCAAGAGGGGAGAACTCTGGAGAAACAGGAATAAAACTAGAAAAGTCTGGCAGAAGAGAAAGGCCAGCGACACCAGAGCATGCTTGAAATAATAATCATTAATAACCAGGGGAATGCTTATTAGGAATTAAGATATATACTCTTATTGACTTTGTGTTGTCAGAAAACTCTGAGGCATAACTGGTACTTCACTGATGTGGAAATAAATAAAATGTAACTCCTCATAGCTTTACACAGAAGATAAACTCTTTGTATGTGGTCTGGCATGCAACAGTCTGCCAGCCAAATTGGGCAAGATGTTTGGTTTTTGTTTGTTTGTTTGTTTGTTGGTTTAAGGAGGTAAGTTTTCACTGAATCATCTTGGCACATCACCAACCAAAAGAGCTGGCTTCGGTGCAGGCTCACCTTCATTTATTTTCCTCTATATTTCAAAGGTTACACTTCCATTAAACAACAGATCTCACCACAACCACCAACGTTAATGCGACCCTTGCTTCTAAGGTGACCGGGCCCATGTGCCACACATGCACGCACACACACACACATACACACACAAGCCCCGCACCATTGAACACTAAAAATATATACAGCAGGAAGCAGAGTCCTCTCCTATCATCTTCCACATTGGGTTATTATTACAATTTTAATGATCTGCCTAGAATTTTTTATACACTCACCTTCTTTTGAAGAAAGGACAGGAAATCTATGAAGCACACTAATCTCTCTGAAAAGTTTATGGCTGAGACACAGTGGGAATATACATTTTGTTGTAAAGAAAGAGAAAAAAAGGAGGAATAAAGAAATCATAGATGTATAGCTTTGCTCTGTGGAAATATACTGCTTTTCCTTTAGAGAAAACAGGTATTTGGGTTCTTTTATTGTATTTTCATTCCCAGAGTATTTCTGTAAGGTACTCAGAACCCCACCAAAACCCAAAAATTCTTCTCACTAAATATTATTTATGCTTTAGAACTTTGTAGGCAGATTAATATAATCACTTGATTTCTATATGTTTAGCCAAGTTCCCAACATTCCCCTAAGGAAAATATAACATTTTTTAAAATGATGAAAACCCCATTTATAAAACTGAGAAGTCTTATATACTCATATAAAACACAACTCTTGCTCAAAAAAATGTAACTGAAGTGCTAGAGATTAAGGCAAGGATAATAAAGAAGGAACTAATATCACAATATATATAAAGCGCTGAGTTGGGGACCTTCAGGGGTGTGCCCACACTTAAACTTACCAGTGAATCCTAAATCTCAGCTAACCCTATATGGAAAGATTATGTTCCAAACATCAAGGTCAAATAAATTCACTTGTCTTACCATCCAGTAATTACTCACACACATGTCACACGTTTGCTCCTCCCTGCCCTCCCATCTAGCTCCAAGGAGTCTCAGGTGGCCACCACCAGGTAGCCATCCTGACACCAGCCATCACAGAGGCTGCTCCATCTGCTCTCACTACTCCATATGCCTCAGCCCAGCAGACCTGAGCACCCAACATGGAGCCAGAGTGGACAGAGAGACACCCCAAAAGCAATATGAGCACCCTTCAAGTAAATGCCAAGTCCCTACCTGGCCCCTCAAGCTGAGGGCCCACTGCCACCAGTCAGGCGTTGTGTGTAGGAGACTGTGGTGGGGTCTGGACCCCCATAGGACTTTGGCTCTGAGAGCACAGAAGAGGGAGGGGCAGTGGTGTGTGTAATGAGTGTTCTGCTCAAAATGGTTGCATGCTTAGGGTCTGGTGACCTGGCTGCCAAAACAGGAAAACAGAGGGGCCTGGGGGCAATTTAGGAACAGAAAACAGCTGGGATGTTGTGGATTCTGCTTTTCACTGCCTCAGATGAACTTCACACTCTTTTAGAGGGAGGAGTTCATTGAAATTGATCAAATGCCCAGTTATCGCGGACGGACATTAATTCTTTTATTAAAAATGACAGCATGTCTGAAACACATAACAATTGTATCAAAAAGCAAAAAAAAAAAAAAAGAAGAAGAAGAAGAAGAAGAAGAAGGCTGGATGTATACATCTCATATTTCAGTGCTATAAAATTCTAAAACAGAGCTAAACTGTGGGGTGCAGTTACCTGGAATAAAATGGAGAGACTGTAAAGAAAGAAAAGTAAGCGATTGTCCAAAGTCTGGTGAGTGTTTCCCTCCTCTGGGGAGAGCTACGAGTGGATGAGTGGTGTCTGGGGCTTGCATGAAGGTGTATTTTTCAACATGGGCAGTAGTTTTATGGCTACATACTACACAACTAATTATTAAATCACACATTTATGTTTAAACACTTTTTGTTTGTTATGTTAAATGACATTCTAGAAAAAAGGATTTCAATGGTGTTGGCTGAAAGACAACTCCCAGCGTGGGAAACTGGACGGTAGCACATGGCTTTCCTCTGCTACCTATGAAGGACCACCAGTCCTCACTACTAAAAAATAAATAAATGAATGAACTACATGTAGAAGTAAAAATAAAGAAAAGGATGAATGTGCTAAACAGCTTTAAATTCTGTTGAACAGAATCAATATAAGAATATTTCAAACTATTTTGAAATGGTAAGTGACGTTTTATGAATTCCTGACCTGCCAGGTAACCAGAATCTTAGAATCTGGTCACTGTTCATGTTTACTTTTTAAATAGAAAAGAGCAAATACCACTAATACAATGGGAAAGCTACAGATTCTGAGAACTAATTAGATACAGGCATCAAATGAGGAGTTCTGATTAAATCCAAGCCATTGCCATATTTTATACTGTGCTAAGCAGCAGACTCCTGGATTGTCACACTAACTTAAAATGAGGCATCCATCGGAGGCACTTTATTTTTCTGTTACAATCTCAAATTTACTGACAGGTTTAACTAGGAGTTCCTTAAATTTCCCATTATTGTTTCCATATATAACTAAGATGAGATAACACATACATTAAATCATACTTTATTTGTATTGGTGACGTCTCCTTGGCCAATTCTGAGTTTGATGTTATGTAAGACACAGAAGAGCTGGCCCATTCCCTGGAGGTCCGTACTCCCAGCCCGACGCCCAGAACTCTAGTGGGCTAGCTAATACCCTTTTGAAATGACTGGGTTACAACCATGGCTTAATTTGCTCTAGAGACTCTTCCAACTCTAGATAGAATCCAGGAACCGAGAAGAAAGCCAGCTGTCTGAAAACAGGGATCTCCATGTCTTTCCCACCACCACCTCCCTTCAGGTCTCACCTGGGGCTGTAAGAGACGAGAAGGCAGAAGAGCCAGGCGCTGTCCAGGAGGAGGCCCTTCTGCCTCGCACAGTGGCTGGCCGCACAGGACTCTGCAGTGCACTGATACACAATGGAACCAACGCTTAGCGAGGCTCCTTCTATTCTACTCAGAACGAAAGCTCTGAGTTGTGCAGAGCTTATCATCGGGACAAGATCTAGCCTCAGATGTTACCCTGACAGGAGGCACAAGAAAGACAGCAAAGCTCTTTTTTTCCTATAATTATTTTCATTAGTAAATGCTTCTGATAGCTAACAATTATAATTATCTGGAGGAACTGGAGCATACCCATATCCCACATTAGGGCTGGGATGCAGCTAAGCGACACAGCACTGGGTTAACATATCATATCTCATTTATTTTTACTTCCCTTCCCTCCTTGCCCTCCCATTGTCTCCATCACCAGATCCCCTTATCATATCCACAAAGACTGTGTCCTTATTTCTTACTATCTTTTATTTCTCTCTTTATTTATGTAGGTTTCCGCTATAGGAGAAATCATGTAATATTTAACCTCCTGTGTCTGACTTACATCACTTAGCATTATGGTCTCAACATGCTTCCATTTTTTAAAATAAATAACTCATCTATCCTTCTTTATGGCAGAATAGTATTCCATTGTGTATGTACCACACATTTGCTTTATCTATTCATCTGTTGGTGGGTACATAGACTGCTTGCAAGATTTAGCTGTTATAAATTGTGTTTTTATAAACATGAGTGTGCATGTGTCACTGTAATATGATGTCTTTAACTCTGGAAAGATGCTCAGAAGAGATAACAGCTGGGAAAATGGAATTTCTATTTTTAGCTTTCTGAAGAATCTTCTTACTGATTTTCATGGTGGTTAGACTAGTTCCATTCCCATCAGCAACATAGAAGAGTTCCTTTTTCCACACAACTTCACCGGCACAGCACTCGGGGTCTTATTGTTGCCATTTAAAGGGGTTTGTTTGTTTGTTTGTTTGTTTTGGTCTTTGATGATAGCCATTCTTACTGGCTTAAGGTGGAATCTCAACATCATTCTGATCTGCATCTCTCTGATGCCAAAAATGCCGGACATTTTTTAAGCACCTAGTGACTGTGAGTAGGCACTCCTTACTCACCACTGAGCAAGTCATTTCAGTTTCTGGCCAGACTACCCACAGAAGGGCTGGAACCTCTCACCACCACATCAACGTCTTTTCATGAATATTCAATCTCACATTTCAAAAACCTTGAAAAAAGTCATAGCTTCTAGGAAAATGTTTCCATACACAGAAGAAGTGAACAAAGATGGCTTCCTCATGTCTTTCCTCCAGTGTCATTCCCTCTCCCCGTGAGGTGAGTTCTCTTGACTCCTCTTACAACTCATACTCTGGCATTGGCCTGCAAGGCCCATCACCTCCTTCCCTTCTTTAAAAAAAAAAAATGATTTCCTGAGGGGCAACCACCTCACCCCCGCCCGTGACTGATGCTCAGAAGCCCCTCCCCACTCCATTTTCTATTCTCATCCCCTGGGTGACATCAAGGGGCATTGCTGTCCCACTCCTTGCACCTAGCTTGCTGGGATAGGAAAGAACAAGGTCAAGATGGACCTAGAGGTTTGGAAAATGATGAACTATGTTAGCTAGGGTTCTCTAGAAAAACAGATCTAAGAGAGAAACATATATATGTATATAAAAGTATATAAAGGAATTTATTATGTCAGCTTATAGTCAGAAATAGAGGAGTCCAAAATGACCAACTGCGTGTGGAAGAACCATGGATTTCCTGGCTGTTCAGACAAGACGTTGGAAGCCAGGAACCAAGAGGATCAATGATGCAGCACCTGTCCAAGACAGAGGCCTGGAGGTAAGGTTGGGAAGTGACGGAGAGGAGGAGAGCTCTTCCAAAGCAAGGCTACATCCTTCCTCTCTTCGCTTTTATTCTGTCCAGGCTACAAGCCAATTAGCTGGTGCTGCCCACATCAGTGATGGGTTTTCTTCCCTCCGTTTACTAGTCTATATTTCAACCATCCACAGACATACCAGAACTATTCCATACTGATCCGCTGCATATTTCTTAGTTCATTCAATTTGGCAAAGCATGACTGGCAGTCACAAAGAGCAATCACATTAGAGTTCAGCGAAGTAGAGCATCAGCACAGCCACTGCTGCTCCCCAATTTCTGGTCTGGTTCACATGCAGAAGGCAGAGAAGGGGACCATGAAAGTGGGTGTGCAAAGAGGGCCCAGCCCGTGTGGAAGTAGGCAGAGCCTTCACTCCCTACACGAGACTGAGGTGAGCCCTCACTGGTGCCCAGCCACCTCGCCCAGCCAGCGAGGAAAAAAGGTGAGAGATTCACATTGGGCAGCCCAACGGCATGCACCTGTAATCCCAGCACTCCGCGAGGCTGAGGCAAGAGGAGCTCGAGCCCAGCCGGGCAACTCAGCATGGCTCTGTTTCAAAATAAAAAGGGCTCCGTGCGAAGGCCCTGACTTCAATTCCCAGTGAGTGAGAGGGGAAGAGAAAGACAAACACGTGCGTGCACACATACACAGACTGATTCATACTGCTTTAAATCTTAGATGCAGTCTGAACTTAGAATTGAAGTAATTTTATGCACACCCTCCCAATTGAGTGCTGTGCCCTGCAGAGCATTTCTGAGTTGAGGACCCTCTTACCTCACTGCCCTCTCTATCACACCAGGTCCCCAACATGTAACTCCGATATTCCTTCAGAAGGGGCGGGAAACTAACAGATGAAATCAGTTTCCTGCCTTCGGAGGCAGCAAACAAACTTCAGCAGAAGAAAAGTCCATGATTCTTTGAAGCTGAAAATGATTATCTCCATTGTACTGGCTGTAATACAATTTTATGTTGCATCTCTGTGATCCGTGGAGCTATTATAATAATTCTAACAGTTCCTTTCAGTTGGCTGCCAGGCTCGGGAGCATGGTAGGCCTAAAAGACCTCATCATGAAGGATTATTATTAAAAATACTCATTTTTGGACCACAGCTTAAAGAACATTGCAGTGACATTTGGAACCCTGCTAGAATTTTAAATCTTTCGTGGATTTTTTATGAGTCTGTACACTGAATATTAAACACGAGAATTTCTCTTCATTTTATTTCCAAACTAATTCTACATTCTGTTTAGTCCAGTAACTTTATCTGTTTTTTTATTATTTTATTTTATTTTGGCATTTGATTCTATTGCACTATTTCAGGCGAACCTGCCATGATCCCCAAAACCTG
Source organism: Ctenodactylus gundi (assembly GCA_004027205.1). Taxonomy (NCBI): domain Eukaryota; kingdom Metazoa; phylum Chordata; class Mammalia; order Rodentia; family Ctenodactylidae; genus Ctenodactylus; species Ctenodactylus gundi. The sequence goes on along the minus strand of PVKB01000728.1, from coordinate 57,959 downwards.
CTGTTTCCCACTACTTACTCTCAATACTGACATGGTTATGAATACACTGCACAGTTTTAATTACCTTGGGCTGTGTGGTCAACAAGGCACAGGTACACCAAGCCTGGGGATAATCCTGGAAGCTCTTTCTAGCCATTGCTTCATCTTTGAGACTTTTCTCCACCAAACATTTCACAATCGAATTTCCAATTTTTCCACCTGGCAGTGCTAACCTGTTAATGAAAATGAAGAAGATAATAACAAATGAATCATTTGATGACAATAACAGGACAATTATAACTGATGTACAAACAAACCTGCTCTCCAATGCAGTAATGAGAGTTGACCAAAACTCAATATGCTATCTTTCCTTCTCTCCTCCTAAATAGTCTCTGGAAGAAGAAAAGCATTCTAACCATAGCCCCAAACTGGGCTTTTTGTGAGTGCTCATACATGTAGACTTGACTGGGCTCCTGAAAAGAAATAGCAAGGTGACTTAGGCACCTGGAACAGTTCTCTAAAACTGCCAGCCAGTACTAATGGCCTGTGCTGCTTGGCCCAACTGGTGGGCATCCCATACCTCAGCATCAACGTTACCAAGAGCAGCCATTGCAGAGAAAAAGGAAGCCCGACACCATGTGGAATCTGAGAGGACCTGGGTACATGTAAGTGAGAGATCAAAATATACAATGCATGTTTAAAATCATAATACTTTTTTTACAGTACAAGACACACTGCCATGAATCCCCGTTCGCTTCAAACACACTTATCCCACCATTCTTGCTGCTGTCTGCAGCAGTTCCGGAAGTGCTCTTTCCTGAGTGCCTGTAGTTGAGCCATTGTGGCTGCCTCGATGTTCTGCATGAATTCAAAACATTCATCTTTCATGGTCATTTTGACTTTGGGGAGGAGCCAGAAGTCCCATGGTGCCAGCTCCAGTGACTCAGGTGGATGGGGACACACGGTCATGTTTTTACAAGCCACCTTGCTGTTGGATGGCACTTAGCAGTAGCATTCACTGACATTTTTTTTTTTTTGTATCATAATCAAAAAAGAGGACTTCCAGAACTGCTTCAGAAAGCAGCAAGAACAATGGAGCATGTGTGTTTGAAGCAAGAGGAAGGATTCTGAGATAAATTCAGAGCAATGTGTCATTCACTGTAATAATTATGTTTTACTTCAACATATAGGTTTTTTTTTTTTTTTTTTAACAGAGGACAGAGCCAGGGCCCTAGCACTTAGCACTATGCTATATCCCCTGTCTTTTTTTTTTTTCTTTTCT